>VXBJ01003289.1:19559-179567 GCA_013400055.1 Nycticryphes semicollaris | reverse complement strand
TAATTACTGAAAACTTAAAGCCGCAGGGGAGACATATGCCTGTAATCAAATTCTGGGAAACAAGCCCCTGCAAACTCTCGCATTTCAACTTCCAACTCACTACCATTTCATGTTCATTTGGTGATGAAGTGCGAGTCTTCTGAAAAAAACAAACAAACAAACAAAAGTCAGTTACAAAATTTCCACTTTTCCATCCAGCTGAAAAATCTTCCCTGAGTTCGAAACAGTGAGTTGCCTTCCAGACCAGTCAGAAATGAGGTAATGGCTTTGCGATTTCATTTCTTTGGCCGGCGCAAAGAATAGAAGCTGGGAAAAGAGAGTCTCAAAAAGTGTGCTCTTTATCCCCTCCCCGTTGGCTGCCTTCTGCAGCTTTCAGCCCCAGGAATGCAAGGGATGATGTAGTGCAGCCGGTATGTACGGAAGCACTTCCAAACCTATTGTACTTAATGAGACTTGGAAACCAGTCAGGACCAGGGCACTTCTTCTTGTGACGCTTTTCATCAAGGCCACAAAGAAGGACAGCGGAGAGGCGTGAAATGTTACATACTTTTGGTAAATATTTAGGGCAGGACTTTTAAAAACTGGCCGGCTGATTTCCAAACATCCTCAGCTCCTCGGAAGCTGCTGCTGAGGATCCCATGGCCTTCAAGGGTCATCCGTGTCCTGTTTCAGATCTCAGGGACAGCGTTACTGTGACACTGGACCAGTGTACAAGGAGGAGGAGATACAGAGCAAAACTCCTTTCAGTACAGAAGGAGAGTTAGTGGAAGAGTGTGCTATTTTGAAGGGTTGGGATTTTATTTTCTCTTTTACACCCAGCTCTCT
The DNA here is from genome assembly GCA_013400055.1 of Nycticryphes semicollaris. Classification (NCBI taxonomy): domain Eukaryota; kingdom Metazoa; phylum Chordata; class Aves; order Charadriiformes; family Rostratulidae; genus Nycticryphes; species Nycticryphes semicollaris. The sequence continues at coordinate 178,742 of VXBJ01003289.1, read as the reverse complement.
GTGCTTGTCAGTTCTATGAACATTTTAATATTCCTGACTTCACAGTTCTTCACAGTGTAAACTCTAACACTACCAACACAATATTTAGCCTTAGCTTACACCAAAATCCTCTTATCTGGAGAGAAATGGGTCAGGGGGGTTGTGTCCAGCCTTTGCAGAAGTGTGAAGTGGCCTGAGCTAGGCTCAAGGTGAAATAGTGGTGCAGCAACATGAAAAGTACATAAGCTGCCCACATAGGAATCAGTCAGCATTGTCTAAGACCATATCTCCAAGATCCACCAAAAAGATAATTCTGGCCGCAGGTATGCTGTATTTCATTTACTTAAGAACACTGTGTATGTGGATGTGTTTGTAAATATATGCATCTATAATTTATGAAGCCAGCTATTTTAGATTCTTGTCATTTATCAAGATGCTTTTGAGACTTGATTCCTTATTTTGTAGACCAAATGTTAACATTTGATTGAATTTATTAACTTGATTAAATGAGAAGTGCTCCACATTACAAAGCATAATGTCGGAATTAATCCCCAAAAATGTGGTGATGCTTTAATGAATATCCCGTGACCTCTTGATACCTTCCGACACTATCCCGATGAGCTCAGTATAAATAATCAGATCAGAGATTTCCTAGGGAGCTCTCTCTCAGGGATATCAGATGTCTGGCCAAGGAAACTGCAGAATGCACTCCCTGCCTTCTCCCAGCCCTCCATCCCTGCCTCCCAGACCTTCATCCCTCACAGTCATTCCTTAGCAGAATGAGGTGCCAAACCTAGCTGTGGAAGCCTTTAGAGAAAACTCTCTTTGTGGACTTTGATCCCAAAGAGAAATGGGATGTGGACACTGGAAGACCATTTGAGCAGGATGGTAGATGGTCACAATAAGAACAAGTTTGTGGGGACAGAAATCCACACACACACCCACAATCTAAAACTCTGAAACATCTTGAAAAAGAAATCCTTTGATAACTTCTATAGATCAAGAAAAGCGGCAATTCCTTTGTCAAGATTTGCCATATGCAGTCCAACTTTGTACCAGCCAAAGCAACAGCACTGAACCCAGGCCATACCTGGGCACACTGACAGAGAATCCTGTCAAGGCAGTACAACCCATCACTGACAGCTCACCACCACACTGTCTGCTCTGCCCCTCACCAAGCAACTGGAAGCCAGTTAGAAGTGGAACCTTCATCACCAAGCTGACCTAGCCTTCTCTCAAGCCCAAGCTCTCCTTGTAGGTAGGCTGTTCCAATTGCAAAATAACAGGAAACATACTCAGTAAAGGCAAAGCATGCAACAGATTTTCTCATAACCATTGCAATTTGCTACCTGGTAAGACACCAGAGGCAGTTCTCGCTCTGCAAGAAGAAATAATCATTAGCCTCTTCTCAGAGCATCACTAAATTCCTCAACACTCACATTGGGCAGTACTAAAGGTCTGGACACCATGCCATTAGAACAACAAACTGTTCCTCTCCATCAGTCTTTGAATAACATGCGATAATATTCATGGATTCTGGATTCTGCTAAAAAACAGGGAAGCAGAGAATTTGAGGGATCTTTCCTCTGTGCCTGGAAAAGAAGATGGAACATGCAGACCTACCTTGACTTTACCCATAACAGAGTATCTGAGGTACCCCAAAAATGCTAATTCCCATTTTCCATGATAAATCCCAGGAATTCCTCTGCCCAGGAACTGAAAGGCCTTTGGTGGAAAGAGGCAACTCCACTGTCCTGAAAACAGATCGTGTCACAGCCTCCTGAACTATTCAGGCATCATCTTGCTTTTCTTGATGGCTGGAGAGGCCACAGCTGCCAGATGCACGTGATTCTACAAGTACAACACACTCCTCAGCCCAAACTTGTAAACTGCCCTGAAAATTAATGACAAAATAATGATATGCTGTAGGAAAGGTGTCTTTATATAATTTTAAGGACTTGTTCACAGAGGCCTGGCTACCTTTTAATTTCTTTCCCTGTTCTGCCGTTCCCTAGACATCTGCTAATAGCTGCTATTGGAGACAGAATATTGAATTAAAGTGATCGTTGTTTCATTCTTAAATTCTTACGGAATATGCCACCCTCAAAATATTACACTTTGACTCATAGTTTAAGATTATTTTTAGTAACAGGTTTGTGATTTCCCAGATGAAGCCTTTGCATGCCTTGTTGATGCCTCACCGCATATAAGATGAAAGTAACACTTTCTAACAGTAATGATAATTCGAACACTATATATAGACTTATATATATATATACACAATATATATGATATATACTGTACACATAGATCACTATTCTTACGACAATTTCCATATTTTATCTCACATAATAGCCCTGCATGACAGAGGTGGAACCAAATCTACACACTATTGTCCTGTACTATGAAAAAAAATAAAAATTATAAATAATAATCTCCCAGAGCCTTCTATGAGGTCTTCCCACTGTCAGTGTGGCTGACTCTGAGATGTTTAAGAGGGAGCCACTGTGCTGTTGCAATACGAGTCCCAGACATACCTGATGTCTTAACTGACTTAGTCATGAGAAGCACACGAGCAGCTCCCATCAGCTTTTAGTGTGTATGCTGCTGAGTAGCTTGGGCCTAGCATGTAGGATAGCACTTAACTCTATTAGACTATGTTTGCACGAGAGATGCTTACGGTCCTTAAAGCATCTTTCCATTGTCACGTCTATGTTCTGACTAGAGCCTTTGATAGAATCATCTCTTTTGTTGAAGAATGCTCTCAAAATCGCAGAAATGAAATAAATCCTTCTGACACAATCGACTAAATCTCTCGCCTTGCTTTTCTTACTAAGCCTTCTTTTTTCTAGTCACCAGCAGTGACTAAAAGTCTCATTGAGTTTTTACCTTTCCCCTGTTTTCTTTCAGAACTATTTACTGGCTTTCAGCCCCAGTGAAAAGAAACTCCCATTTAACAAATGCACCATATTCTATAGTTCAATCAATACCAACCCTCTTTACTGATCATTTGGCTTAATTCAGAAGAAAAGATGTCATGCTTCACATAAATCACTTTTTTTACTCAAAAGAATCCCTTATTGAATAAACTGTAGTGTCATTTCAGTCAACACAAATAGAGCACAAAGATCCCAGGCACCCCTTGGTAGTTTGCATTATTTATCCACCTGTAAAGTGATGTGATTTTGATGCAAATGAAATACATTTTAACTTACATTTTCCCTTCTAATAGAGAATTACTACAGAAGGCTAGAAATGTCCCTATTTATGTAAGTGGACTTTCAATTACTGTAATCCAACAGGCACTGTACATGTATGTATATATATATGCCTGTGTTCATTCACACTTCTAGCAAAATTGAACCCATTAGGCGATGCTTCACTTTGTTCTTGTTGGCACTGCCACTCAGGTGCTTTGATTAAGCAAACAGATTGAGTCCTTTTAGAATGACAATTCAAAACTGTCCGCTCTCAGCTTTTGGTTTGGATCCAGGTTGGAAATATGACACATTGCAAAATCACACTAAGCCGGATTTATGGCATAATGTAATAGATGATTCACCAATACTTTTGCTTGTGCAAGACTGAGACAACAGGATTTAAATCAGTAATCGGTGTCACGTTTGTAACTGTGTGGTCTATTTTAGGAAAAAAAAAAAAAAAAGGAAACAAAACCAAAAGTCTCTACAGGACACTTTTTTCTGTTGTGGAGATTGTTTTCAGTATCTGGTGATACAGAAGTACCATGATACTGGCACTAACATGGAAACCTTCATTTCCATATTTATGTAAATTATCTGCTGTAGCTTCAGGAATGTAAACATAGGAAGTTTCCATAGAATCATAGAATGGAATGGGTTGGAAGGGACCTAAAGACCATCAAGTTCCAACCCCCCTGCCACGGGCAGGCACACCTCCCACTAGACCATGCTCCCATATGCATTTTGAAATATGAACAAAAGGGATAAATTCCTACCACGCTTCAATTTTAGGGATCCGAGGAAACATGACCACTATAACTGCTAAGTTAAAAGCTGCATAAGCATTCAGGGAACCCAGTGCATCTCATTTTAAGCAGCTGTGTGTTTGAGATGCCAATAATATGTTCTGAATTCTTCTATGAACACTGGAAGCGTGTGTGTTGTGTATGTGTGCTTGTGTGTGTGTGCTGTCATAACCTATCTGCCCAAGCATGGACTGTCTTGAAAGATTAAGTGCACCTATTTTGAACTGGAGGCTGCATGCCATAATTTTTAGCTAACCCGTTTCCTTCTTAGTGAAAACAGAAATAAAAATATATTGTGCACACTTCATTGCTAGGACCTTTGACCTCAGCTGCCTGTCTAGCTGAGACTGTGATGAATGCTTTGTGTCTCTTCATTTTTAATTGCTCATAAATTGTTATCCCATGAAACACAAAACTAGCCTTGTCCTCATTTTAGTAGGGGTTGGAGGTCAGCCTAACAGTAATACAATTAAGGAGTGTCTTTGTGTGGGGGTGTGGGAGTGAGGAGGGCAGGAGGGTTACAGAAGGTTGTGGTAGTGAAAGATGTATTCCTTTCCAAAGAAATACAAAGCAAATTCCACACTTTCAAACAAAAGTCTTTAATGTTTGACAGTGTTGAGAAAAGCTCCTGGGAGGACATTCAGAAGGGCAATAAAGGAGACATAATTTTCCATATCTGTATAATCTTTCTTAAACATACATGTACACATGGTTGTATATGATAGCAGTGATCCTCCCTTAGCAATGGCAGACTTAATCCTGTGGGTCAAATTTTACGCAGGCATGCATATTCCGACTTGCTGATTTCAGAAGAGATGATAGCCTACCTTTGACTCCACTATAAAATAATCTAAACCACATCTGTGAAGATAGCACTGCAGAGTTGCTTTCCTCTGGTTAATCTTTACTCAGTTGTCACACATTTCCTTCCTGTTCTTGAAAAGCTGGACTACTCTTAATTCAAATAATATACAGTGTGCCAAGCCACAATGATATCCCTCACCTTCAAAATGTCTGGTAATAAATAACAATAAAATATTAGCTCGGTGACACCAAGGAGCTTAGCATGCCCAGATATAAACCTCTTTTGATTTTGGTTGAATAAATATGCAAATAAAGCAAACTTGCTGAATTTGCTTTTACCTTGCACTGTACATAATTTTATTTAACAAAAAAGACGTTATTGGGCTCTCAGTAATTTAACATGTCTGCAGATTGCTACAGACCAAACCATTCTGGTAATTGTGAGTTCTTGGTAGTGTTAATTTAGGCAATCTGTTCCAACACCCATAACGATCCCTGTTCTCTGATTAAGCTCTAACAAGATGTGGTATCTGCAGCAAAGCCACCAAGTTCTCCGAAACCTGACTGTCATGGAGCCCAGAAACAGTCTTCTCCAGCCCATTGCATGAGCTATTTATAACAGCTGTTTAAAAAATACTGATAGCTAGAGGGAAAAAAAAGCAGTTAGCACCCACTGTTGAATCCTTCCTGGAAGACAGACAATTCCATCACTTAGTCACCATAGAATGGGTGTTATCAGCAAATATAGACCCCGACGGTCCAGATACTATAAAAGAAAGCTTCAGTCCCAGTAAGTGACAGGCTGCTGAAGTCAGCAGCCCAAGAGTCTGCCCCTTCTTACGTGCAAGCTCACCAATGACTTGTTACCACAGAAGTCCTACAGTTTCATTAGATCCTGTATAGAAAGAGATGCAGCAAGCTACTAAGGGAGGGTACTAGGGTCCCAAGATACAAATTTGAACTGAATTTCTAGAGTACTAAGAAGCTTTCCTTCAGATCTATATCTGGTTTAGTTTTGTCTAAACTGAAGTGTATTATCTGTCAATTACTAACATTTTATCGTGAACACTAATGGGTTACTACTAGGAAAGAGAACTACTGCAGAATAATGTTCTTCCTCTAATGAAGGATTCTTGCTTGCTTTAGCTGTGCTAGTAGTGGAAATTGCATATTTGCTAATGGTCCCATTAAAGCTGAATTACATTTCAGGCCTTCTGTAAACTGAGTTCTTACCTTATCTTTAGCAGATAAAAAGCATATTAGCATTTTCTGGATTTGAGACAGAAAAAAAAATATTTCTCTGATATATATGGTTTATCAAATTATACTGCAGCATTTATCATGACTTCTGCAAGATTTACTGTTTGACTTGAAAATTCCTCTCCTTAAGACTGGTGATTCTATGGGATTTCTAGCCTCCTTGCTCAAAAAGTTAAGGCCTGACACCATCCTTCTATATCTGGTCTAAGTTGTGATTTAAGAACCAAAGCTCCACCTAATTCACAGACAACAATCTGGACTGCCTACACCCCAGCGTTACTCAAAGTCTTTGGTGCTAAAAACCACAGTATTCTTCCACAGACTGGGGAAAGATCCCAACCTGTTTATGGTTGGTCACATGTACTCAGAAACACTCTCTTCTTGAAGGGTGGGAAGAAAGAGGGAGAAAATTTAGATCCCGGCTTTGAGTCATTTACATTCTCCGTGCTGGAACTGGGACGTTTAGTTGGGGTTTAACACACAAGATGCTCCTGGGTCTTTCTTTTGTTATAATCTAGTAATTAAAACATCCAAACAAGGAAAAAAATGCCTGACTGCTAGATAGTCTTGCCTCAAGGGATATGAACCTGAAGTCCATAAAAATGTCTCAAACATCAGGTCAGGGCTATGCTAGGTGTACACCTTTATTCCTGGAAGTGAGACAAATACAAAGAAGCCTGAAAAGCCTCTAGGTAAGGACTTCTGTTGAGGAAAAGTAGTCCTGGGAGTGTCAGTGTTGACACAATGATGGTATAATGTTGAACCTATGCTCATTTCAAGGGCCAAGATCTGGAACTATAGCTATGCACCATCCAGGTAGAAGTCAGGATCCTACTTTCCTCCTTTCTCTTAATTCCATAAGGACTTCAGCTGTTGGTGTCTTTTCTGCTTTCTGCTTGAAATCACAGAATGATATGAGGTTGGAAGGGACTTCTGGAGATTATATAGTCCAACCCTCCTGTCAAAGCAGGTCCATCCAGAGCAGGGTGCACAGGAATACATCCAGGTGGTTTGGAATGTCTCCAGTGACGGAAACTCCATGACCTCTCTGGGCAGCCTCTTCCAGGGCTCTCCCACCCTCAAAGTAAAGAAGTTCCTCCTCATGTTTAGATGGAACTTCTTATGTACAAGTTTGTGCCCATTTCCTCTTGTCCTCTCACTGGGCACCACTGAAAAAAGACTGGCACCATCCTCTTGACACCCACCCTTTAACTATTTGTAGGTGTTGATCAGATGTCCACTCAGTCTTTTCTTCTCCAGAATAGAAAGACTCAAGTCCCTCAGCCTTTCCTCATAAGAGAGGTGGTCCGTTCGCCTAATCATCTTTGTAGTCCTCTGCTGTACCCTTTCCAGCAATTCTCTGTTCTTCTTGAACTGGGGAGCCCAGAACTAGACACAGTACTCCAACTGGACACAGTTGCTCAGCAGGAATTTACAGCAGTGGGAAATCTAAGTAATATGTATTTGATGGGTTCTGCCTCCTAATTTTTCTTAGAAAATGGTGATTTTGAATAAGTTTGGTAGTAAAGATACTGTTTCCATATCTATTCATGTGTTCAGTTCCATTAAAGTTCAGAATGGAGTCTGAGTCCTTGCTAAGTTTGGTCTGGGTAACAAAAGGCTAAGCAGTGTTTTGAGACAGTCTGTGAGAAGTCACCTGGACTTAAAACCTGATTGAAAGATAGCTGTCTCCTAAAGTCTGTGGCTGGTTCTCCAGATGCTGCTGATACAGACTGTCACTGTTTTCCCCCTACAAGTCCCTTCTGAGGGGAGGATATCAGGCTCAGCAGCAAAGGCCAGCATGACGGGACAACTGCTGATGGCAAACCTCCATCAAATGCGTTAGAGAAAAGGAGGGCTAAATTCTGGCTCTCTCTCAAGTAGAACAGATTGCAGACAAAAGAAGGCCAGTCCTGGACGAGTTGTTGAAAGATAGTTCCCAGATGTGTTATTTAATAAAGCAGTGGCTTGTCCAAACTATATTCCTGATGTGTCTATTCCTTCAATGCTAGGAACATCAAACATTTTTTTTGCAAAAAACCCCACCTTTTAGAGAAAATAATTGTCACTTTAAGTGAGCCTAGAATTGCACATTTTAATTAACTTTCTTTTTAATTATGTTTGAGTGTCTCATTTGGAGAAAGCCATGTCCAAGAAATAGTGATCATGCTCTTTTAAAACCATCTAGTATACCTTATTTACTACAGAGGTCTTGACTTTATGAGCTATTTTCCTTCAGGGCCATGGACTTTAAACACACTGTGTTTCTCAAAGCAAAGGAGACAATGAATTTGAGACTTTAAGTAGCCAGTGTTAGGGCAAAGCTAATGATTCCACTACTAACCTTCTCCAGCACGTGGCAGCTTCTGAAGAGAACCATTCTGGACTGCAGTGGTTCCCTTCGTGGTAGCAAAATAACTCTTGCAGAGCAGGGAACCCATAATGGAGGGAAGAGGCGGTGTTTGTAAAGCAGGTTGTGTTTGAGAAGATGCCCATTTTACAGTCCTAGCGTCAGAGGGCAAGACTACTCAGGCTTTCTAGGGCAAATAGTTTCACTTCGTGACAGGAGCATGTTGCCACCTTGTACAGTCTCACAAGGAGAACCAGGAGATGAATGGAAGCAGTTAAACGTAGTTCATAATGCAGCCATATCTTTGGCCTTAGCTCCAGTGAGCCCAGATGGGAAATAACGGTCATTTAGAAACACAGCAATTCCCACAAACTAGAGAAAGATGTAAAACATACTTACCTACTCATAATTTTCTTTCTCTGAAGTGGATACTGGGCCCTCTGTGACCCATTAGAGCTGGATTATTCTTCCACTCTTAACAAAGAAGCTATCTGATTTTAATTTTTTTTTTTTTTTCTAGCTTCTCAAACTAGTGCCAACTGCCCAAATTGGGAAGACAAACTACAAATCCTGATGAATAAACATTCTGCAAGATTAGCCATCTCCAAGCAGGAGATGTTCGCTTTTATCTATTTAATTTATCAAACAAAAAATGGAAATGAAGATGGTAAAGCAAGATACCAAAATGAAGGATTTGCAGGATTTCTCCCTTCGCTCTCAGCAGGAGTGCTTTCTGAGGGACAAAAGGACGATTAGAGACATGATGCAAATGAGACAGTGTTCTGGGTGGGGTCTCTACTCGGCCACTTTAGAAAAAGGAAAATTCCAAGCAGGTAAATACGTTTTAACTTGCTCCCTTGTGGGTGTCTGGTGCTCAGTGATGCATCGCAGGTGGGACATATCAAAGAGTAAAACAAATCTCCACAAGCATAAGAGACATTTAAGTTATCAGGAAAATTGAACCCAGAGGAAAGAAAACCTTTATTTGAAAGGGACTGCATGTTTTATTGTGTTGTGTTGTGGGGTTTTTTTTCTTTACTGCCTTCCCACAGTGCAGGAAGAAAGCTTTTTTTTTTTCTAAATGCACAAATAAGTTCTCTAAATACTGCAGAATTTTCTGCCTACAGGTTATAGTTAGTTTAAACAGTAGATATGGGAAAGCATAAAAGAACAGGTACACTCACAAAAAGAGAAGCACTAACCTGGTGTAGCCTTTTCCTTGGCAGCTGCCCAGAAGAATGCTGGCCTTAAATAAACAACCCGATGGACTAGCAAACTTTTGAATTTATACATCAGGAAATAGCAGATGTGGCTGTTTGCCTCCCCTTCTTAAAGTTGCCCACAAAATCCTAAAATTGTATCTGACGTTCTTCAATGATTAATTTGTGCATGAACAGACTCTCAAGCGCTGATGTGTAAAAATGACAGGTCTTCTGGAAAGAGTCAGAGCACGAGAAAGGAAAGCGTTTGGTTCAGAGAATCAGTCAAGGAAGATGCACGCCATCACTGGAGGTGGAGAGTGGCCTCACACGTATTAGCTCTCCTAAAGTGCAGTTAATGAAGTAATAATTCATTGTAAGTGATAAAAAAAGGATCTGAATAATAGAAAGTCTTATCAACAAGTTTACAAAGAAGTTGGTGTGTGCAGTCTAAAGCAGCCTGGATTCCAAGGGAGCCTTTCCCTCTGTCACCATTCCTCTACTATCTTCCCCTGCAGAGAGTCCTGTCTCTGCACACATTCATTCTGGCAACACCACAGGGTAAGGGAGAACCTATACTGGGACCGGTTTGGATCCAGCTAATATCTAACTGGCCAACCACACAACTGTGCTAACAGACACAGCCCACGTTTCCTTCAGAAAACGTCGAATGTGGGTCTCTCATCCAGGTACGCTTTTCTGTAACACTTGTGAGAATTTGATCATTCTTGTCTCCTCTTCTTAAGTAGGCTTCTTTTTTAACTATTTTAACAAATTTAATTGAAAATAGATCACAGGTTAGGGATATACGTGGAGAAAATCACAAGACAATCAGACTAATAAAGTAAATGTACAAAGTTTAATCAATTAGGAAAAAACCACTACTAAGTGCTGAACCATATACAAAAACTTTTTGAGATATGACTACAAAGAACTGGCAGAGATGAAGGGTCACACAGAAAAAGACTGTAATAGACTAATTTTGCTGCAAAATCTGTATCAATAACACTTAAATATCAGGAGTAAGATCCAGTCGAGTCCCTGCTTAACACGCAGCTCTGTTACATCCTTACCCATGAGATAAAACCCACAGCTGCCCTTTTTAAGGCACCATTAACAGTATTTTCAGAGCCCTGTGAAACACGATGAAACACACGCATCTCTTCCATTCAGTCCCTCAGCTGTCCTGTGTATGCACGCTGCAGAAGGCAGAAACCTCTCTCATTTTCAAACAAAGTTAAAATGACCGGGAAGTTTGAGAAAATGCAGAAATAAACACGTCCATCGATTCACAACCGTTATATATTCTGAGTGACTATAAAACATCATCTGAAAGATTAGTGGTTGCTTTGACTGCACGCTCAGGTAGCCCATTGACAATTCTCTGTGGAATCCACTCCACCTGGTCATAGGTAGCTGCAGGTTATATGGCAGCTCTCAGAGCTGAGTCCATAGCCCATGGGGATGATGACAAGAACTTCCAGAGAGCAAGTCATTCCACCCCTAACACTTCTTCTAGCACTGGATTCATTATCTGGACGTGCTTAACCATTTTCATTGGCTGCAGAGGGATCTTAGACACTAATCTGCACCACCTCTTAACCTCCAAATGACTATAGTTTATCAAAATGCGCTCTAACAGTAATGGACAACTTGTCCTTCTACACAAATGCAGGTAATTGTATTAATCTGATTCATATTTTGGGCTTATAACTATCCCAAGACCTGAGAAAGAACCAGACACTCAGTATTTATTTACTAACACCCACCACTACAAAATTTTCCTTTTCTTCATACCAGACCTTCACTGCAAACTTTCACTTCCAGCTCAGCTTGTCTTATGAATGATAATCAAATGCAGAAGCAAAATATGGGAGTAGATAACACTACCCTCTTCAGTACTTGAAAATTGAAGACATTTTTAGCTTTTGATGTTGCTTACAATGGCTTCAATGGCTGGAGCCTTTTTATTTAAATTCCTCTGAGAATACTCTAGGTGGTCATGTTGATCCAAACACAAAGGTTTGCTTCCACCATTTCAACCTCTGCTTACTTGATATAAGGGCAAACAGTCAAGGAATTCCCAAGGAGAACAACAGACAAACAGAAACACCAGTTGTAAAATGCCTTCTTGGGACTAGAAATGGTTGCAGCGTTTGGCAGAGCGGTCAGGTACGTGAGCTCTCTACAAAGAGCTGGCAAAACTGTAGAGTAACAGCAGCTGAAAGGTGTGCTCAGCACGTCTAGAGATCACTTCTATGATGAGCCATCAGCAAGTGATCTTGCTGTCTCCTGGGCATTGGTGTGAAGCCGAAAGGGCTTTGATCAAAACTAGAAATGGGCCTGCAATAGTGTAAAGCACCCAAGGCGCTTCTAACAAAGCTAGCAAATTGGCATGAAGCTTTTTTGGTTTAGGATGCTGCAGTTTTGAGATGAAATGTCTGTCTAGGTAAAAGGCATCTGCACTTCAGGAACGGTAAAAATGCCTTTTTCCCATCAAGAAGATTAAGGATACATTGTGTGTGCAGGTGAATTTACTTGTACTCAGGGAAGTGTCCGCTTGTGGCAAGATGCAGCTGCAGCAGCACCCGTCACTGGGAGAGGAGAGGAGAGGAGAGGAGAGGAGAGGAGAGGAGAGGAGAGGAGAGGAGAGGAGAGGAGAGGAGAGGAGAGGACAGAGCCAGAATGGTGTGTGGGAAGGCTCAATTCCTAGCACCTGACTGGAATTTCAAGTATATTTGAAAAGTCAAAGATGTTTTAAAGGAAAATCATGGCTCAGTGAAAGAAGTGGCAAATACATATACTTATTTCCATACAGATATTTATTTTCTATAAAATGAGATTTTTTTTTTATTTCACCATCACATTCTAGTACATTTATTATTTATTTTTACCCTTCCAGAGTACCTTTCTGCTTAGAGACATTGCAAAGTGCGAAGCACAATTGAGACGGAATTTAGGGACCTTATCATGAAGAATTTGTGAGTAGTATGTCCTCCTAGCAAAGGCAAAGTAAGTGTTGCAGTTAGACGTTACACATTTCTTTGTCTCTTTATTTGTTTGAATAATTAATTACCCTCAGCCACTTACCAAAAACCTTTTTGGTAGTGTGCTGTTTCCATACTGGCAAGGCAGCCTGCGTGCAATTTGCTGAAAATGAGATCTAACTGTCTCGGGAAGACAGTTTTTCATTTGTGAGTTTGCTGGGGCCATCCTGCTCCAGAGTTGTAAAGTTTGTGTTGTTGCTACGTCTGCAACCTTGCTGCTGCCCCAGCCTGAGAGCTCCTCCTTGATGAGACAGGGAATACAATTAAAAAAAAAAAATTAAATAATAATAATAATAATAAAAGCATATTTATAGAAGCAAGGCTGACAAGAGGGGGGAGAGTGGAGAACAGGGCATGAGCACTCATGCTTGAAACCCCTTGCTTGTGCAATAATGAGCTTGAAAGCCTTGCTGAAGTGGTTTTACAGCTGTGCAACAAAATGGTGCACTCTCCTCCCTTAATGCTGACATTTTAATGTAGGATCACAGCTATTCAGATTGTCCATTGGAGCTGGCAGGCTGATGGTGTGAGCAACTACGCACTCTCATCAATGTCGCTTGGATGAAAGCTGCTGTCAGGCTCAATAAAATGGCAGGCTAGGCCAATCTGGCACACATGAAAGGAAAGGGGAAGAAAGGCTTAATTGCACCTCCAGCAGATTCCAGTTATTCTTCTGGTCTGTTAACAACACGCAGCCTGGCACGCTGGTCCAGTCTGCCGCGCTGGTAAGAAAAACTCCTTGAAGGTATGGCACAAAGGCAGGCCGAGTTAGGCCACACCAACCAAAGCCAAAGAGAGCAGAGGTCTACCTTCTCAGTGAGGTTAGCAGCAGCCATCACATCCAGCAGAAAACTAAGAAACAGAGAAAGGAGCTCTAAAACAGGAGGCTGGGTTGCTCTGTGCTTGAGGGACCACCAGCAGGGTCCACCAGCACTGGGAAGATGCCAGAATGGACTAGATGTTCTTCTGAGACATATCAAGGAATATCCAATGGGAAGAGCAGAAAACAGCAGATGTCAATAAGCCACAAGCGAGGAAGAGGAGAGGAGGCATGATCGATGAAAGCAAATACTGTGGCACTTACTGTGAATGGAGTGCTGTGTGGCATTGAGGATGGAAAAAATAAGCATTTTTGTCTTTAATGTGTTCATAGGGAATTGAGGAAGGGCAGGAGACTGGGTTTTATTGCATTTCCTCATTTTTGTTTCAGTGATCATGGTGGTCATTACCTGCTGCTGGAATTTTTGTAAATAAAGTTTCCTGCTGGTGGGTTGAAAGAGACATGGAACTAAAACATGCTAGATACAAAAGTCTTGCCTAGGGATAGCCCTTGGAGCAATCTTTTGTCCCTTAAATGGGACTGAGATAATGGGAAGTAATGAGATGCCTCAAGATATCTCCAGATATCTCCTTTTGTGAAACTAAGGAAAGAAATTCTGTAAATTAGAAAAAAAAGGACTTTCATACTCACAAGGTAAGGCAGAATTACTCATTTCTAAATACATCACCACAGTACCAGATGGCCACAGAGTCAAAGATTTAGTCCACTCATTCAGTCTGTCTTGGAAGATGTTGTACAAAGATCACATGATTTCTTAGTATTTTTATTTCTTACTTTTTAAATTTTACTTGCAAGCACGTCCAAGGACCACATAAAATAGATCCAACACTGCAATTTTGCTATTTTTTGAAGCATGATAAAACGGAATTACTCAGAACAAATATTAACATTTTCTAGAGTTATTCTTTTGTAGCCAGTCTAAAAATACTCAGGAAAATTATGTATGAGGAAATACTCAAGAAAATATGTTGAGGAAAAAGAGTACATCTCTGCCTTGTGATGAACCCAATTTCAGTTGCACAAACCCTTCCATTTCTAACTCTGATTGGATCACAACCCTCACTGTCACCTATACTTTCTGTTCTTATTCTGCCTGGGGATGAATAGATCTTATTCCTGTTAGCCACTGGGTACCTATACGACTGGGTAGGAGAGACACTGTGGTCTTCAGGATGGAAATATCCCCCATTTCTGGAACTCTTCATGTAGCAAATTTGAGCAAATGATCTCCGTAGTTCTTCCATGTAATGACCTGCCAAAAACAGAGAGCACAGGAACTTCCTGTAGGACATGCGTGGCTAGAAAACTGAAAATGCTCCTCCTGTCAGCCTGACAAAAAAAAAAAAAAAAGATAAATTCTTACTACTTCCTTAAGGAACATCTTCTCTGTGAGGTAGTAGTCTCCCATGATTATGTATTAAAGTTGCCTCAGTTATGGACTCTCTATCGTCAGGGTCCCTGCTGTAAAGGCATGAGACCAAGGAGATTGCCTGTGGTTGCTCAGCATTCAGTAGCAGAGTAGGCTGTTTAAGAGAAACTTTGCTTTGGATATGCAATTCTTGGAGTGAATTACTAATTTTACCTTGCCTAATTCCCTTTTTCCAAAGTAAATGATGGTTCCCCAGTTCTACAGTAAAGTCAAAAGCATGTATCTGGTCTGAGGATGCTGAAGCAATATATGCATTACCTTGAGAGGATGGAATAGAGGGTTCTGCTAATTAAAAAGTGTATCTAGCACTTGAGATAATTACCTAGAGATCCAGGCTTGGATCCATGTTTTGGGGACCTGGAGATACACAGCCCAGAATTTTTGCAGCAGGCAATTGAGAAGTTTACAGGTCAGTGGCATTGTAACAGACGTTAAAAATACATGAAGCTTCTTTTCATGTAAAGTTCTTCGGTGGTAAGATGATTGAGCATCGAAATGGCCAAAGCCATTCCCTTCAGCCACAGATGAAGTCAGGAAAGAAACGCTTCCTTACCTCAGTTTCATAAGATACAGATATTCATCACCCTAAAAATTACATAGGGATCAATAAAAACTGGAAGAACTTCATAGATGCATCCTTTCTTAACTGAAAATCTTAACGTGACTGTTGCAATAAGAATAATATACCCAGTGTTGACCTACTTCAAAATTTAAAAAAAGTCATTTTATGGCTACTTGCTTCACTCTGTCTACTTGTTTCCTTGAAGATAGCTTTATATAAAATATAAATATTCCCTGCTAGCATTTTTATCCAAGAGAAAAGTTTCATCCTTCAATAGTGCACGTAATAGAATTGGTCAGATTTGAAGCATGGGAGCACTTTTTTATCTTGGATCTTTAATATTTTACAGTTCGGGCAACAGAATCTAACCAAACCATTGGAGATCTAACTAATAAGCTCTCCACACACACAAACAAAATCTCAAATGGTAGCCTTAATTTTGTTCCTCCCTTTCCTGATTTACCTGTAGTACAAGCATGGTTTAAATTAGATGTAAAATTTGCGTTCTTATTTGATTATCTCCTGGGACAATTAATGCCTCTGAAGAATTTCAATATTTTGACCACAAAACAGATTTAATAAGAACAAGAGTGGCAGCACTAAAGTCAGACGAAATGTCTATTAAATCAGTAACCCTACTGATTTAAATAGGACTAGGATTGCACCCTGTGACTTTATGGACACTTATCATGCTAATTTTCAGAATACCCTAGTAAGCTTTTCACTCTAAGGCACTTATAAGGTCCTGCCTTCAACAAACTGTTTCCCGGAGATGCACATGCCACGTGCTTACACTTTAACCTCTTCTCTACCCTAAACTCACCAGGTTCTAGAACAAGATGAGAGCTCGGTTCATATAACACCACTCCATTTTCCCAAACCTCTTGAAACTTAAAAACGAAGCTGCAAATCTTGATAGAACAGGTTTATTTACAGTATTTTAACAGTTATCTTTCACTGTTCTACAGCATAAGAATAACTTAAAAAACTTATGGAGTAAGTTTTTTTTTTTTTATTCTCATGAAGTCCTTCTTCTAATTTTCTATGCCATACAACATCACACACACTTGTCTAACTCACAACATGCTTTGAAGTTCAGTCTTCAGAAAGATACTGAAAATCACACATTGTTCAATCCCATTTTGGTTGAGGAACCTTCCTCGCAAATAGACCTGCCATGATATAAGAGGAAAGTCCTACAAAACAAGATGTTGATGATTGAGTATTTTATTTTCATAGTTTAGTTTATAGCATTGTATGCTGTAATATTTATTTAAGATCAAGCTAAGAGCTGACTAGTCACCACGTGTAGCAGGCAGGGAAGAACAAACGAAATGTAGAATTTGGGGCTGTGTAATAACTACTATGCTGAACCTGATCTTACACAAAGTTAGGTGTAAGGTTTGAACTAATGTGGAATCCCTCTAAACAGAGAAACACCTGCATTTCAGCAAGTGATTCCCCTCACTCAAAAATGATTTCTGAAAAAAGCCTCTCTGGAAAAGGGAAGTCATTCTCACCAGTGGCTACTGATGGCATCAAGACATCTAGTTCAGAGCAGACATCTAACCTCTGACCAGCTGGTGACATTAATGCAATCTCCTCTCTTTAAACTGCCTGGCAAAATTAGTAGGAAACCAGTGCAGCAGTAGGAATCTGGATTTAAGTGATTTGTGTATAGAAATGCATTCATTCCTGAGGGAGGCACAAGGTAACAGCAGTGCTGAGAGAAGCCCATGTGCAGTTCTGAGGCCATGGTTTGATGAGAGACACTTGCAATATCCAGCTTGTGGCTGACTTCAGTGAGTTGCACATCAAGAGAACGTGCCAGCTGCGGGTGACGACAAAGCTGGAACCCAGAGCTGATCCCTGAGAAACTACATACCTCCAGCAGTGGGACACGACAGGACAGCTAGGAAAATAAATCATTTGGTAAATAATGGGCAATGCTCCCCAAAGTCATGCTCTGACCACTTCAGTTTGCTCCTGTTTTTCCTGCCTGGAAAATCAGTTTCTTCTCCTGCAGTTTCCTGCCTTAGTTAAGTCTGATGACAATAGAGAGAATGTATACCCCGTATTTAATGACAAGAAGCTGCAGCGCATACTAATGGTGCCATAGCTTCTAATATCATCCAATATCCCCTGCTGGCATTGCAATTACATACACATGGAGCAGGGAGGTGGCATGTGGCACTCCCGGTGAGGATAAGCAGGTGTCTAGAATTACCTTTTGACATCTCTCAGAGGAAGAAGGTAAGTGTGAGTTAACTGACCCCACACACAGCAGCGAATGCCTCGAGGCCCCTAATGGCAAAGGCTGATGTTGGAGTAAGGAGACTCTGCAAGTCCTAAAATCCCTTCCCCTTCTCCTGGTCAGGAGGAGACTCATTACAGCCAAGCCAACAGGACACGGTTTGTTACCCAGTATTGCACCTGGTGTAACGGTATTTAATCAGAGCATATTTAATAGCAACAATCAGAGCGTATTTAATAAGAGTCTTCATCCCTGATTTTATCCCCTCACACCTCAGTTTGCTCTTTTGTGGTGTTCCCTCCCACTGAATTCCATACGTAGGAGTGTGTGGTTCAGGAGAAACAGGAGCGTTCTTAATCTGGGATCAGAAAGATGGTCATTTCATTTCTCCCCTTTATATTTTTCCCTTGGAAGGGCTAAAGGGAACAAATGGACAAAGGGGCAACATTTTAAGAAGGGTTTAATGGTTTCTAGGGTTGACGCACCAACACTATTTGGTGTCCCTGCTGTTATTTAATGCTCCAACCTAGGCTAGATTAAATTACACAGCAGAGTACTACAGTGTATTGGGCAGCAGACAGAGAATAGACTATGCTCTGCTCATTACTGTGCCCTTGACTCAGTGTGTGAATTTGAGTGCTCCTCCGTTCTACAGTATCCTGTATCCATAAAAGGGATAATGATTCCTGTTTAGAGACTCGCCTACTGAGACTAGGCTTCTCCTATTAAATATATAAGGAAATACTTGCTTTGGGTCATTTTTTTTTTGTTTTGTTTTGTTTGCTGGACTTCCACAGGAAATCCAATGACCTGCTTGGGTTTGTATACTCTCAGGACCAAATAGTTTGCTTTTCAGATTTCATATGAAAGGAATCATTTGAAAAATGAAGGGGATTTGGTTTGGTTTTTTGTTTGGGTTGTTTTGGGTTGGGTTTTTTTTTTGAGGGGGGGGGGGAGAAGCATGTTTTCATCAAAATAATATTTTCCATATGAAAAGTTAGAGTTTATATTCATAACTGGAAAGTGTTTCTTCATGTGTGTATATATAAGTGATAAGTGTTACTACTGAATGCATACACAAGAGCATGCCTCGGATAGTCATTACTTCTGCATTACTCTTTTCTTCATATCAGCTTCACTCTTTACGCTTGAAACCACAGGTTTAGTCAGTGAGCCTCAAATTTCATTAAACTCCACGTTTTCTGTCTGGGTGTGAAAGCAGGAGAACTAAGCCGTGGACTGAACAAGTTGTTTGGGTGCACCTCAGCAAAAGCAGAGCAGGGGGGCTGTGAAACCAGAGACCTGTCTGGTTTCTGTTCTACAGTGTATAAGGTTCTCTAACTCTCTTAGCTTTTAAACTCCTTTATTTCTTGAGCCCGGGGAAAGAGGAAGGGTTTTGCGATGAAAATCGGCACCAGAACGACTGACTTTGTTCAAGGCAGGCACCTGACCGGGGAGGTGTTGAATGGAAAGAGATGATGGATTGAACAGTGCCACCTTTTGGCTGTGACCACGGCCAGGGCGTTGGGAAGAGGAGATTTTGCCAGGCTGCTTTAGAAAGCGTGTTGGGCATCTGGTTTTGTGCCAACCCATGGCTGAAGCCCTTCTGACTGCTGATCTGTAGCACTGCACAGGCCATCCCCCGCCCTGCAGGCACCACGTAATTTAGGTGTCGTCCCTTATCTGTGAGGTCCTCAGAACTGAGAAGATGGGCTGATAATGCAGAGAGCTGTTAGCTTTACTAAAGAATAAGTGCAATCAGGTTGATGTAAACAGTCACTTCAGCCTGACTGTGGTACACTCTTCCTGCCTCAGGAATACTTGAGAGTATCTCGCATTGTGTTGTGCTGAAATAGCGTTTTCTCAAGCGGTGAATTATATACAGTTTGTACTTCAACCTCTTTTGAGCACTTAGCTGTGAATGTTTGTATCGGTGCCAGTGAGTATGTGAGGTGATCTCATTAGAAAGAGAAAGAAAATATTATTAGCCAAAGAATTATTTCCCAGTGATTTAATGACTAACTCTCTTTCACATGCAACCTCGGCAGTTCTTACACAGGGGAAGAAAAAACCCAAAACATCTGCTTAAGGGCCAGAGACGCAGCATTTGTCCTGCTGCTCTGGCAGTGCCTCCTGTCCTCTGCAGCCTTAGCTCGGTGTGCGTAGTTTTCTGTAGCCTCCATCACCACACAAGGTGCAAAGCTGTAGCTCGGTGCCACGTCAAGGTGCTGGCCAAACATGTCCTCCCCAGGCAAACCTCACCCACAGAACTTGTGAGCCCTTTCCTCACACCCTCTCCCACTCCAGTTATACTGCACAGGGGGAAACCCTGTCTGCTCAGGGGCTGAAGGGCTCCTGGCAGGACTTCCCTGCTGACATAAACAGGGCTGGGGCTTCACCTCCACCTTCTCGTTAAAAAGAGCATGGCCAGCAGGTCGAGGGAGGTGATCCTTCCCTGCTGCTCTACCTTGGTGAGGCCACACCTGAAGTGCTGTGTCTAATTCTGGGCTCCCCACTTCAACAAGGAACTACTGGAGAGATTCCAGCAGAAGGTTACAAAGATGATCAAGTGGCTGGAGCATCTCTCTCACAGGGAAAAGGCTGCAAGACCTGAGTCTGTTTAGGCTGGAGAAGACTGAGATGGGACCTCATTATGGTTTATAGATATCTAAAGGGCAGGTGCCAAGAGGATAAGGCGAGATTCTTTCCAGTGGCTCCCACAGACAGGACAAGGGGCAACAGGCACCAACTGGAACACAGGAAATTCCATCTCAACACAGTAAGGAAAAACTTCCTTTCTTCGAGGGTGGCAGAGCCCTGGAACAAGCTGCCCAGAGTCTCTGGAGACACTCCAAACCCGCCTGGATGTGTTCCTGTCCAGCCTGCTCTCGGTGAACCTGCTCCGGCACTGGGGGGGTTGGACTACGTGGTCTCCGAAGGTCCCTTCCAACCCCTGCCACTCCGTGCCCCTCACCAAACTTTCTACCTTTGGGAACACAAAACATGGGGCCCCGGGGGTGATGATGCCGGGGATCAGGGCGGCCCTATCGAAATACCGGGCGCTTTCCAAAGGCAAGCCGGGGTCCCGCTCCCCTTCCCCGCGGCAGCGCCGACCAGCAGCCGCCGGGGCCACGTTCCCCTGTCAAGTTTCCGCGGCTCTTCTGGCGGCCTTTGCTTCATCGGATCGGATCGCCCCGCCACCCTCCTCCTCCTCCTCACGGCCCCGGGGCGGGATGCGGCCGGCCACGCCGACGGCGCACGGGGGAGCGGAGCGGGGCCGGGCCGGGTCCACCGCTCCCCGGTGCCCGCGGCGGCGTGTTGCCCGGCAACGGGGCGGCGGGAGGGGAAGTGGGGTAGTAGTAGAGCGGCGGGGCGCCTGCGCGGCAGCCAGGAGGCAGGAGGGCGGGCGGCCCCCGCCCCGGTGGCGGGGAAGAGCGGAGTTGCACCGGGATCAGCTCTCCGGGTGGGGAGGGCGCCCTTTCTACCGCCACCGTCGCCACCCCCGCCCCCCTCCGCGGTGGTTCCCTAGGCGGCCGCGGAGGGGAGCGGTGCATCCTAGCGTGGGGTGTCCACGCGTGTGAGCTGCGCGGCGGGTCCGGCCGGTGGGGTGGGGGGAGAAGGTCCTGGACTCCTTCCATCGACTGGTGTGCGATGGAGGGCGGGCGGTGGGGGGAAGACAAAGCCCCCTGGCTTCCCTGNNGCTTCCCTGCCCCGCCTTGGCAGATCCCAGTGTCCCGCTGCTTCCATTTGTTTTTGATCTGCCTCATTAAAAGACTATTGATGGCTTTAACCATTGTCCTTGTTTAGGTGCTGATTTACAAGCGCTAATATCTGACTGTGCCGAGATTAATGGGAGCCCGTGAGGTTTACAATTATCCGCAGGTCCCTTGACCACACATGGAGGGGTTTGGGTTGGGGTCACGCACTCGTATGAAAAACTCCAAAGCAGGCTTAAACCTGGGAACGTTTTAATAGGATTGAATTTGTAATAGGATTTGGCAGCTTGGCCTAAACTATATGGTAGGGGGAGTTGAGTTGTGGTTTTGGTGTTTTGGTTTTGGGGTCTTTTTTTTTTTGGTGGTGGTGGGGGGGGTGTTTTAAGGTGGTCTGCATTACTATTGCGCAATAAGGTGTGTGTTTTAACATTGTGAGTTTGTTTTTGGTGACGACCTAAGCACAAATATCTTTGATGTGGAATATTAAAACAAAGAAGACTCTACCCTAATGTATCTTATAGTGTGTATATCATATAATATCTAGAAGTAGATCTGATCTTATGCATTTTCTGATGTGAATCGGTGCACTTTATATAAGCTTAAAAGCCCTCAAATTAGCGACAACATATATGACACTTTTTAAAGAGGGAGAAAAAAGGACAAGAACAAGTGTGACTGTTACTTCACTGGGGCAAGAGTTCTGCTGAATAACAAAAGATTGCCATGCCGCCTCTTGCCTTAGTCAAACAAAGACACATTAAGAAAGAGTAACTGGGCAGTAAACTAGATTTATCAAAAATAGTACTGTAAATAGAGGGGAGGTTACATGAGAAGGTAGGAGAGAACCTGAAAGTGAATCATGCGAGCAATTAGTTCTCACTTAAAAGTTGACAGTGGCAAGTTTCAGTGGTAGCACATGCTCTGTGGCTTTTAATTCGTTTTACATCATTTTTTGCTGTGCAATAATCCTGGTCTGCTGTTCAGATTGCTGTGAAACAGGATCTTGTGAATTACCTTATTATAAGGTACTCTCATTTAGTCATTTTTCTGGGAATGGGTCTTACTGTTGGGTTTTGTTGTGGATTTTTTTTTTTTTGTAACACAGCAAAACTAGAAATATATGATACTTGTCCTCAGGGTCATGAAGGTACTTTTCTTTCAGGACATAAACTGTAAATCCTACAGCACCAAGGAAGTTACAGTGGCTAGGAGGTATCATGAAAAAATAATAGGAAGCTCATACAGATTCAGTTTGCTTGGCTATAAAAGTTCTAGTACAGCCAACTTTAAGGAAATTGGAGTTTTGGCGAGAAAACAGCAGCAGCAAATCCTGCACTAGAATATATCCTGTGAAACGTCAAAGAACGCCACTGGTTTCACTGGATTAGCATCAGACAAAAGATAGCCAGGTTTTGCCCCTGTTTAGAGGCTCAGAGCTCCATTTTTTTTGTAGTCAGGGCTGATGCAGGAAAGTACTAGTGCCAGGGGTACGAGTACGTCTGTATTTCTAGCTGCCTTTGCATTATTGTACCCCCAGATGCTGTGCATTTTTTCTGTATTTATAAAATAAAGGGTTTGAGTATTCTGTGGCAAGGTTGTCTGCATCTGGCTCCCCTGGCTAGATTTATTCCTCTCTATGGCAGTCTGTAACAGCTCCTTGGAAATTCTGAGGCAGGTTCAGATAATGAAAAAGAAAAAAAATATTTATAATTAACTTAAACATAATAATCATTCTAAAGGCCATCTACGGTTGTGTTATTTGCTAAGTATATTCTAGTGTTGATATTCAAGCAGCAATATGCTACCTATCCATAATTGCAATGTAGGATTTAAGGAGAAATAGCATATAAGGCTTTCCTGATGAGTGATTGGAAGTTGTGTAGCACAAAATAACTATCCCAATAAACTGTATAGTCGTGGGTTTATTGGGAGGATTACCAGCTGAAATAAGTAAGTGTCACAATGTGCATCATCCCTCTTTAGCCTTCCAGAGTACTATTTGGAAATGAGTGGGACAGTCCTCACCTCCCTGAGAAATGTTGCTCCATGCTATTTGCAGTTCCAAGGCGAAGACTTAACAATCCAGTCAGGACTAATTTTATGTTGAATATTTTTAATAAAACTTTGTAGGGTCATAATTTTACAAGCTGCTCTGGATCCTACGGCAAATTCTGTGGTCACAACTTTACAAGAGGCATTTAGCCCAGTGAATAAGGTAATTTTCAGAATGCTTTAACAAGGAAAAATGTTTTCTGCTCTGCTATTTTCTTTGAACTCAGATTATGCTGTCTCATTAGCAGTTCCTCAGTGTCTGACTGAAGCAGGAATCTGGATGAAAATGAACTGACAGCAACTTAATCTAAACAAGTAGGACATGGTAATTGCTCACAGAGAAAAGTACTTTAAAACAGTTAGTAAAAGCCCGTGGGGTGGGAAAGGAGGAAGGGGGGAGTAGGGGGTGGTGTTGCTCCTGAACTAACCCAGTAGTGCTGGTGCAGTGCTGTGCTAGATACAGAGAAGTGACATCTAATATCAGCTGGAGCCCGAGGCTCAAGCCCTTCAGGCTGCCCATTGCTCTCCTCTCTGCTTCTTTCCCCAACCTTTATCAATAAGACTCTTCAGCATCAGCTGTGGTGCTGCAATCTGGAACAGCCTGGGGGATAATGCACCTGATATTGGAAAAGTAAGGCCAGAAGATATGTACCCTTTCATTACCACCTAAACACGTAGCTCCATAGACACTGTATGTTTGCTAAAACCACCTGCAGGAGCAGGCCTGCCTGCCCTCATCCCTGAGCAGGCATTTCCATGCATCCTCACCCACCTCTTTGCCCTCAGCCCGCGCCATCGTACCTGCAAGCAGAGGTCGAGCACTTCTGAGGGCTGACTGGTGTAACCTACCCTGTAGATGAACGTAGAAGGGAAATGGAAATCACCATGGTGTCAGTCCCCTCAGCTGGCTTCCTGCGGGGCTGCTCCCCAAGAAGCCGAGGATGAGGAAAAGGGAACCTGGTCTCCAGGGAGGTGTCCCTGCCCATGGTCTTTAAGGTCCCTTCCATCTCTAAACGTTCTATGATAAAGGAGACTGCAACTTCTGACAGCAAAGCTGGGGCTGTTCCCTTTGCCTGCATGCTGTAAAGAACTAGGAACCCCTGAAAGCCCCTCAAGTGTGACATTGGGGTGCAAAACAGCTCACAGAGCGGGGAGGTCACCAGGGTCAGCTGTAGGCTACCATAGATGTGCTCAAAACTTGTGAGGACTGATGGGTCCAACCCAGAGGAAGGGAGAAAAGTGCCTTCTGAGTCTGGTGGATGGGACACGGATGAGAAGAAAAATAATAGGCAATCATATGGATTAAATCCGTGTATCCACATAGCCCATAATAAGAAGCACTGCCTTTCCGTGTGCATCCGCTATAACAAAGCCAGGTTCTGGAATTGCCACAGGGAGGACTGACTTTCAAAGAGCTGGTGACAATGGCAGCTGCTTTCAAGTGTGTGCCTGCAAGACCTTTAAAAATGCCAGCTTGAAAAAAAAAAGAAAAACCCCAGATTACATGTTTGAACACAGGGAGTTGCCATGTTTCTGCAGTTATTACTTTGTCTTTCTAGTATGACAGAAATTTAAAATAAATGCATATCCATTTTAAAATTATGACAGCCATGATAGACATCTGGGGTGGCATTGCGATTGTTTCAAGCAAAGGTGTTTGAGATGTAAAAATATTGTGTAATTTTTGATCAAATGACTGAAGCTTATTTGGGGCATTTTGTTGTTTACTTATAATACACAGAGGAAATAATTTTGGTGTATAGTGATTGATTCTGACTAATAAAGAAGTTTTACATCTCAAACTTGGGGGAAAAAATCTCCTCCTTACATCTTTTAATGTTTTTAGTGTGACACCAAAATTATAGACAAAAGCCTCATTATGCATGTATGTGAAAAGAAAAGTGGATAAGAAAGAGAGATTACAGTCACTTAATCTGTAACACTTACACTAGTTTAAAATTAGAAAGCTATAGCTAATTATCTCATTTGGAAAGACTGAGCAAAATCTGACCAAATATCCATGACAGAGTCTAATTTATCATGTATCTCATATGATATCTTTTCCATAATAGCTAAATCAATGAGACCCAAGTGCCAGTCATTGATCTAATGGACAGATGGTGATTTCCATTTGATAAGGATTAAAGTTTTGGCAACGAGGATGGCTAGAGGTAACAATTTTTCTTGTGCTGAAGGGATCGTTGAGAATTGCCTTCAAATATTTGTACTGTAAATGAAGGCTGTATTTTTGTACACAGAGAAGCCAGCCCTGCTTCCGCACAACCGTGGCTATTTGTGCTCATCAAGTCACCAAGCTGCAGTGCAAATGCTTCACGTTCAGCTTCACTCACAAAACCCATGGTGGGATTTAAGGTGTTTGTGGTTTGCGTGGAACCAGAATTTGCTTTCTGACGTGCTGCGCCAGCACGGCAACGTATCTCTCAAAGTCAGCAACATCATGGGTAAATTTAGTCAGCAACTAAATAAGTGGGTTTTTTTTTTTTCTAAATGGGCTTTGTTGCTCAGCCTCTAAGTCTTTGCAAGGCCCCTTCTCTCAAATATCAGGACCATTGATGACATCCCAAATGTCCAGGTCCACATTACACCAAGGGCTGCTGCACGATGGGGAAATGACTGGGTCATGGAGGATTTTCAGCCGGGCAAATAGGGGTCTCTGCCTGGCCCCCAATCTCTGTGGGCAGCCACTAACAGCAGCTTTCTCACAGAGAAAAACAAGCCCATGTGTCCTGCAAGACAAAGATTTTTACCTTCACTAAGGGGCACTGCTTTGGTTGATGTCATTGTTGGTTACAAGCCCTTTAAAGGGAAAAAGTACTCATTTCTGAAATCCTTGATGTGATAGGTCATAGTTAGTTAAATAATATTTTCCGTCTAGATGCACAGACATAAGGGAATATCTAAGTATTAGTTCTGATTATCTCTGTACACTTTTTCCCTTTTGATATGATATTTGTGGTATGGAACCTGATCATGCTAAATCCATAATATCTATAGTCAATATGCAACCTTAGAACTGTCTAGCAAATGAAGGAAATCATGACAGTTTCATTGTGTGTCTCCTCACAAGAAACAATTAAAAGTAAAAAAGCAACACCAGAAAGTGTTTCACATTGTGCTTGGCTTCCTTCAGCTCTTACATTCACATTTCTGCTGCTCTGACTGCCCTAAGTTGCCAACATGACTCTGGTCCCAGCCTGCAGTGATGGACCAGGACAACTGGAATAGGTCCTGGACAAACACCAATTTGAAAATAATAATAACTAAAAGGATCCCCAAATGCTCCTGCTTCAAAGATGTTACAACCTGAGGAATAAAGTGCTTGCTGCATTCTCTTCTGAAGAGCTGCTAGATCAAGATACTCTATTGTTGTGCCAATGTGATTTTCCATGGAGCTACAGTGGAAGCTTTCTCTTTTACTAGAGAAAGTGTTAAGTGTAACCATATGCCAAGCATGAAATAAGAGTTAATAATAGATACACAAAGACAAGAGAGTAGGGTTAAACAATAACCTGATACCCGCTGAGATGGTCAGTCATGTTCTAAGCACTATGATAATTAATCTTCAGGTGGCTCTGGTGAAGTCCTGATTTAACTCCAGAGGAGAACAAGCCCAGCAAAGAATCTGTAAGGACTCTGCATTGTGCTGGCTTAAGGCAGACAAAGGAAAATCGCATATATAAAGCCTGGGTCAAAGAGTGAGTTACAGTTAGTGGAGCCTGCTCGACCAGAGACTGTGTGGCTTTAAAGTCTTCCAAGCCTGGAGGAGCACAGCTAGCACTGACAGCAAGGTCATGGGGTGCTGCTATTTATTATATAGTGAAACCTGCCTTAAGTGAGAGCACACGGAAGCGATGGAAAAGGTTGACTATCAGGAAAGATCACAAGCTGGGACAAAATTATACACAACTTGGGAAATATTCTAGAGAAGCCTATTCAGACTCTGCCAGGTGTGGTGGGGGATGCACATCAACACTGGTTGGGAGGGACAAGTCTAAGTGCTGTGAGATCAGCCTAACCAGTTTGTAGTAATATTTAGATCCTGGCATTCATGTAAGTGGGGGCAGAAGATCCAGGCAGGGAAAGGAGATGGCAGCCACAGAGCAGGATGGATTTCCTGGTCATTCCCTATTCACCCTGTTGCTAATTTTTGTATTAGGACTCTGGGCTAGGATTATGAGAAGGTGGAGGTATCTATTTTTTCTCCAAATAATGTACTAAAAAAAAAAAAGTCTGAACAAAACCTAGTGTCTGATTTGGCTTGTGGAACTGCCTGGGTGTGGAAAGCTTGGATTAGTTGACATAAAATGAAAAATAAAATTTGACAAACTGGTCAGTGACATTTCTTAGAAGTGCGTGTCCATGTGCTGAGAGCTCACTACAGCATGCTCATCTTCTAGCCTTCCTGTTTGCTCCTGCTGTCAGGTCATTAGCCCAGAGGTGTTGTTTCCCTGCTGCCTCTTCTACAGTTCCCTGAAAAAGGGACCGGATACCCAAAATTTCTTTTCTGTCTCATCCCGCCCCGCCTCTCTCTTTTGGTGACACTGTTGCTGCCCTTTTGACCTTGGAAATCGCTATTTGTGCCATTTTTACTATGTATATTTCCACAATTTATTTTTTTTTAATGTAAAGGCACAGAGGGTTTTTTTAATTATCTGACAGAGAAGGCAGAGCAAAAGAAAGCATTTGCTTAGGTACAACTCTACAATGCTTATATTTTTTTCTTAACAAAATTAAAAAGAAAGCAAGTTGTTCAGTGAGTATCACAGCTCATGGAGCCTGGTTTCCTTCAGAATTGTATCCCATTTCCTTCTCTCGCTCCCACCACAATAGTTCTGTCTCCCTCTGTAAACCCTCTGACATCTGTCAGGCAAGAAATAACACATACCCTGGCTAATCTGGAGCCATGCATATGCAGATTGGGCAGCTGGCTACTACCAAGCCACATAACATATCCCATCCGAGTTCTTCCTGCCCTCCTTTCAATGGGGTTTTCACGCTGGGTCTCTCTCCACTTCCCAGCTGCAGAATTCAAAAACTGCGGTTAATTGTCTCTAAGACTTCTGCTCCTCTTTCAAATTTGGGTTAAGTTGCCCAACAGGCTAAAAAGTTATTAAGAAGACTGACTGTCAGAGAAGTGGAGAGCCAGAAGTGCAGAAGCATAATTTCCATAGCAAACCAGCCTGAAATATTTCATTTAAATCATTCTCTTCAAGGCTAAAACAGTATTTCGCTTTACTCCTCTGTGGCACAAATGAAAGACGTGAGAGACTGAATCCCAAATCAGCTGCAGGGGAAGGTATCTGTGCTTCTTTACTCCAGGATGTAGTCACTTTGTTAACCTTCTGGGAGGTAGGAAGTGCAATGTTTTCCTCTGCACCGGGAACTGAGCCTCAGCCTCTCCAGGGAACACCAGTTCTTTTAGGTAGGAATTCTACAGTCCATCATGCCAGCACTGTCACCACTGTCAGCTGACAGGACATTCTTTGCCTGTTAGGGGTTTGAAGTAGGATCCTACGGAAGTGCCTAACTATTCAAGTTGTTCCAGCTTTTATGCTGAAACCCAGAGTGTAATTCTTGCTTGTCTTTTAGCCTGGTGGCTGAGCCAAACATGGAGATAGAAGTTTTTGATGGCTCTCCTGCTATGTCTTAATGAAGATTAAAGTACAGCACGTTTAACTGCAAAAACTCTTCCAAGAAGTGTCTAGAGAATACATGCAACCTGCACAGAGATTTTCTTTAAAGGCTCTAACTTGTCCAAATTCAATAAAATTTTTCACAGGGAGAACAGTAGCTACATCTTTTACCCCCAAAGAATTGCCTCTGACAAATATCAAGTACCTGCCTGAAAGCTTACATCATTAAACCTTTTTTTTTAAGACATCAGAAATATTTGAAAACATGTGAGAACTATTTTTCTTTAGCCTTCTCTTCAGAAATTATCTGCCCATTTCAGCTGAAACCTGGAAAAAATACATTGTCTCTCCAGCATGGATAGTTCTAGCAAAGTTACTTAAGTGAATCTACTACCATATTATTGAGGTGTAGTATACAGAACAGCCAGCTTTGCTTGCAGAAAAGGCTGGTGATAAAGCAAAAACTCACTACTTGACTCTTAGGATGTATTTTGCAAAAGTTGAGGTTCATCTGGCATTCTTATACAAAATTCACCCTGCCATGAGACAATTCTCAGGTTTCATATTGACTTTAGAAATGATGGACTCAGCATGACTAGGTTCCATACCCCAAATATCATATCAGAAGGGAAAAAGGGAGAAAAGATAATCAGAACTAATACTGAGATTTTTCCTTATATCTGTGCACTTAGATTTAAAACATTATTTTTAAAATGTATAGGATCTGAAAAATACATCATTGTTATACATAATTGTACACTTTAAAGGTATTTGAGAATCCCTTTGCAGCTTCTTTCTCCTATCCAGAAAAAGAAAGGGAAAGGCAAACGAATTGTGGGGGGTGAATAAAGAGGGATCCCAGCTACACTGGAAAGCTGGAGAGGCTTTGACATGGAGGTTTCATTATCACTTCCACTCCCTCCCCGTAGGCATTCATTAAAATGTCAACCGTGTGAAGGTATACCCGTAAATATATAAATAATACATAATAATTTCATTTGCAGATTCCGCTGGGGAATACTAGCCTCAAACCATGTTAGTCTTGCTTATACCAGGAAAAAGCATAAGCATTGTTCTGTTCTGGTGCGGCCTCACTGGTAGTAATAATGTTGGTGCTGCAACACAACATGGCCACGTGGCCTCTCCTTCTGTATCATCACACTCAGCTAACATGCTCTGGTATGTGAGCCCCGTTGACTCTGTTGCCTTCGGTATCACAAGGTTAAATGTCATAGTCTTACAATAACACCGGCTCAACTTGATGTAACGGGTCATCTCCAGCTGATCTATCCCTGGATGTTTGGACCGGGAGGATAATCTCTCACTTCAGATCCTCCCACAGCCAAGTACAAGAAAGCAGTGTTATTAAGAGAGCACAGTAACAAATTTGTGCAGGCCACCTTAGTTGTGATGTTGCCTCACATCTGCCCAGCTTTAGCAGTGTTTATGTACGCACCATATATATTTATCACGCTACGTATATCATGGTTCACTTGTGTACAGGCAAAGGCAAGAGAGCTCAGGCTGGCTGTGGGGAGAGATGTTGTCCTTTTTGGATACCAGTGGAAGATATCAATATGGACAAAACGTTAAAAACCTGGGGATGGCTGCTCATTAGTGCATGTGAAAGGGGTGGGTGGTCTCAGCCTTGCTCATGGTAGCCTATTGTCTACATGATGAAAATTCCCTTGCAAGCGGCATTAATCAACACCCAAGTTGGCAATCGCAGAGAGTTTAGAATCTGACTGAACATAGAGACGGGATTACCCTCTTGGCCCTTCCAGTTGCCCCCAAAGAATAGGGCTGAAGGCAAAACCCACGGACAGGGCAGCCTGGGAGGCTTTGCCTAGTACAGTCCATATAAAACCCGTTTTGTGGGATTACAGCCTCCAAGGCTGTCAAGTTACTGCTTTGTAAAAACAGTAAGATGTCTTTTAAAAGATGTTAAAGGAATCTTAAGGAAAAAAAAATACATAATTACTATAAATGCAAGTTTTCCATTGGGTCATACATCTTCATTTAACTTAGTGATTTAGTGATTCCTAAAGGAAATGATTATAGTCCTTTGTTCTTAAACAAATAAGTTGTGTTCTTTATCCTCCGAAAAAGCTGATAATATGATAGGTGCAGCTCTAAGGAATAATTATACTAAATGGCCGTGGATACCTCAAAAGACAGAATACATCTATTATGCAGAATTCCCTACAGAAATCTTAGAAATCTTACATGCATTGATTGCTAGTTAGCATTAGAAAGACTTTTGCAAGTTGACTTTACCAAAGCAGCAACTATTTGCATTAGCAAACAGGCAACATCAGCTAGCTGATAAGAATACAGTGGAGTAATGCAATTAATATAGCTATGTCTGTTAATTAGTGTTTGCTGACTGTCAAAAGAAGATACTGTTAGGAGACAAACTTATTTTCCTGATTAAAGAGTAGGGCCCATCTTGTTGAATTGAGCCGGACCCACTTTTGATCTAATTAAAGCTAGCAGAGTACTGTGCACCGGAAACTTGTGCCACTCTGACATCCATTTGCATATTCATAAGTGAGATAGATTGATATTTTGCAATTAACATGGACCAATGAGAATAAAGCCTAATTAGTAAACGTGCTCTCTTTATTAACTTTCAGGTCAGGCTTTTGTTGTACTATAAAGTAATAATGGAACAGAAAGTCCTTTTTAAGAAAAAGAGTTATGTCATATATAGTTCATTCCTTTCTCATCCAAGCTCCATCTACTTGTTACTCTACTATTACTCATAGCCATTTAGTTAATGATTGGGATGATGCAAAGGAGAAAGAGATGTATAGGAGCAAAGAGGGAATATTAGGTCACAGCAGGAGTGGAAAGTGTTGGTAAATGCAAAACTCCTGGGCAGTTCAGCTATAGACAAGTTCGTTATGGTGTAGCTTTTTTCTGAGTTGAGTTTGCTTTATTCAAGGCAAATCAGCCGGTTTTGAGTGTTCTCTCAGACCCTCAAATGACAAAAATGAGATTACATCAAGAAGATGCAATACAGTGGTGAGCATGCAAAAGGCTGCAGTATGGGGTGTACGTGTGCCGTTTAAGAAGCCTACAGCGATACACAAAACATAGCCATTGTTAGATTTATATATATAATACTCTAACATATAAATGGTAATTTAAAGATCAGATTGTAGAAATAATGATCTGCTCAGAATCAGCTGGCAAAAGACTTAAAAGGCAAAAGACTTAAAAAGCAAAATACATCTCTACTTAGAGCTTACTGTAGATGGTTTGCAGAAATAAGTCATACTTTCACGTTGCTAACTTACGTCCTCGTTATGATTAAGTAAAATTAATTCTGTATGGCAATGTTTACAAACTCACTGATTCTAGCCTTCATTCTTTCTCTATTTAAAATACACAAGGATAAGGCATTTAACTAGATGTAACTCATCAGAAAATGACTCGCAAACAAATAATATTATGCAGTATAAACTCCCATTAACTAATAATGTAGTTGACATTGATTGAAAGTGATTAACTCTAGTGCTCTTTTTCATGTTGTTAGTTAAAATAAATACCAGTGTATAAGGGAAAAGTTGGCATCTCCTCATTTTGCAAATGGATTGAACAAAGCAGACTTCTTCCTCATATTAAGTTAAACTAAAGGATTAGTAGATGCATTAGGGAGACACAGGAATCCAGGTAAAGCAATAATAGTCAATGAGGCAGTCTCACTCCATCATTCACCTTTCCTACTTAAAAGAGGTTAGTTACCTAATGATAAAATTTCATGGTCAATTTGGAATATGTAATTAAATCTGATTGTAAACCTACTGCTATTTCTCTCTTCTTCAGAGGTCAACACAGCAGTATAATTCCTGACCCCTGTCCATGAGCATTTTCTTATAACTGGTACCAGATATTATTTTGGAGGAGATAGCTCTTTTCTCAAGTCTTCAGTCAGCAGGTTGCTTCTGCATGAGATGTGGCAAATGAGGCACACGGATCCTCATCCCCAAAGTTAAGTTGTGGCAGGAGCCCAGGCCACTGCCCATCACAGCCACCCCTTGCGAATTCGGCCCTGGTTCTGCTGACCTTTCATCACTTGGCTGTCTACAGGTGGCTCCACCTCCTCCAACTCCACCAATGTCCTTCCCATCTCCCAGTTTCTACCTTCACCGTCTCCTCTCAATAAGACAAATGCAGAGCTGCCATGTTGCTGAAATTCCTGAGAGAGGGCAATAAATTTGTTTGGTTCCTTTGCCTTCAGAGCAGGATCCCAGCATTGATGTCCAGGCAGGTGGTGCACCACAGTCTCTCCAATGCTCCTTCAGCTTTCCAGCACAGCAGCTTTTCAAATAGTTGTCTCTATCTTTTGCCCTTTCTGCGCCTTCTTTCATTTCTGTCAGACCCAGCTGCTGGGTTGTTGGGACCAGGTGTGTGCTGGTAGAGGTCCAGCCTTCCTACTGCCTCCTGCCACTGCTGTCCCTGCAGAGCTGACACTTCATGAAGTGTGTGTGCATTAGCTCCTGCTCCTAGTACTGTGGCTCTGCCCGTTCCTTCACTGGCTTTTATCCAAAAAAAAAAAAAAAAGGCAAAACTTCTGTACTGACAAGGACCACAAAAATTCCTGAATATTGGCTACAATCAGCAGAATTTTGCTATGACAGGGGCTTAAGAGCAGAAAATGAGGGTGCTCCAGGAAAGAAAATAATGCAGTAGCCTATGACAGACTGTAAGTAATGAAGTTAAGGCAAACAGTGAAGTGATTACCATATCTGCATAATGGCATGGTCTCAAAGGCTAGAAGGAAGATACCCTACCCTCTGGAAAAGCATAGTGTTAGATGGAGATAGCGCAAGATTGAATCTCATGAGGCTAAGAACAGAATTCATGAAGAATTCCTGCATTTGGGAACAGTCCTCTAAGCAGAAGCTTACCTGGAATTTTATCTTAATTTGGACTCTTAAAGAAAGTGGTCTCCACTTGGGAGGAGTGCAATTGGCTGTATATCTCAAACCTTGCATGAAGCTAAAAGGAAGGACATCTCACTTTTCGATGATGATGGGCTTTAGGCATGAACAAGGCATCCGATCATTCAGCCTTGGCAGCACTGAGTCAGTTGTGAGAAACATAAAGGTGAAAAATGTCAGAGACTTTGGTTTCTAGTATTTCAAGTGTTAGGTGATAACTCAACTGACATTTTCAAAGATGTAAGCTTAAGTGTCCTTTAAATACCTAAGTCCTTTTCTGTGGCTAGCTGTTGGGTTTTAAAGCGATTTATTTAAAAGTCTTTCTTTTATTAGCAAACCTTACATCTTCCAGGTGCCCATCTGAAAAATCGCAGCTTGAAGCCTAAACCATTTACTATAGTCACCATTCTTTTAAAATGTCTTAGGTGTTCAGGTGAATAGCTGAGTTAAAACTCGACAAATTCAGATTAGTGAGGAATTATAATTATCTAATATCAAAAGCATCTGACCACTGGAAGAATTTATTAAGAACCGTTTTTAATTCACTATCTCAAGTAGCTTTTGATTCAAGACTAGATTTTCAGAAAAGGAAATGCTCTAGTTCAAACAGGTATTAAATATAAGAAATTAGTAGTGGCTGTACTCTTGCTTTATCGCATCTCAGATTAGTTGCCCACTGTGGTCTCCCCTGAAAGTTAATCACTAACTTAACATAACCTTACATTGAAGCAGTTGAGGGGAAATGGCATTGATCTTTATTAGCTAAACAAAAAAGTGAAGAAATATTTCCATAGGCTTTTAGGTCCCATCTTAGTCATCTTTGTGAGATGACTAAGAAAGAATAATATTCTTCTCCTGGGTAATTGTGGCCTTAACAGCCCCAGCCTGGCCCAGAACAAGTGAATGAGAAGTAGGTAGAGGTCAGCTGCCTGGCATTGGCAGGTAGGAGAGAGCACAGAGGAGAAGGTGGTAGGTGAAAATAAAGGGATGACAAAGGTGCTCTGTCAGGTCATCTTTCCTGCTCTGAATGCTTAACAACCTGGGAACTGGGGAGGAGGCAGCAGCTCCCACAGTTTCCCAGCCCGTGTTGCAATGGCTCATTTTCACTGGTGGAGAAAAGTAATTTTGTTCCTCCTCTTCAGAAACATTTAAGCTCCTAATGCCCCTTCAGCACTGATCTCTCGTTCATTTTGAACAGAAAAAGTAAAAGTAAAAAAAAATAAATCTCAATTTCTGAACTCTTTTGGGCAGCATGACAAGGGTGGAATGAAGTCTCTGAGCAAACAGGGAAGTATCACAAGCCAAAAGTGCTGAGTAGGAAACAAGAAGTGGGACTGCACAGAGATGTTAATACATCTGGAAATCATGTCCTTGTAGACTTCAGCGACATTAAAGAGGGCCCAAGAACCCTAACTTTCTGCAGCAATTATGAGAGGCCTGTTCTTTGACTCCATGATAAAACAAAAACCTCCATGAGATTCCTTTTCTTATGTGACTTAATCCATCCCCTTGCTGACAGCAGAGGCCTGTAGTGGAGAGTGAAACTTTTCTTCAAGAGCTCCTCCAATATATTCCTGAGTATTCAGATGCCAACACTGTAACATATGTCTTTATTTATAACAAAATCCCAATTTTTTTAAATATCTGATGTGGTGTGACTTTTGTTGGGGCAGTTCTACCACCTCTTTTGCAGTGAGAAGGTCCTAGATCTCTGACTGCTTTCCAAGTTCTTCTTTTAAATTGTGGCTTTTGATCCTACTTACCTCATCAAAAGAAAAATGAAGGGCATTAAGGACATTTCTACTGTGCTACGCTATTCATCTTGCACGAAAAGACAAAGCAAAATGGCTGCCTTGCATGCAGCAATTTGCACTCTGAATTATTCAAATGCTTTCACTTTCTCTTCTTGTGGTTAGATGGCACCTGAATCAACTCAAACAAATCAAAGCGGGTAATAAATTGATATAATTTCCCATCGGTCTTGCAGAAAGTCTCATTCGAAATAGCTGCAGGTTTGCCAGTCCATCACACTGTGAAGACTTCCAGAGTGATGTGCCTGATGCCCAAACTCTTATACTGGAGCTCCTTGCACTTCAGTTCTGGAGATTGCTGCTGTTTTGTGCTGGGGTGTTCCAGATAATGCTCCAGTCAGCAAGATGTTCTTCTTCAGGGTGGCAACAATCCTCCCTACTGTATATCTTCATCATTCTTGTGGGCGTAATATTTATTTATGTAAGAGACTTGACACCACCATGCCATTGTTATATGCCATAATTCTGTTCTAAGTATCATATTTTGTGGGGTTTGGTAATGATTTAAGCATGAGTAGAATACTATAAGTGCAGGACTATGGAATATTCCATATGTATGCACAAGCATCCTACATTTTTCCAAAGCTTGCCAAAAAACAAATGCAAAAATAAAATATGGACAGGTAGAAATTGCTGTGCCTACCAAGCACTCATCAACTGCTTATGGATCAGAGGTTCTTGGGAAGGACAGCCAGCTGCCTAACCTGCTGGAGATGAATCCAGGTATCAGAGAGTTAAAACACTTGCTCATTGGTTTTCTCAGCTCCCATTTTAATTTGCTCTCTTTTTTTTTGGACAGCTCTGTGAAGGCAGTCTGGTTCGCTGCTTCGCCATACTAATGAGACTCATCCATCTGCCTCTGTCATTGCCAGGCTCTCTTTTCTGCTGGAAGTCAGAGATGAACGCTCAGGACAGGTCCTTTCTAGGCTGCAGTACTTAATCATTTCTAAACACGCTAGATGGCCTCAGGCAGTGAAGGCAACAAGCATTTAACCCAGGCTTGGCAGCTCAGGCTTCCACATAGTCTGGCTCTAAGCCTTGATAATGAAAAGTAGCTGTGCTTTTACTCTCCACTTAACCAGATGCTCTTTGCTTCTTGGGGCAAAAGGTTAAATAGATATAAGAACCCATGCTAGTTTTGAAGCCTTTTATTAGCAGTCCTTATAGAAGTAGAGTAGAGCATTCTGCTCCCCCGACTATGTCTCTCGGGATCCCATATTTAGGACTGTGGCCACTAACTAGAGGAATGTAACCTCCTCACCCAAAGCTCATTTCTTGTTCAACTAACAATAAATAGAGCCTAAAGCCCACTTTGGCACTTAATTATTTAATGTTCTATTTTTATAGTAAGAATGGATGAAGGAGACATTATCAGTTTTGTTTAATGGTGGCAACACCTTATATTAACAGTGCAGATAAAGCATTTTTTCCACTGTGGCTGGGACAACTGATTTATTTTTCCACTCCATCTACTGCTCCATATGTCTCTGGAATCTGCCTTTTTCCCAGAGCTCATGTTAGTATAAAGCAATTGTCTGGGATGTGTAAGAATTAAGTATCCCATCATTCAGGCTAGACATGCAATTAGAAGAGTTGCACTAATTTCCACTGCTGAGACCCTGTCACTTTAATTTATCCTTACTTTCCTGCATTTAGGTCTTCTCTGGTTTGAGGCCAAGGGTTTTATATAGTTTGAGGCAGTGGTTCTGTAATGCCAGAGGTGGGGGGGAGGAGGAGTTGCTGGACGTGGGTGGGAGAAGAGCGGCTGGGGGGAAGTGTTAAGGGCAGGGGAAGAATAAGAACTGGCTGAAAGGAACAAAACCCACACGTACACACTTTAAAGATCTAAAGCATGTGCCAAATAATGATGTGTGGAGCGGCTGGAAAGGAAAGTAAAGCTTTCAGAGAGGAAGTCTTTATTGAATTGCAGCACTGGGCATGTGTGTCACCCTGGATTATTTTCTTTTTTACGTAGATGCTTGGCACTGAATCTCCAGGCTGGGGTTGGGTTCGAATGGCTCAGCTGAGAGCGCTGCTGCATCTGTCCTTTGCTCTGCTCCAGGTTTCCCAGGGGAGAGCCAGAGGTACAGGAACATCAGCTCGGGTGCCATGTCCCCACACTTGCTGGCTCCCACGCAGCACTGGAGCAGGAACCCTCAAAATAGCATAAATCTGCCAATGCACCAAGCTCCCAGATAAAAGTCCAGGATGACCTCACACAAGAAGGTTTTTATGCACCTAGCCATTCTTTGCACACCATTCTTACTGCAGTCAGGATGAAAGTATTCCGAGATCCAACTAGTAAAGCTTTGAAAAAATCCTCAAGCTTTACAAGCTTTCATGCAAAGAAAAAACTCTAATTAAATATCTTTATGGAAAACGGCAAATGACTCTCTAATTAGGAAGAGTTTTATATCAGGTTATTTATATGGAACTGTCTGAGTTGATTTGTGTGAGTGTTTGTCAGTCCAGCATAAGGAAATGCGCAGAAAATATGTGTTAATACTGAGTGGTACAGAAATAGTGCTATAGTAAGTAGTTCTCTTGCTGCGGTGTTTTTCAAACAGATAGTAAAAGCAACAAAACAATATACTTCAGTAAATTTAAAGAAAAGTACAAGGAAAATTGGTAAAAATACCTTTACACTCATCAAGCCTTTTTTAATGGGGTAAAGAAAAAGAAGGTATTCTTTTTCCATTCTGTACTTATATTTCAGTGATGACATATTTACAATTTGGTTTTATGTTTTCTGACTACTGGAGAATATAGAACACTGTATTAGCTATACTTATTACTAATAAAATGTTGCAGGAGACTAAATAGTGCTGATAAACTGTTATTCTAACTTAAATTAGTTGCTTCCTTTAATTTCCATCCATTTGGATCTTCTTTTCCAATAGGTACAAGGCAAATGTAGCAGCTTAGTAGACAGAAGTTTGCTGTGATGGATTTAAAATTAAAGTTGCAAAATGTTTCATTTTTAGCCGATTATAACTAACATTTTACTGAAAGATGGCAGAGACCTAAAATTTAAAAGGTAGTCTATAAGCCACGGATGTGGAACAGTGGATTTTAATGTGTCAGAGTGGGGATTTCACCATTATCTCCGTGACAGATTTCTGTGCACAGGTTCTAACTTGGCATCTTCCCTGGCAGCACCTTACAACCATATTCAACAAGACCCCAGATACCACCAGAAAGAAGCAGATGTCCTAGTCTGCTGATCACACATTGAGCAGCTAATGATTTAGACATGTGAGTCGAGACTGAATGGAGACCACATCTGCGGGAGAACAGCCCAAGTTCCCACCCATGACATCAGAATGCATTTAAAAAAAAATACTTAATGTGGCTTCAGTCCTATAGGGCAACTGCATTCGTGTGTGTTCACTTTTGTGTCCCACTTGCAAATCCAGAGCTGGAATTCTGCTGCAAGGACAAAATGAGGCATGTCAGGGAAAGGGCTCAGGTGAAATCTAGGTGTGATGTAGATATTGGATCTTGGATATAAATTGTAGATCCTAGGAATTTAGCTTAATATCCTCAAAGGTATCTGCCAAAATGAAAGGGGAATCGGGCATCTAAGTACTTTTGAAGCTCTGAGAATTTGTGAGGGAGACTAGTGATGTGGAGTCTGGCAATGAACGTGTTCATAGTTAGTACAGTTTTAAGCATTTTTAAATGCTAAGGAGAAGTTTAGATTATGCTGCCTATGTGCATATCAACTGTAGTTGAACCATACCTTATTATCAATTGGATTTATACGCTTGTACCTGGAGATCAGCCAAGCACAAGACCTTGCTGTACTGGGCTCTGTACAAACACAGTGACAGTTTCTGGCTCGAGAGTTTAACCTCTGCGGACAAGACAGGGTAAGGAGAGGGGAACCGAAACGCATGATGTAATCAGAGTGAATGTAACGATGGCTTGAAAGCACTGTAGCAACATTAAAATCTTCTAGAGTTTTGCTATCTCAACTCTTGCACTGTGATGCAACCAGGGTGACCTAGATTACCTACCTTACGTGCATGGCCAATTTCTATTAATGGGTTGTGTTTGGGGAGAGCAGAGAGGAAAGGGATGAAGAGCAATTCAAAGAAAACCAAGGTCAAGGAACTCTAAGGGAGGGAGAAGATGGGTATAGAAGTGAGCAGGCAATTGCCAGTATCTTCCTGAACTCTGTCCTCTTCCGAAGTTTGCTACCACTCCCATGTTCATCCTCCTTCTAACTGTTATGTTATTGTGGGGCATGATGAAGAGACCAGACTCTTCTCCAGCCTTGCATGGTCTCCGCACCATGTGTTGCAAGGACCAGCTGCATCTTCTCTGGGCAGAAAGACGCTGCTGACTGTTCTCAAAACAGAAATCTTCAACCAGTTTGTACTCACTGCATAGTGATTTAGACTCTGTTTTGCTGGATAGCTTGTGTGAATGTTATGTTGGATGCTGCGAAGATCTTAATAAAGTCAGACTTGTGTTTTGATGGGCTGTAAGTAATGGCAAGTCCCCTTCCCTTTCTGTCCTCCTGCGGTGACTGTCATTTAAAGCAGCTCAGTTGATCCCATCTGTCATTCCAGAGATCAGCAGGAGAGTGCAATTCTAATGCAGCCAAATCTTCTCTTAGAGAGGCCGTTTTTGTAAAAACTCAGTGAAAATAAAATCTCAGCCTCAGATAAGGTAGAACTGCAAATCCTCAGTACTCTCAAGGCACCTTCACCAAATAGTTAAGGAAATGTGAACTTGATTCATAGTCTGCTCTCCTGCATGTTCCATACTTGCTGCTTGTGTTTACAAGACCAAGATGAGAATGGTTTCAGAAGCAAATAAGCAGTATTAGCAGGGCAATTCTTCAGAAGTACACTTATTCTCTTCCAAAGGCATTTGCATAATAATAAAGGAAGAAAGCTATATAAGGTAAACTACATATCAGCAGAATTGTTTCTAAAAATGAATGCTTTTCAAGGTTTTCCAAAAGGCAGTGGGGGCTCTTTGAAATCAATGAGGTAATTAAAAATGGTTGAAAAACAGAATAAGAAAAAAGACAATTTGAAAGCTACTAAATGCCCACTGGTCCGGTGATTACAGCATTTACCTGAAGCTTGGGTGGCCCGGGTTTTCATCCCAGCACTGTTACAGTTTTCCTATGGGAATTCTGGACAAGTAAATTTCTTTCTGTGCTTCATCTCACCAATAAAGCACGAACTAGAGCATTGTCCTAATTCTGGGAGGTGTAATCAAAGTTGTAAGAGGAGTGCAGAAGAGGTTCCCCAATGGTCCTGCAGTATTAGTAAATGAAGCAACAACTCCCCTCCATTGCTACAGGAGTTGTTACTGTGTAGTACAGCTAAGTAGTCCCTGTCTAGGAGGGGTAAACTCAGCAGGAGCTAGAAAGGAAAGGAGGAACCATGACAATTTGTTCCAGGGCCCATGCCAGTGCTCAGTGGTCCTTTGTCATAAAAGCATATATATAATAAGGACCTTCATTCCCAGGTGTAAGATGATGGCGACCTTTAAACATTCCCAACATGAAAAGATGGCCTTCAAACATTCCAGATACCAAAAATAAGTAAAAATAAAACAAACACTTTGCATTCTCACAGAGTTTAGTGTATAATGCACAGTGTTTGAGATGTGCTATGGTTGCAGCACAGATTTAATTTTTGGTAATATAATATTAAACATGGATTTTTCCTCTAATGATTCCATGATAAGCTGTCTCACACTGCAGGTAAGAATATAATAATATAATGAAAGGAATTAGCAAAATTACTGTGTCTTCCTCATCCTGGCCGTGAAACCAATAGCACTGTTGGCATCTGGAGGCTGCACCTGTCATGAGTTATGGCCCCTGTTTTTACAGGAAGGATAAAACTGGTATTTCAGTGCCGTTCATCATATATAATAAACTCTCCACCTTAGTACAAATGCATTTATATGCCAGTATCGGAACCGAGTACAGAAAATACAAGCAGTCAACTGTATATGTTAGATACACTTTTTGTAATACTTTGTGCTGCCAATAAAATAAGTCACTAGCTCTGTTTTCCAAGGGTAGTTTGACAGAGTTGAAATCACAGGCTCTCTGTCGTGAAAGAGCACAATACCCTCTCTGCCCTTTAAATCTGGTGACAATGTTAGAGCTCAGCTATTGTATGGGCTCTGAATTGCCCGGCCAGAAACGTGGACCCAGGGTTCATTTTATCCCAAAATATTTAGTCATACAATGAAACGCGCTCTGCTCACAAGGCTGTCAAGGTGCCTGAGCGAGATAAATGTCTCATTTTCTGATGGTTTCTTATGAACGATAGTGTTTGTGAGCAGCAAGGCACGGGAGGCAGTGGGGCCTGATGGGCTGTGTTTGATTTTGGTGCTTTCCAGTCAGCCCCCGCCATTTGTTGGAGCTCATTTTCATACAAGCATTTTGTCCCACCACTTACGTGTTTTGGCCCACCACTTACCTGCCTCTTGGCTACCCTTTCCTACAAGCAGGGTTCAAGAGACCTCCCCAGATAGCTTCTGAGATTAAGCCCCAGCCCTTGTCAAGCTACATCTTGCCCCGCAGTTAGTCTTCAGTGGGAGACTCCTGCCCCACAGGGATGGGTCTATCTAGAGTTGACAAACATCACATTTCTGGCAAGGGCCCTCCTACTTCTTTCCATGTTTCTGGATACCACAGTCCAGAAAGCAAGACTGAAGCGAGCCTTGAGTCCGTGCCACTCTGTCAGATTAGGCACATGCTCTGGTTTTACACTTGCTGCTACAGAATACAGAGTAAAATGGGGATTTTTTTACTTTTATGGGTTTTATTTACCAGTGGCACCATTTCAAATGCTTGAATCAATACATATGAAATAGAAAGAAAGAATGAATCTGGTGTTTTGCCAGTGAAATACAAGGTTTAGAAAGAAAGCTGATGTCCTAGCAAGAAAAGTTACTCTGGAGAAGTTGGTTTTCAGGTTTAATCATCACGTTTCAAGTAATTAAACACCCCAGAAATGTATTTTCAGATTATAACAGGGTTGACTCTACCCTCCAGTTATAAGTGTCAGTAATCAGTAATGCCGTTAATTCTTTTTAATACTCTTAATTTCTGTACCAGCAATAGGAAAGAACATGAATGCTGTAGTGGAAGCTTTTGAAGCCAGAATAGGGCCGTGACAAAATGAATCAGCTTCTCCGTTTATCTAGTTCCTCTGAAATCAAGGGAGTTATGCTAAGTTACACCATACAAGAAGCCAAGTAATTTCAAGCTTTGTATGATTTAATAGTGACTGTGCCAATGTTGGTTATGCTTTCATAGGAGTAATAGAAAATAATAACACTATGGAAGGAGAAGGTGGGTTTATTTAGCCTTGTGCATATATATATTCATTTTGTGGAATCACTGAGTAGACTGTGGAAGTAGCTACTTAAACATTGGTTTAATGCTTTAGGAGTGTCAACTTTTTAAGAAAATAGCTCAGATTTCTGCAGGAATCCTTATACAAACAAGTAATGCTGAGTAATATTTTCTAATTTTGTCTCCTCCTTTCTGTAATATGGTCTGACTTTAATAAATAAATAAAATAAACAAGCAAGAGAACAGCAGTATATTTGCTCATAAGAATTATGTCCTTTTCAGGGACTTTACAACAAATGTAAAGCTAAGGTCCTTTGTTAATTAGGACAGAAACGCCATGCAGGCACATTACCTAAATGTTAGTGAAAATTTTCTAACACTCTTTTAGTTGTTGTTTGTAGAAAGGCCTTTTTCCCATTGTTGTTTTAGCCTTTCCTCTGTTATGAAGGACAATATATATCATTTTTACTGCAAAGTGCCAGGCAAGCCAGGATATTCAAATGAACAAACCTGGATGCTTTACAACTTTTGCCCTCTTGAAATCAGATCTGAAAAATATAGGACCTAAATATCAATACTGTAAGGTTTTAGTTTTATATCAGGCATAAATCTTAACAACCCGTACTTAACAATGAGCTCAGATTTTAACTTAATCTTTGGCAGGCTGAGAATTAAACCAGCCCACACTCCGTTTTGTCCTCTCTCCCAGGCGGCTCCTGGAGAAAGGCACTATCTGTGCCAGCCAGCTTAAAGGTTTTATAGCGTGTGAAAAGCAGATACAGCGCTGCCTAGGTGGGCCACAGGCTCCTCCTGGAAGACAAAGAGTTGAGTCTTGCACTCCCGAGCTCTCTTCTGCTTAAATAAAGTTGCTAGTTGCCTAATGAATGTTAGCTGTAATACTCCCTGTGGTCAGTGGGGCTGTTGTTTAATGAATTGCTTAATGTGCTTGATTACTGTTACTATGTGGAATGAGGGAAATAGCCAGAGAGATTTGAAAGACCCACTAGAGAATACGATGAAAATGAATTGGATCAATAAGA
The DNA here is from genome assembly GCA_013400055.1 of Nycticryphes semicollaris. Classification (NCBI taxonomy): domain Eukaryota; kingdom Metazoa; phylum Chordata; class Aves; order Charadriiformes; family Rostratulidae; genus Nycticryphes; species Nycticryphes semicollaris. Next base: position 134,450 of record VXBJ01003289.1, on the reverse strand, counting down.
AGTTTTTGCTCATCTCTGAACAACGCATTATGTGCTGCATTGTTGGAGTTGGGGATAATGTAATTTTGTGGCTTGTTGTTGTTCTTTTTATAATTCAGAAAAATAAATCTCGTTTGACATTGGGTTTTAGGGCTGGCCTTCCTGGAGTTATAAATGTTCCCCTGACTCCAGTCCCGGTTACTCACATGGACAGATAAATTAATTAGGAAAACTTTTATGCCAATTACTTTATGCCCTTGGCTTTCATATGTTTCTGAAGAGCGGCAGCTAATTAAAGATATGATTCATAATTACTGGTCGATCGAGTAGTTGAGTAATGGAATCAGGAACTGTTCCAAAAAAATTATCCATCACATCATTACTAATTGTTACATAATACATAAGGATGTAGAATTCAAATAAAAAATTACTCACATTTGAAAGATTCATTCAATTAGTGGGTTTGGGATATTTTTTATAACAATTATAAACACCGACATAGTTCTCACATTTTTAAAGATCACAGAGGTTTTATAAATATTTATAATTAAATAGGAGCATAATTTCCAGTGAGTAAAGGACTCAAGGGCCTAGCTGGAAGAGTGGGTTAGTAGAATATTGAATTTATGGAAGCTGGAAATCAAATCTGTGGGTCAAATTAGGGCTCAAGTGAAATGAATATGATGGTGTCTTCCTAGTCCTGTTTGCACAAGCCACAAAACTGCTCTACTTTGACAAGGATTGTAGGCTAATCTCTAGAGAGTAGAAGAGCTGATGCAAGTTATAACTTGTCACTGTATGACACACAGAAATTTGCACAGAATTTGTCAACACTCATTCTTCACAGTCACCATTTGCTGTCCTAGCAAGAAGATGGTAACAGATACCACAACCTGGTAAAACTGATAAAACGGTGAAAAGAATCTGCGGCCCTCTAACATTTCCTTGGTAAGTTTGCAGATGTTCTGTGTTATCACAGTTTGTGAGCAGTCATGTCAATTCTTCAATAAAAGATGTCTGGAAAACTCAAGCACTAGTTTGTTCAGTAATTCAGATACCCCACAAGTGACCCTGGGAAACCTCTGGGTTCAGTTTCCCACTGGTTTCTTACAGCCTAAAGCAATAGTATGAGAAAGTCTTCTACAAATATCTATATCTGTGAAGCCTTGAGAATCACAGAATCACAGAACAGGACCTTTGGAGATCATCTCATCCAACCCTTCTGCCAAAGCAGGTTTACCAAGAGCAGGTTGGACACATCAAGGCAGGCTTTGAATACCTCCACCCTCTCTGGGTAGCCTGTTCCAGGGCTCTGTCACCTTCAAAGTAAAGAAGTTCCTTCTCATGTTGAGACAGAGTTCCCTGTGTTTCAGCTTGTCCCTGTTACCCCTTGTCCTGTTGCTGGGCACCACTGAAAAGAGTCTGGACCCATCCTCTTGACACCCATCCTTTGGGAATTTACAAGCATTCTGACTAACCCTCACAACAGAAATGGACAACTTCTTCTCCGGGCTGAACAGACCCAGGTCTCTCAGCCTTTGTCCATAGGAGAGGTGCTCCAGTCCCTTGACCATTTTTGTAGCCCTCCACTGGACTCTCTCCAGTGGTTCCTTGTCTTTCTTGAACTGGACTCCATATGCCAGATGTGGCCTTACCAGGGCAGAGTAGAGGGGGAGGACCTCTTTTTAATGCACCCCAGGAGACCATTGGCTTTTTTGGCCAGAAAGACACATTGCTGGTTCATGGTCAACTTTTTGTCCATTGGCACTCCCAGGTCCCTCTCTGCAGAGCAACTTTCCAGCAGGTCAGCCCCAAAACTGCACCGGTGCTCGGGGTTATTCCTTCCTAAGTGCAGGACCCTACATTTTCCCTTGTTGAATTTCACTAGGTTCCTCTCCACCCAACTGTTAGCATCTCTATATGGCAGCACAGCCTTAATTCTGATGAGCCAACCACTCCTCCCAATTTTGTACAAGCAAACTTGCTGAGGNGCACCCCAGGAGACCATTGGCTTTTTTGGCCAGAAAGACACATTGCTGGTTCATGGTCAACTTTTTGTCCATTGGCACTCCCAGGTCCCTCTCTGCAGAGCAACTTTCCAGCAGGTCAGCCCCAAAACTGCACCGGTGCTCGGGGTTATTCCTTCCTAAGTGCAGGACCCTACATTTTCCCTTGTTGAATTTCACTAGGTTCCTCTCCACCCAACTGTTAGCATCTCTATATGGCAGCACAGCCTTAATTCTGATGAGCCAACCACTCCTCCCAATTTTGTACAAGCAAACTTGCTGAGGGTACACTACGTCCTCTCATCCAGGTTGTTAATGAATATGTTGAATAAGACTGGACTCAGTACTAATCCCTGGAGAACACCTAAGCTTACCTATGAGGTTGCTGTGGGAAACACTGTCAAAAGTCTTGCTGAAATCAAGGTAGACAACATCCACTGCTCTCCCCTCATCTGTCTAACCAGTCATGCCATCATATAGGCTATCAGATTGGTCAAGCATAATTTCCCCTTAGTGCATCCATGTTGACCACTCCTGATAACCTTCTCTTCGTCTACATGCTTAGAGATGACATCCAGAATGAGCTGTTCCATCACCTTTCCAAAGATGGAGAATAATTCCTAAACCTTACAAAGCAAGGCCAGCAATAGTTGCAGCATTTGTCATCACAAAAGCTGTGAAGATGTCCCAGCCAGCAGTTCAAAAGTTATCAAGAGAGCACCTCAAGTACACAGAAAAATTTTAGCTGATTCAATATCTATTTGAACTTCCTGGAAGGCCTAATGCAGCATATTCTTCATCTCGTTCATTTATTTAAGTAACTCAGATCTACAGTATTAGCTTTTTCACCTACTCTGCAATGGTTTTTTTGGCACTACTTGGTTGGGTTTATATGATTAACTTAACCTACCACTCATTAGACATATGGCATATGGTTTGGAGGAGGATTAATAAATGTTTTGCCGTTATCTAAACGAAAGATAGAAAATGAATGAAAACAAACTTCCACTTCTGCTTGCAGCTTTAAATGGCTGTTTAGCTGCCATCCATCTGCAGGTACCATGTGCTGCCCTCCTGAGTGTCATCAGGGAACAAAGGAGAATTCAGTTACACATTTTTATATTCTAATTGACTTGGATTGCTATAGATACCTACAACAGCATGTAGGAGAACACAGCTGGTCAGTGGATAAGAGCATTCAGCAGAAGAACATCCCAAAGACCTCAAAGTCCAGAGGGGCAAGATAGCAGAAGAGGAGAGGGACCATCGGAGAGCGTTTGGCCCCTTCTGAGAGTCAATACTGAAGTCAACTCCCTTGAAATTCTTTAGGAAGCCCTTCTCTAATAGCGCTACATCTTTTAAAACTATGTTTTGGTGTTTCAGGAGCTGGTACCTGCTGATGAAGGGAGCAGGAAGGGTTTTTTCCCTGCACCAGGCCAGCTGAGCATGCAAGGAAGAGGGGGGTGACAAAGTGATGCATAGAAGCCTGCAGAGCTGTTAAGGATTGCAGCTGCACAACTAAATGCTTTTAAAACTTCCAAGTTAACATCCTAGGGAATAATAAAGTGCAAAAACAAGTAATATACAATCATGATATTATATTAGATGGGAAATCAATACTGAACCTGGTAGCCATATTGCAGTGCGCTTGTATTGTGACGGTTAGTCAGAAACAGCTTTTTAGGATGAATGGTGACACCCTCTGACCCGTCAACATCCTGATCAAACACACGCTCCTGTCTGGCAGAGGCACGGGTGCTCCTCACCTGCAACAGCACCGTGCTGGGAGAGGGCTGTCTGCAAAGCCAAATGAGGACAGAAATTCACAGCTAAAGAAAAATCCCAAGCCCAACACAATATAACCTTAATTCACAAAATAAAAAAAGAAAAAAGAAAAAGGGCACTTCGAAATGAATTAAAGCTAATGTCTCTGCATAAGTTTTATTTTTAAACATTTAAGCTGCTACGCTGCTGGTTTATGAAACATTATAAATGTATTTGCATAAATGCAGCAGGGGGAGGAAAGATATCCGAGTTTGATACGGTTAGGGGTTTTTATGGAGGTTTAATTTCTTCTCATTTTAACACTAGAATAAAATGATTCCGTTGTCTGGACATTTGTCTGGAACTAGAAACCCTGTGGACATATGTCACACCTCCTCAAGATGCAGCAGGGCACAAGAGAAGCTCAGTCAATGCTGAGTATCTTGGGGGGAAAGTCCTCTCCTGTTTTCCAATTTTTATACAAGAGAAGAGAAAACATATGGTCTATTTTAAGACATTATAATCCATATCTTAGTGAAAATTTTTGTCTAGATTGCTTAGTGTGTATGTGGTACCCTCTGACTTAAAAGGGAAATAAAGGTTATTTTCATACTATTTTTTGAATTACTGTACAAATTACTTTAAAGCAATTGAAAAGGAGCGGTTTTGAATTAATGGATGAAAAATTACATTGAATTATTCTCATTATGAAAATAGCCTTATAGCTCATGGTGAAATGGAGATTTTCATACTTCAGGTAAAATGATCATACTAGTAGTAAATGCTACCATATAACAAATTCCCATATATGTTATATATTTTATATAAATACATGAAAATACAGGCTTACAATACAAAAAGAAAATCCCCTTCAGCCATCTTTAGTTCTTGAAAAGTCACATGACCAAGACTAATTAGTCTCCTGTGGTTTATCAGATCATATCAGTAGGCAATGGATTTTTCATAAATATTTGGGGTCACTTGATGCATTTTACTTTGATATCTTTAAACATTTCATAACAAAAGTTATTTCAAACTGAAAAACTCAAATTATTGTGAGTGTTAAGTGGTAACCTGTCATTTTTTTCCCTGGATAAACAAAAACCAATCGTATAGACAAAACTTAATGAAATACAAGATAATTGAGCTGCAACAACATTTTCAATTGGAAAACACTGGGTTTTTTCAAAACCGACAGGTTTTCAGGCAGCTTCAAGTACAGCTGATGGGCTTTAGTCCATGATACTTGGAAGGTGCTACAGCTTCCCTGAATTACCCATAAGGACGGAGATGCGCAGAGCTCCAAGAGCCAAAACAGAGCACAGAACAGAGGGGAGTGATGAAAGAGGGGACATAATTTCCACATTAGCTATAAATTTGCTGCCTGCAACCTGTGTCATGTAGTACTTAGCAGCTCCAATCCTTATGAAGCCATGAAGGCTGTCGTTTCTGTCTCTGAAATACTTCAAACTTGAGAGTCTCATCCAGTAACTTTCAGGCAAAGCAAATATTTGTCACTTCTTGGATTTCAGCTAATTATATGCTTTCACCAGGAAGGTGCTATTTATTCTGCATGCTTGAACTTCTTTGTGGAATAAATATTATTTGCAAAAATGCAAGATAACATGGTTCATGCCTGTCTATGTCAAACGTAATAGGCACTATCAAACCAGACGTACCCTCAGAGCACATTTCAGCATTAGTTTACCACCTTTCTGATGTCAAAGGCAAATGTCTGATGTTGCAACAGATTCCAAATAACACCCTAATGCACTTCATACACCATAAAAGTTTCATTACCAGCAACAGCAGCTGGGTTGTGTCACTACAGCCAGTGAAATTCTCTAACATTTTATGAAGTGCAAACTTGTTCTATGAAGACAGATAAGATCCATTATCTAAAAAGTGGAGTAAATGCCAAAGTCTCAGGGCTTCCCCAGCTGGTGCAAACTGAGCTGAAAATCGACTAAGTAGCACACGTTGCTGTGCCCATTTCATCCTCAAGCTCTGCTCTCGGAGCTGTCTCCCTGTTGAGCACAGGTTAGCGTTAATACAAAGCGTTAAGAGTATATGGTATAAAGCTGCAAGGTCTCCCCATCTCTGTCCTGATGCCCCAAGACTCTTTCCTCCCTCCCTGAGTGTGGTCCTCACAGGCAACTGAGCCCCTAAGGACACAGGGACCATGACGATTGAGGAAGGCTGGTGAGTGTGGGTAGCAGGACTTTTGTGAGGGCTGAGCCTAGGTGCAAACATCCTCTGGGGCAAGACAAGGTAAATGCCTGTGGGATTCTTCACAAGGAGAAATAAATGCCCGTTTGTAATAGCTGTTCTTCCAAACCACCACTGGACCAAACTGCATGAGCAGAGAGAAAGAAGAGACATTCTTTCCCCACTACTTTTTAGTGCATGTGATGATGCGCTGAGATGCTCTTGCAGTTTGGGGTGGGGGTGGCATACAAGTAGGTCAATTCAATAGAAGCTCTTTGCGGTAACCAGACAGCTAAATTATTAACATTATTTTCTGGGAAAAAAAAAAAAAAAGGTGCTTGTTATTACATGATTCATGCTTGAAGTTTTCCAAGCACTTAAAACAGAGTCACCATGATTTACAAGTACGAACAGATTATTAGTGTCTGAGAACGTAATTGACTGCCTCCTCTCGGCCATTGACTTCGGCAGTAAATTTTTTTTTTCCAGTTACCTGCTCAAAATAGCAGCATCTGCCCCTAAAATACCCAGCACAGATCAGGGATGGGAAAGTTCTCTGTGTCTGTTCTCGCAGAATAAATCAAAATTTGAGGCTAAAAGCCTCAATCTTGTAAAACTGGCACTGTTGGAAACAAATTGCTGGACACCTTGAAATCTCTGAGGGGCAAAGAAAATCAAAGCCAATTTCTAATATTTTTTCTTCCTAAAACTGTTCTCATTCTGAAGTGAAGAGGCATGTGGAGTATTCAGGCTGAGGTGAAGGAGGTGGGCGAGCACAAAAGAGCTTGTCTGCAGCATTGGGAGTCTCCAGAGCCACACAGTGACTTTCTCTAATTTATTCAGTGGTGAATTCCAGCAAGATCTCCTCTCAGCCCTGTTTACACACATATGTTCCAATGTACAAGAGCCCTCTTCTCTCACATAAAAGCTGACACACAGACGTATAGCATGCACATTGTACTTTCCTTACTTGGCAACTGACTGCATATCTCAGCTCCAGTGTGGAAGTAATCCCCACATATGTATAATTATTTTTAATGAATTAAGTCCTTGAAGTGTGAAGATCCATAAAGATCTTTATAGTCTCCTTTGACACTTGAAGGTAAATATTTGCATTGTGCATTTCAAATTAGATGTGCAACGCCTGTTAAAAATAATGGGAGCTGGAAGTCTGGTCTCTCTAATGATTTCCTTCTTGATCATTGCGATAGTAGAGAAAACAGAGAGCAGGTGCTTGCGTCCTCCTCAGCTCCCCTGAGGATGGAGAGATCTGTCGCCAAAGTCACCCCTAGGGTGGATGAGAACCTCCTTCCCAGAGAGGGGCTGTGTCAGGGCATCTGCTAAAATAAATGGTCCCCTTCCCTAGTGCTTCCTGAATGATAAAAGGCGCTTCCAGTTCCCTCCGTGTTACTGAGATACAGACTTATTTTAACCTGCAACTATTCTATACCTTGTGCTGAAACATCCTGCAGGCAGCAGGAGGGAACACTGCTGACGTTGTCAGGCCACAGGACAGCTCTGTGCACTGGGGGCAGTGAGAGAAAACTGAACTTGTTGGGTTAATGCAAGACGGGGAGGAGTCAAGGGAAGAAGGCTCCCTGAGGTCGCCCAGAACACTGTGCAACCCTGCTCAACTGGCCAGTGAGGAGCTCTGTGCCAGGATGGCACACTAACCCAGACAGATAGAGCCCCTCACCAGCCTGCCTGGCACTCTTCTCTTGCCTGAGCTCATCCATCTGGTGCTAGTGTGGGTCCACCCCACCACAGCAGAGTTGGCTGGGCAGTCATTGCTTTTAGTCAAACCTCTGTTTTGTACCTTCCTTGAAATTATTCAGAATTCCCAAAATGAATTGCATGAAGTCCCTTCACTGATAGGGCCAAACCCTCCCACAATACTCCACGTGTCTCAGACCTGGAGGGGAGGAGTGGGCTTGGTGTGTTGGTGCTTGAGCCTCATCTTCCACCTCAGCACCCAAGAGATCAGCTAGGGTAGAGACAATTTGTCCTAACACAGCCCCCAGTCCATATGAGCTGTTGGGCACTTGCTGTACCACTGAGGCTGAAATGTTCATCCTGCATGAGGAGCATCCAGCAATGCCTGCTAAGATGGGGTTCCACCATCCCATACTTAGTTTCTTCCAGGGAGCCCTTAGCTTTAGATATCATGGACTTGTCTGAGACCTTCTAAGCCATTATGGTCATCTTTGCTGTGTGCCAGCACAACTGCATCGCCTACACCAAAGAAAAAAGAAAAAAAGGTACACATTTTTACTTTAACAAAAGTCACATCTCGCTGAATATACACTTTAAAAATTGAAACATCTGGTGCAGTGAAATCTCTGCTGTACATAAGGATGGCATGTCTACTCTTCTTGTCCCAAATCAATAAAATAAACCCATGACTACTGCTCCTCTGTTTAAAGATTTTGAATGAGTCATAATTCTACATCCAGGAGATACAGATGCAGAATGATTCATTGACACATGCCTGCTGCAATATACAATACCACCAATTCCTAACCAAAAAAGTAATACGACTATATATACAACGTGAAGAATGGCTTGGAGCCTTATTGTGAGAGACTCAGGAGGAGGGAGAGTTAAAGAAATGAAATGTCACTCACTCCTAAATGTTGCAGTTGTCTGGTCTGTCTTCCGATGTGCTGGCTTTGCATGCCTTTAGTTACCTAGAAACTCCCATAAGAACCTGGAGGGTGGGCAAAGAGGTGGGAAGAGGCTGGGGAAGGGAGAAGGGAAAGAAAGACAGGAGGATTAAACTGAAGCACTCCTGTCAGCGCTACATTTTCCCTCCAGAGAAATCCTTATTGTGTACCACGATACCATGAGCATGTATTTTATGGAGGAGAAGGAGAAGGAACAATCAGAAACTCTGTCACATCGTATTCACCATGAGAAGTAGTTGCGTTTTGTTAAAGGAAGGTACGGCAGGATGGAGCAATTTCTCACTCCTTTTTAGTATCTTACATGTGGTTTGGGACGCTACAAGAAAAAGAGTCAAGCCACATCCCTGCGTACCATGATATGAAGGAGCAGAATATGCTGTGGCCTTTCTTTGACTCTAGGTAGCTCAAAGATGCCATAAGTGAATTCGTCCCTTGGCACAGGCACACACAATTTCGTGACAGGCTGTACAGAGGGACCTGCTCAGCGCCAGCAGCAACATGTACTTGCAGCCCTTTGGTTTTTCCCTTCAGAGAATCCCTTTGGATCATTTTGGGAAACCCACAAACCCCTTCTCTAGGAGAGATTAGGGGAAAATCCTGGGCGTAGGCGGGTAGTCACCCCCTGGTTTTCTTCAAACAATGGGCAAAACGAGACTGTATTTGATCCCTCTTTTACTGGACTGATCCAGTTGCAGAGGAACATGCTGGGTTAGTGCTCAGGTGGAAACTGACATCACCAGATAGCATTTCAGGTTTCATGCCTTAATAGTTGCCATTTATTTAACCAATAAGAAAGTGAATCTAATTTTATTTGTTAAGCATAAAGAGAAAGATTGAGCTCTACCAGTCATGGATAATTATGCGTTATCTCTTACTATGACAGTGGCTTTCTCTGGATCCTACACCTAAGTTATGACTAAGTGAGAGATACCATTTTGATAGAACTCAATCAGGAAATACCAGAACAAATTGAGATGGATTATTCCTTTGTGTCAATACCTTCCTCTTTTTCAAACAAGAAATATGATGCTTCCAATTTCACTGATTACTAGTCTCAGTGTCAGTCTTATCAAGGCAATGATAGGCTCTATACAAATGTCCTCCTAATGTTATTTTCCTAACAAAAGTAGTACCTGACCTGCAGTTTTTAGAGACAGCGCAGAAGAATAGATGATATTTTTCTGCTGGCTCTACCTGGTTTCTAGCTAGCTGCTTGATTTAATGTCACTGAGAGCCCTCATCCTAGGAGCACTGCAAGACTAATGCCGAGCATTTCACTATGCTTTTTTTCGTGTGTGTCAGGATTAGGATTCATTTATGTTTAACTTATTCAGTTCTTTATGTCAGCAAAGCTGATCCTAGAGTTAAAGCTAAACTTTATGAAGGCATGGCTGGCCAGTAGAGGAGAGACCAAAAATGCCATGCCTGACCGTGTCTAGCTCTGATGAAGCTTGATTGGCCTTATCATGCCCTCCAGTAGCAAGGTTGGATTCTTGCAAATGTGCCGCCACTGACATAGCTGCATAACTGAGGGAGTGACAGTTCTCAAGACTTCATTATTATTTTTATTAGGGAATCTGTTGTCACTGACAGATTTTTCTCATACTCTTCAAATACACTGGATACTGGCAGCTGAGGATTCTGCATGACAGCTTGCATTGAAGTATCGGGGTATTTTTCATGTTGGTACAGAGAGAGAAAAGCTGTCAACAGGAACACAAAACAGAGCTCAGAGTTGGTTTATATATCTTAGTTTATTTCAGACTTGGTGCTATTTTGATATTTCACTTGCAAATGGTAATTTTAATTATATGTGAGCAAAGGTTATTGTTAAAAATGTAAGCAACAAGATAAATTGAATGCCCCTAAACAAATACATAGTAAGAGCATAGTCAGCAAGGAAAGAAGTTTCCTGATTCATTGCTAGCTTCCTTTATTTAGGTCACCACTAGAATGGCTTCATCTGAGCCCATTTTTTTAACAATTCAGTACTGAATGATGCCAGATCATGAATGGCCATCTATATTCCTTTTTCATAAACAAGGAAGCAGAGCCTAGACAGATTGGTTTTGATGTGGATCAAAAGCAAGGTCTTTAAGGATATACAGGGAAACCTTTAAGGTTGTTTAAAGAGTGTACTTAAAAAGCGGGGAAGATTTTCCTTGACTTTGCTGTCATAAAGGATTGCGTTGAACATGACTAGCAACAAAACACTTGGCATACTGCGAGCAGGACTTTCAGATCCCAAACACCCAGCAAGGAGCAAATTGTGTTGAGCACAGAAGTAGGAGATGTGGTTCCTTGGCAGACCTCATGAGCAGTGATGCCAAACTCAGAGCTGAATTACCAATGGGGAATCAGGAAGTGTGAATAGCCCCAGATAGGGTTTAGAGGTCTTCCTTTCTGAATGAGCACCGAGAGAAAATAAGCTGAGCCTCTACAGTACTGCAGAGCTTTTACAAAAATCGACTCTTCAGAGACACAGGTTGATTAATTAAACTCACTAAAGTGGATGTGATTAAAAAACATACTGTCAAAGCAAGAGGAGAAAGATGAAGAAGAAAAATTTGTATGCAAGAAATCATTATTTGCATGAAATCATTGTGAGTTCATACAAAGGGTTTATTGAATGCACATTGGACAAACCTTATTGATGATTATGGATTTTCTGGATATGCCTCAAAAACAGCATTTTCACCCTTGTGTAATTGCTTTTTTTCTCCTGACCATTTTAATAATCTGATTATCTCTATGGCTCCTGTAGTATAAGCTATTTATTGAGAAATGCAATAGCCACATCAATAAAAAAGTATTAAAGTAAAAATCATCTGATATTTCAATTTGCCTTTAAATTCTCTGGGTTTTTGGAGTTCTGTTTCTTTCCTATTACTAATATTTTAAATGCCAAACAAGCCCTCAGAAGAGGATGTATAAGTTTAAGTCACACATGCCTCTGTTAATGGTACCTGGGGTTCAGCATACCCAAATATTACTTGTGTGTGCAAAGATGATGACTGCTCACTGCATGTCATGACTGGTTTCCTTGGTCTCCATGAGTTTCCTTGGTCTCCATGATGACAACCACAGAATCACATTCCAGGTCCAGTTCCAGGTAAAAATGCACACGCTTTCAGACCACTGGAACCTCTCAGCCTTCATATCTGTCAACTATTTGAAAATAATTCTCTGCACAGTAAGTGCCCATGATCCTTTCCAGTTCCCGGGATGAGTCAATGGAGAGAAGAGGGCAGTGGGTTTGTATTTAAAAATTATTACAATATTTCTGAATTTTAGCTATCTTCTTGATGGGATACTTGTTCTACGGGATAGGGCAATGGACTGGCAGACAGAAAACTATCTGCTCATCCCAGATTTTATGCTCTGCTCTGCAAGAAGCCGTGAATCACCTCACAGTCCTGTTTCCATCTTTCCTCCATGCCTCATGAGTTTTCTGTGTGTTGGCTTTAGGATGTTGAGAGAAGTAAATATTTTTCTGCTTGCTCGTAGGCTGCTCGGAGCACTTAGATTTTTCAGTTTCTCTAAGTGCCAATGAAATTGAAAATTACTATATCTTTAAAGCTTATAGAAAAGAATTAAGAAAGCAATGTAAACTTCTCCTTTGTGGTTCTGAAGAATTAAAATAGCCTCATCAATTCATGCCCAGTGATATAAAGACACTACTATGTACATGATACCTAAGCTCCAGTCCTGAAAACAAGACTCACTGTCAAACTGACAGGACTGGCCAAGGAAAGCAGAACTAAGCATACATGTACAGGTATGAAACAAGGGCTGTCGTTACAGACAGTTGTACTGATATTGCTGCAGCTGCTCTTCGCCTGTTAGTAGGATTTACCACTGCCAGAACCAACTACCTAAGACATAATAACCACAAAAGCAACAACAAAAAATAGGACATTTTTAATGAAGCGAAAGGGATTTTATAATTCCAGAAGTCTTTCCAAGTCCTTCTGAAACTTTAAATAAAATTTTACTCTACCTCATTTTGACATTTTGACAGAGAAATAAGACAATTTTTGCAAAAATAACAGGAGACAGAGTAAATTGTCCACTTAAGTATTGTAGAAGCCGGTGGTTCTACAGAACAACAAAATGTACACTGTATACTTACTTTCAGAAGTGCTCAGCCGTATAGTAAAGAATCAGTGTGCAGATAATTGTTCTTCAGTGTGTGGGGTCCTTCAGAGCTTGAGTTATGACCTACGTACTCATTTGCAGCTCTGACATTTAGGGACTCTCTCTGAGGAGAGAGGCACCAGCATACCAGGCTCCTGCATCTTGTCCTGTGCAAGCCTCTGCCGTTACCAAAGACAGGGGCAGGGAGAATTTGAGGAGAGCATGATAGAGAATGACACTAAAGGGGGAAGAGCCAAGCCAGTACGCCCACAGAGATGGTGCATAGGTGGAGAGGAAGCTCATGGGAGCCATGCAGGACAGCATCAGCTACAATTTGCAGACAGCAGCCTGGAGGGAGTGTTACTTGGCCATATTTGCTAATCTCCAAATTTAGCGATTAGCTTCACACGTGAATACATACTGAATAGCATACACCCATTTGCAAGTTACCTCCACCCTTATTCATCATTTTCTTACATGTATGTAGAGATATAAAGATGCTAAAGATAGATTAGGAAGTAACTATAGATATATATGATCACTCTGTAATTTCTTTATACATAAAACAGTGATAGACAGTGATAGCGTTCATGTATTCTCTGCAAATTAAAGTCAACAGGTCTCTCCAGAATATTTGTGCAAACAGTGTATGTCTCTCTGTCATGCAACTGTGGGTAATTAACATATGCAAAACACTACAGTCCTGCTAGAAGCTACCCAACCCTCCCCTGAAATTTAGGCTCTATTTATTTACAACAAAATAAAGTGGACCCTTCTGGAAAGAAACATAGCTTTGTGGCTGCACCAATGCTGTCGCACAGATGCTTTAAATCTTTTATATCTCCCAGACCTCCAGGGGCTGGTGTTGGATGGTATTGAGCCAGGGCCAATAAATAATTTATGCTAAGTAGCAATTTAGTTGTTTGGCTTGGGGTAAAGAAATCCAAGAAATTCATAAATAAAGTTCCCATTTTTGCTGTGTTCCAAAGTTAATTTATGTTACTCTGCAATTAACTAACATAAAGGTGAAAAAATATGACAGGCCTAAGGTAGAAAATAAAGCTCATAAATCTGCTGTATCTTAACTAGTGGTGCTTTAATGATAGTTGGTGCTTGCACTTGGTTTCCTGTTCATCTAATTCACCTGTATTTGCTTGACCCAGAAAAACATAGTAATTGATTTCTAATAGTTCCCCTTTGAAATAAACAAGCAAACCCAACATTTTTTGCTCTGTCTTTTGAACTAGAAAGTATAGGGACTAGATTTTGTCAGATGCTTTGGCAAAACACTCATAACAGGAAACATATAATGTGTGGATAAAGTCTGGTCATTGGATAGTCCCTGCATGCCATGGGCTGTATTTAAAACCAAATCCAGCTATTTGTTAGTGGCCTTTATTATATACATACACACTACACTCACATACAAACGCATAGGATTTTGGTGTGATACCTGAATTCTTCCCCATGACCTAATACAGATATTTCCTGCCAAAGACATGAGTTTTCTTCAGTATCATTCATTACTCTATTGACACTGTGTGTACAGTTTAAAAGGACACTCTTATATGTATGCAGGTGTGTGATGGTTGCTTTCATTAAACACCATCACTGCATCATGAAGAATAGAATTATATAAATACCTGCTGTATGCAATGTGTGAAATACAGAGGTTGGGTGGACCAAAGGAATGAAAGATAGGCAAAAGACTGGATTCAGGTTGTTTGAAAAGTCTATGCTTGTGTTTTCTGCCTGAAAATGTGCTGTAAGCTATCAACCATAATATTTAGTGAAATTTTGGAATTTGTACTGTTGCATTTAGAACTTTAGAACTGCCCATCTTTCTAGTGTGGAAGGGTTAGAGTAAAACTGTGTATACTATTGATTTAACAGGTTTTCTTACTCACAAGAGGAATGCTGACCATAGGCCCAAGGAACTTATGTCAGGGAGGTTGCCCATTATCTCTTTCTACAGAAATAGATTCTGACTGTCTGTAAATAGAGAAAAATTGAAACACTATTATGCAACGGAGAAGGACCAAGACCTCTGCTTCTCTGAAGCACTGTGCAGTCACCAATTTCAGTGAAACTGCCTTGATTCTAAGCAGCTTAATAGTTTGTATTTTCAACTTTAAGACGTATCTTTGCAATTACTACTGGTTTGAACAAGTGCATTCAATGTCCTTCCTTTCAGGATGCAGAGAAAGGGGAGCTTCTTTCCTCCCTTCAGTTTCACTCCTGCAGTGTACAGTGTTGCAAACATCCCCTGCTGAAATCAATGCCTTCTTATAACTTCAAGAAGCCTGCTCAGAGGTGAAGTGGCACGGAAGAGTTCAGGCTCAGACACTCAGATACTTGCCTGTTGTAGAAAAAATATCTCCAACTGCTATACAAAAGGGTATGGTTATGAAAAAGATTGCATTTGCTGCAATAATGGGACCAGAATATGCCTCACTATCCACTGTAATCTTTGTTTTCTTTTTCTGGATGTTTCTGCATGATGAAGGCGAATTTAGCTCTTTATTTCCTGAGATAACAAGAAAATTATGTGATTAATTTCTTTTTTAATTGCAATCCAGAGTATCTTGATTTCTGACTCTCACTTTTTATCACGGTCCAGGCAGGGCTCTCTGTGCCGGTGGCACAGTGGAGCTGTGGGGTGCTGTCATATGAGCAAGTGTGACCCTGTACACCTCTTTGGAAGACTTCAGACTACAGGATCTGGGCCCTGGAGGAACAGTCCTAGGCTCTCCTAGAATCTACTTTTTTAGAAACAAATTTCAAATTTGCCAGATAAGAGTTTGGAAAAGACCATGTAATTTATTTAATGGAAGACAAGGTGCGAATCTACTCATTAAAATTCATAATGAGATGCATCTGGCATCTTAACACTTCTTACTATTCTGCAAATAGACTTTGTAAAAGGCCATTTTGCTCTTTCTAGCAGGACTACATGGCACAGATAAAGGGTTTTGAATTGCAGAAATGAGAATACGTTTTCAAGTCTATTACCTCCAATTTCCAGTCATTAAATGATTCAGTGGGAAAGTTCTGTTTTAACTTTAGTGACCTCTAGCAGGGACACCAAGCTAAAGTGACTCTTGAAGAAGACTTGAAGTCTGACATTTTTATATATGCATTCAGAAACAAATAGAGGAAAGGCTTAAAAGCAGTTCAGTTTGTTCCTTCCAGTCTGACTCGGAGCAGATTTTGACCAAAATAATGTTTCCTCTAAATAGCCATTTGTCAGTGTAGTGGGAACAAATGTGTAGCCTCATTCCACTCTGCTGAACAGGACTATCTCCACCTGAGAGATGTCTATTGCACTGGAGACTCATCAAAAGAGGCAAGGGGAAGCAGAGAGCTTTCTACGCTCTGGGGTGAACTATCCCCTTTACCCCATCAAAGTTAAAAGATTTGTGTGGCTCGAGGCACATTTTCCCTTCATATATCTGGTTCTCACTTTAGTCTCTGGAGCTCCCAGAGAGTGGTGCTCTACATTTCATAGAATCATGGAATGGTTACAGGTGGGAGGGACCTGAAAGATCAACGAGTTCCAGCTGCACTGCCATGAGCAGGGACACCTCCCACTAGACCAGGTTGCTCAAAGCCCCATCCAGCCTGTTTTTGAATACCTCCAGGGATGGGGCATCCCCAACTTCTGTGACTTCCTCTCTTAAGAAAGTCAAAGAGCAAGTAATTCAAGCCCCAAGCAAAACAGCAAAATGGTTTCACCCTTCTACCCTTCTTCACCCCAGAGGCAGTGGGGTAAAGAGGTCTCCTGCCAGCAGACAGTATGGTGGGACACTCCTCAGCTCAGGCTGGTGGGACACAGCTCGGGCAGATGGGTCAGGAGTGTCCCATGGCTCTCCCCCTGCTCTCCTACCACTCTCTGGAAAAGCCTGTTTCTCTTGCGTGACTCTTAACAGAGCTTAAGCATTTGGTGACCTGGACTTTTAACATTCACAGTGATGATGGAGTCTAAAATAACACAAAACCAGAAATGTGAAGCAAAGAGGAAGGTATTTCTTCAGATGCAGAAAGCTCAGGAGTATTAGTAGTTTGGGAATGTGCATAACCAAGACTGTGTATACATAGAGTTACATGCAGATAGATAATTGTGGGATCTTGATCTTGCAAAACATGGGGTTTGTATTTTAAATGAATGCCATGTGGGATATATTTGCTTACAGTCTTAGAGATATACTACATCTCCAACACATCTTTCTTATTTTAAACTTTTCCTGGGTAAAACAGAGCCTTTATTCCACAGAGTATGTTACTGGATAGCTCATGGATAAATTTGTTCAAAGCTACACATATGGCTGTACATATCTCCAGCTGATTTCACTGAAGCTGCTTTGTAGGAAACATGCCACCCACAGTCACCTACATGTGTGCTTTCTAGTCCCATACTAGGTTTAAGAAGCAGAAAACTGTCTCCAATAGCCTTATGCAGAACAACCAGGTACAACAGTCACTTATCAGGGTGATATGAGGTACTTCAGATAGCAGGTCTGCATGCAGTGGGTAAAGATTATACATTAGCTGATCGTTCCAATATATTTTGAGGTTGTATCTTTGCTGTCCTGAGCAACAGGAAAGCGAATGCCGTCACTCAGAAGAGCTCTAATCAACTATCCAGTTACTGAAGAGGGAAGTATATACATAAATGTCAACTGGTGCTAGTAAAAGAACCTAAATTAGTAGTATTAAAGAGTGTAACTGTTCAGAAGTGTTTAGGCATCTTTCACAGCATCTGGTCAGAACTCCATTAGTAAATATCTTTAAAAAGAGAAACGTCCTTCCCCTTTGACCATTCTTATGTAATATTGCTAAAGTAATTAATTCATTTTCACAATTCCCTCTCGATGTATACCCAACTTCTGCTTTCAGCTTTTAAATAAATACTGTCTACCTCTATACCCTCTCTAGCAACAACTCTGCCCTGGTCTGCTGTAGAGCAGTGGAGAAGATCAGGACTATAGACCTGCAACTTAAGCAGGACATCTTGTGTGGAGATCACTGCTACATTGAGCAGTGGTGTTTCAGGAGTAGGACAGGTTTTTGAGGAAATACAGATGCACGTCACCCATATTTAGTCTGTCTGCTTTCAAAGTGGTGTCTACATCACTGAAGAAGGGTAGGGGAGAAAATAAGCCTCAACTGCATGGGCCTATGCAGAATGAGTTAAAGTTCTTCCTTAAAAATTCACACTCACATTAATTCTTATCATGTTCTTATGAAAGCAGAAATACTTTCTTCCATGTAAGCTTCTGTGTCCTTTGGAGGCAGAATCTTGACCCACATGAAGCTAAGTGGAAAAAGTCTACTGAATTAAGTAAAAATCACAGTCAGGATTTCATACATGGGAAATAAAAGCCGTTATCAACTAAGTCCTGTGGTGCCACACTTCATTGGTGCAACTTGACATTTCAGACACTTTTGCTTGCAAACACAACACTAACGCCTCTGGTACTTCTAGTGAAAACCACATTTTTGGATACAGATTTTTGCTCCACATTAGTCATAGACCTTGATTTCTTATGGTTGTATACTCTAGAATAAGACAAGAATTTTTGAAGAATTTAAAGAACTTTAGTTAGTAAAATCTAGGGCTTTTATTTTCTCTCTTCTAGGAGAACAAATGAAAAGCTATACAATATATTCAGTGATACAGAATGTGACACGTGTGCTAATAAATATTAATAAAATATGTAACAGAAATGAGGTATCCCTCACAACTGAAATGTACCATATAATCTTTGACCTTAAAAGTGTGAAAGATCCCCACATCAACTCATTCAGTTGATCTACTGTGCAAAATCATACATATCAAAACTGATATTCTTATTTGTTGGATTTAATTCTGTTCTTTTTCCAGCTAAAAAGAGATGACCAGATGCTATGAAGTCATATGGAAAACATTCACAAAGCATGGATTTTTATTTAGGCCAATTTTAAACATGTAAGAGTTGGTCTTATACTCCAGACCAGTTACTTTCTTGTAGTGAAAAAAGAAAGACATGTCTCTTTGGGCAATCATTCACCCTGTTCTTATCTGGGTGTCTAGTATCAGTGAGAGGAGATGCCTTCTCAAAGTGCCTTTCCATCTTCATTGATTGGAAAGAGAACTTAGATAACTATGCTAGACCAGGTACCAACTCTTAGATGGATAATTTCAGGTAATGCATATTCCATTAAAAGTGATTTTCTGTTCAGGCCTTTTGCAAATGGCTAATGAAAAATACTAACAACTGTAACAATCCTTGCATAATTTTTTACTATTTCTACCCGTGGGTTGTTCAGGATTATTCAAAAACATCTTCAACTGTTTTCTCTTTGCTTTCCACAGTGTGCAAGTGGCTGTGTGTCTCAAATGGTTGATTCATTTGCCATACCAGTAACTTTAATCAGAGCTATTGCTGAAGACCATGGAGCCTTTCCTCTGTACTGACCAAGTGGCAGTGGCTCTCACTAGATCAGTTCCAGTACAGGAATATCCTTAGCTTTTTTCAGACACCATGTCTATGGCACTTCCATTTGCAGAAATGAGGCCTAAACATTTCTACTCTTATAGTGACTTGATTATTTAAGGGAAGTCAAAGGGAATAAGAGATCCCAAAATAGTTGTATTTGGCCAAAGTAATTTTAGCTGTCTAAAGATTAGACTGTCTCAGTGGTCAATGGGAAGACAGCAAAATCTCCAGGTGGTAGTTTGTGCCTTGCTAAGGTTGCTGTTGAAGGTATCAGTGAATCCCAGAAAGTCACACACTCTCTCTGTTGATACCTCACTCAAAGACTATGCTTAATCTTTAAAGGTCTGTGGTTAAATGAGGTGCACCCCTCCAACCCCACCACCCCAGTGCCCAACTCAGTATGACTGTCTGAGATCTGGAGAGAAGTGAATCCTTCTGCTACCCACTGAACAGTTACTGTGGAAATAGCTAAATGAATCCCAGCTTTACTGCCAGGACCTATTTTTCTGCTATTTGCTCTTTTTATTAGCACGTGCTAGAAGTGTGGTTCTGACTCAGAGAGATTTGGGGTTTTTAATTTGCACAAATTCCCCCCTGCTCTTTTCCTACTAAATATATATAGTATATTGCCTATAATTTTTGTCAAAAATATCAAGGATCATGTATACTGTAGTTGTGTTCTTCTAATGGAACTTAGATACAAAGGTGGCAAAATAAAACTGGTTTTCCAATTTTTCCCCTCTTCAGCTGCAGGCACATAGAACAGCCCGTGATACAACCATTACTTTAAAAAGATAGCTGAGATGGACCTTCAGGATAATACTCTGTCTAATCATACCCAGATGCGCACCATTATTATTATTATTGTTGTTGCTCTTTCTACATTTACCGCTAATTTAGCATCAGTCTTTAAAATTATTTTCCTTCAGCCCGTGCTGTATGTGCTCAGCACATTGTTGATCTTTGCCATCACCTTTTTGTAAATGGAAAGGGCTCTGTCTTCCAACACACTTTTTACCCCATCAAATTCCCTGTCAGCAAGAGAAGTCCAACAAAGATTTCAGAATTCATGCTAACTCTAAGTCTTTCAGGGCTAAGATTTATTTGCTATCATTTCCCCACCTTTCTCATAGAAAATTATGTTATTTTTTATAAATTTCTTAGTTATGGCACAGTCCAAAATTTGGGCCATTATCTGTCTGGGTTTTCCCTCTCATTTATCATCATTTTCTGCTATGTATCTGTCCAGTTGTCTTTTTCTTTCCTTTAATTTCTATTTCATGGTCCCCAGATAGAGAATGAAATATTAGGTTTGTCAAGCGTATATCATTGTTTAAATGCCTGGAGATGATGGGTTAAACAGCCCAATCAATGAAACAAACCTCCGGTGCATTGCAGCTACTGCAAGTGATGTTCCCTCTGGCTGTTTAAGACCTACCAAGTCAATAACCTATTAATATCATACTCTGCTAGGGTCAGCGCCAAACAAGTCACACGTCTTTTCAAGGCATTCAGCTTACGGGTGGATTAAATGGAAGGCTGTTGGTCCTCTGGTGGCCTTAAAAAACATGTATTTTTTTTAATCTTCTTGCGTGATTAAACCTTGTTGACTGTGAAATAAATTAAAAATTAAAAATGGATCAGATGGTACTTACTGTAGCTACATAAAATCATAGTTTAACACAAACTGCACCACCAGTAATTCACGTGGAACCATTGCTCCTCTTTAGAACCTGATTATATTTTACTGCTATAGACTGCAAAATAGCAGTCAGCAAACATGACACTGTAGTGTGACAAGATGTTTAGTCCCATCTATGAATACATCAATGTTCAAAGTCTCCTGTCTTTCTAATAGGCCCGAAATAGAATCACAGAGTACAAATAGGTAAGATGCCATTTAAAGTACCATCTAGTGTCACCATTTACAATCAGTTGTTTTTCATAAAAAAACCACATTCCAACCATGAAAATTTAGGGCTGAATTTTACCCAGGGTGCACTTTTAGGTCACAGAAGCTCTCTGCATGCATCCGGAGAAAACTTTTTCGTATTATATATCAAGCTGTAATTCATTGCATGAACCTGCAGACCTCACCATGTGGTTAATAAATAGTATAACGATGTGAAAAAGGGTTCTGAGACCTCTTGAGAAGGCAATATTTGTGAAAACAAGCTGGGATATTCCCAGCCCTGAAACAGACGTGGCTTGAGAAAATTATCTTTAAAATATCCAAAGCATATCTCATCAAATCCCAGTCAAGAAGAACTTTCACTCTGAAATTATCTGATGGATTAATTTGTACCCAAGGTTGTGCTTGGGGTTTGCATTAGGTTGTCTACGTCCTGGCCTGTTGTGTCCCATTCTGGACTAGAACTGGAAGAGATTTTTCAGGCTTCCTTGTCATGAGCCTCTCCAAGTGTGAGTACAAGAAAGTTGAGGCCCACAGCACAATGTCATTGGGAAAACATTGCTGGGAGGCATCAAAAGAGATCCCCCTGCCCTCCCACATGTCATTAACAAACCATTTAACTCAAGGTGGTTAGCAGGAAAATTAATCACCTCCTCACGGGTTTTTGCTGAGGTCACAGAACCAAAGAGCCTGGGTCACTGCACATGTCCTGTCCAGACCCTGTGGTCCCAGCGAATATTCCCACTACAGCTGTGTGTGCAACAGGCATTTTAATTGTGCCCTGGAAGAGTACTGTATTACTGGATGCGGGTGTAAGAGAAGCATCCAATTGCAGCCCTGATCCTGTACATTGTTTTCAAAACACAAATACTGAAGGTCTCTCACTTGGTAGAGTTGCTTTTCATTCAGGATGTCTAAGGCAGAAACCGATGAGGAGGAGATGAAAATAAGTGCAAATTCAATCCCAAATCAGGCCTTACGTCTGATATGGCCTCAAGAAGAGTGAAGGTGAAAGTATCAAAAGGTTGAGGCTCAGTCCAGGAAGGTGGTAACAAAATCAGCCCATTACAGCAAAGTACAATGTTTAATGCCAAAGAATAATTTCACTGGCTTCAGGAATGAATGCTGAATGAATGCCAAACTGGTGGTTAAGGTCTCCTTGTAAATATCCTTCAAGGCTCAGTCTCTAATTAAAAAAAAAATAAATAAAAAAGAAGACAGATCAACACAGAAAGCAAAGAAATAAACAGAACATTCAGTCTTCTCCTCACACAAGAATTTACACAGGGTTCGAAATACATTGGCCCAAATTAAGCAGAAAAGAAAGAAAAAGTACCTATCTCATCCCTGATTATAAAAGAAGAACTTCAGGGGCTCACAGTAAAGCCTTCTGGCAGAAAGAAACTTCAAAATCTATCCTTTTTTTCCCTTAACTGAGAACCCCCTTTGAAGTACACTGCAAAGGATTCTGCCTGTCCCCAGAAGCCCTGTGCAGTGCCGCTAGCCATCAGCTCCCACCACTTCTGAATTAACATCCCACAGACACTCCGAAGGAGCAGCACACCTACATTTCCTAGCAGATAACTTATTTAGTACACGAGCTCCTGGTACCCACCAGGCCAAAAGAAAAAGCACTGTACCCCTTTGGTATTATCCCTGAGCCCCAAGAGGAGGGATCAGCTCTTCCATGAAACATCAAATAACACGTTGCAGGCACAGTGGATTTTATGTATGTGTGTGACTAGGGTGAGTAATTTACACAATGCTCCACAGTAGAATTTGGGGCCACATCGCTTCACTGCTGGGAAGGTTTACTCTCTGCATCTCTCCAAAGCTCAGCTTTCATGAAAGCACTACACCAGCCCAAATTTCTCCTCTTTATGTCAGCTGTACTGGAAGATTTGTTTGTCTTTTCACACTTCCATTTCTGGTTATTTGCTGGACAAGGGTAGCGGCACCCAGTGCTCATGGGGGCTTCTTGGGCTCCATTCAAGAGGCAGATTTCTCCCCACACCCACTGCAAGGCCCTGCTCAATACCAGCCACAAACATGAGACATGTGAAATTGAATTAGGCAAATGGTTCATCTAACCATTTTGTTTTCTGCAGGAGCAAACACTAGAGTGGACTTCAAGAAACAAACAGAAATACAATATCATATCCTGCGTAATGGCTAAATATCCTTCTCAGATGCCAAGTGTCTTCTGAAACAGATAATGCATGATTTTTCCTGTCCTGCCATAGAAAATAAGTTACTATCAGTATAGTTAATTTATACTGAGTAATACCAGGGTGTTTGCATGGACAATAAATCCTTTCTTTGGATCCTTCCCTGTTCTTGGTCTCAGTAGCATCTTGATATAGAGTCAGTGGAAGTTTTCTCCACCCACCCAAGGGAGCAGGGAAGTCATATTGCTAGTGCTGTTGCCTTTTGCACCAATTAAAGGAGAGGAAAATATATTTTGGAAATCTGTACTGAACTGTCAAGAAGGTCAACTGAATGATGGCCAAGTCTCTATGACTGAAAGTGTTCTCCTTTTACCCACACAGGCATTTTCCAGGTTGTCAGAGAAGGACTAAGTAAGACACCTTAGCCATACCATCACAAAGTAGACCAACACTGAGATAGGGTAGATGAGGATCTGCACCTAAAATATTTTATACCTCTCCGGACACAGGTCCTATTATAAATAAAGGCAAAATATCTCAGTCAGCTTCCGACGTTCTGTCTTCTTGATGGGAGGAAATGTCCAAGTACCATGTCTGAGTCTTTCAAACACAGCAGACTCCCTTGCTTCCCATTGCAAGTCAGTGATAAATCCCTCATGCCTCATCTTCCTTCTCCCAAAACAGCTGGCACCAAAGAGCACTCCTTTCCCACAGGCTGCTGCAGTCACAAGGATTTAAGAGTACAACACCATCCCTTCCAATCCCACTCTATGTGTTTTCCAAATACCACCATCTCCCTTTGCTGGGATGAAAGCCAGGTACATGCAAGCAGCTGAGATCTGCTGCTATTTCCCTTTTGTATGTTATTTGTCAAATCTATTAACTGCAATCCCAGTCAGGCAGAACTAAACCTGCCATGAGAGTATGGTGGTGTTTCAAATAACATGAAGTCAGTGAATGATGTGTTTATATGTGCTGTTCTTCTTGATTCTAGAGGGCTGTTCCACCTGGTGGAGTTTCTCTTGTGAGCCCTGTTTTTCCCCCTGCCTGTTGCCTTCCCTCGTTTCAATGCTGCAATGACCTTTCCATGCTGGTTCACGGACCCTTTACTGAAGCGCTGTAAGGAAACGTGGTCCACAGCAGTAGCATTCAGAGAGACAGTTAATCCCATCATTTAGAAATTTTATATTCTCATTAAAGTTTTTCACATCTAAAATATATGTCTTTGATCCAGTTTCTAGGAAAATAACCAGCACGTGGTAAGGACTCTGTGAAAAAAGGAGCCCTTGAATCCATATTAAAATAGTTCAAGTCACTTCAATTTCCATCTCACTTTGGAGTTCTTTTCTTCCTCGTTAGTATTCTGTGGAATCCCCAGAATTGTCAAAGTTCTGTGGTAGTTTTTTTAATCCATATGTTAGCCACAGAAATATATTAAGATAAGGATTTGGGGAAGGGCCCACAAAAACCCAAATTTTGAATCAAACACTGAACCAATCAATAAATGAATACTCTGAAGTCTGACTGAGGATATTAAAAGAACATGATATAAATACACACCATCACTGTCTGATCCAGAATGACCGGGTTTGATTGCAACTGATGAGTTCAATTAATTTTGAACTGTGTTCTCCAAAGCATGTTTAAATGTTACTACTATGTGTTATTCAGTCTCTTCAGAAGTGGGATTTTTAAAAAGCACACATTTGTGTTCCATGAAATAACCTGTATTTCAGGTTTTTCAGATGCTCCACAATAGTTTTATGAACATAAACCAGGATTTTGAGAAGTGTTGAGTCTTTGTCTCTCTGCTGTACAGTTAAAGTCAGAGTAAATTTTACCGTGTGTTCATTGAACACCCAGTACACCATAATAACCAGTGGCAAAATCTAGCATTTAAGAAAAGCTCTAACTCTATATCAGGTAAGAAACTTCTCCTATCTCTGCTCCCATCATAGTACCTGGTGGAAAGCTAAATGGAAGGTGGCCCTTACAGGCATGAAACAAACATGGAGAAGGCTTATCTGCTCCAGAGTGTTTTCTTTTCCCTTCTGCAATTTATTATGATGTTTAAAGGGAAATGCTTTTAAATATTAGTGCTCTAAGAAGCAAAGCGGTGGCAGATCTCTTTGTAAGAAAAAGCAAACTACTTCCAAGAATTAAACAGAATAAACATATTCGGTCAGTGTGTCCTATGTCTCACCTGATGTTGGCATTTCTGCACAATGAATAGAGGCATTTTATTCTGAGCACCCCCAAGGATCTCTGGGGTTAAGGTTCTTCTTGTTACAGGGAAAATCAGCTGATGACACTTCAGTGACGGGTTGATTAAAACTCAGCTGGGGAAATATTTATTGTTCACTTTCTCCAGAGGCAAGAGTCTTGGTCACAGACTTGGTTCAGACATTACTCTGTCAAGGATGGCCAGGAGACCATCAACATTGGCTCTGGGAGTCTGACGTCAAGAAATGAGGTCTCAGATGCTTTACCCTGTGCCCACACAGTTAGTGCAATTCTGCCATTCAGGGAAAGATTTTATTCCTCTAAAAAATAATAAAATGGGTCTGAATTCCAAGTGAATCCCAGGAATACAAATTCCTGCTCATTTAGGCGTTTGTCTACAGAGGAGAAAGAACTGAAATAGGCACTCCTGATTAAATATCTCATCAGGGGAAAGGTGCTGAGGGAGACATAGGATTTCAAAGAAAGGAGACTGCCCAAACATAGTGAATAAAATTGGGTCACCAGTCATGAGGTTCTAGGCAGCCAGTGTGCCCAACGTGTTTTCTAGCTTCATCTCTGGACTTCTCATCTTCTGCAGAACAAGCAAGACATGTACTTACCCTTCTGTAGGGTAGGACTTAGGTAGGACTTTGGCCTCTTCTTCTGCATGTTAACAGTCATGGATGTAGTTGTTTCAACATAACAAGGGCCTCCTATTTGTATCGTGGGGACACGATGGTGCATACATTGCATGTGTTTCATCATTATATATGCTTTGTATACTGTTTTATTGAAAAGCACTGCAAAAAGAAGAAGAGAGAATAGAAGAGAAACATACTTTATGCTATGAACTTTCCTGAATGTTCTTTTTGACAGGTATCACTAATGCTTTGTTTTAAATCCAATATTTTTGTTATTTGCCAGCTATGGCTGCATCACTGGGGAAGAGCCATGTCCACAGCACTGGATACAAGGTTTGGTACATCCACAGTTGTCTGAGGTTTTTTTCTCTTCCTGTGCTTTATACTCAGTGGGTTTTGATTATGATGTCCTTCTTGTATTAAAAAGGAAGCTGTTGTTGAGTGTAATGTGTATAATGACACCGCTTTCATTGTAATGCAGAATGCATAGCTTCAAGTGTTTGCAACACTTTAGCCAGTTCCTTTCAAATTGAAAACAGACACAGAGCCATTCTGAATGCAACCTGCTAGGTCCAGCCACCAATCTTGTGGCTGACACCTCTACAAACAGCTCAGCATTTACCAAAGTTGAGGAAACTTCTAACAGCCTTGCTCTTCAATGCCTCAAGTTTTAAAAGTAATGTACAAATGGTGATTTCTTTCATAAATCGCATTAAAGCAAAAGATTGGTTTTCCTAGGGAGAGAAGCATGGTCATTTTTCACAAATCGAAAGCATCTGGTCCAAACAGAGCAGTGCATTTAATATATCACTATTTTATTCATGTCATTTGTAAACAGAAAAATATCCTTGGCAATGTCAGTATTTTTTCTCCTCTTCTGCCCTTTAAAAAATGCTTATAAATTAAGCTTCCTTCTGCATCTGTGAGCTCCAACTGAAGGGCAGAGACCCTCCAAGGCAATACAAGGCACACAGTGTCACACCCACCCAAATCTCCCCAAGGACAGGTTGTAGGGACTGAGCCTCAGGGGATATACTTTATATCCCCTCTTTCCAGGGGCACAGAGCCAGTCCAGTGGAAGGGGCCAGCACCTCTGCCACCCACAAACATCAGCACCTAAAAAGCAGCTCTGTGCCAAATCCCTGCGGCGGAAACTAGAGGGGGTCACTAAAGTAGCCAACTGTCAGGGGAAGATTTTGAATAGAGAACCACCATCCATTTGCCTGCTCTCCAGTTTCTAGAGATTAGTGCCCAGACCCTGGAGAGGAGCTTCCTGGTGCATAATACAATGTAATGGACAAGGGAACCTTAGTAAGAGCCTTTCTGCCGTTTCTGCCAGGATCTGTTTTCTGTTCATTGTCATTCAATACCTTTAACAATGCTCTGGGAGAAAATATAAATCATTTGCAGTAAAGTTTACTAAAGATTCAAAGTTGGTGAAGTTCTAAATTAATGATAGAGGCAAGTCAGGTGAACAGAGCAATGTAGGTTGCTTGATAAGCTAATCTCCTTTGAACATCAGATGTTAGTGATATTTCCAAACGTGATGTAATGCATCTCAGAACAAAACTTAATTAAAAAAAATAATTCTAAATTCAGAAGATGCAAATCCCTTTGCCTAGACTCCACTGGCCCTAAAAACCCTCTTAATGTCCATACTATATACCATTGCAAATCTCCCAGTCCAGTGCTTTGGCTGTGAGGAACAGTAAATTTAAAAGCAGAGGACTATCAAACAGGGAAGTGAATTGCGTCTAAACAGCACCACTGAGAACATTACTGGAATATTGTCCCCATTCTTTCAGCCACTTCAAAAAAAAGACGTAGGAAAAATGTGAAAAAAATCAAGAAAACTATTACAATTCATTCAGAATTATGGAATATTCCACTCTGTGGCAAGAATAAGATAATTCAGTGTGTTGAGTTTCTTCAAAGAAGGGTAAGAGCAAATTTATGATGCCTGATAAAGCTCTACCTGTTGAAAAGAAGGAAACTTTGCTGGTAGCAGATGGCTCTCTAATGTAGCAGAAGCATAAAACTTGAAAACAAGCTTCAGAAATGATAATTCAAAATAAAGGACTTTTCTTTAACAGTGCCAGCAATTAACTAATTGAACAATTATAAGAGGATGTGGTAGACTTTTGAACCCAGTGGAGTATTTATCTGTTCATTGCAGGAATTACTACTGAATATCTCCAGATAACCCCACACAACTCTGAGGTCATACAGTCAGACCACTTCCACAGACTGTTGAATCTTTTGTCTCCTCTTATTGCCAAAAGAGTCATTTCTCTGTGTGCTATTGGGCGTACCTTAGTGTATTAACCCAGGTTCTAAGAGATACACCATAAGTGCATTGCTGTTGGGCTGTTTGCTTGTTTTTATTTCAATGTAATTTTAGTCTGAAGAACCTTTGAAAATATAAGAATCTGCTTTTTCTTAATATTTTAGGAGAAATGGAAGCCAAGGATTTGGTCAGGGAGGGCTTTCTGTGTCTTTCTAAAAAAAAAAAAAATTCATATATTGGATAGAGAATAACCAACTTCTAGAAGACAAATAGTTGTTTACATGGTCAGGTAGGGAAGGAGCTATATTTCCCTAGGCGTACAAAACCCCCTCTCAAAGTAGGCGCACAGGGAAGGCAATTGCACAGACAGGAAAAAATGAGAGGGATCTCTGTGTAACTTAAGCACCCTCAAGTCACTTGACAAGTGCCACAGAAAAGCTTAACTTTGTCAAAGTACTGACAATGAAGGTTTTCTAAATTACAGCATTCAGGAAGGCAGATGTAGGGAATGGTTCCTGATGCAGCCCTGTGGTCCATTTAGGTTTCTGAACATACAAATAAACTCTGAAGCTGCCCGTGTTTTAAAGTTAGCTGTACAGTAACTGAGAGCTTGTCCTCTCACCCCTCTGCCCCACTCCCCTCTCCTCTCGTTACTAAGAACATGTTGTAAGACAAATCACTGTGGAGAGCCTATCTTTTAATCAGGCTCTAAACTCTCCATATAACCATGTGTTTGCTGGGTTTGATTTTGGTTTGCATTTTCTTTTCCCTCCATAAAATACTCCAGGGATATCAGGTACCCAGTCCTCAATGGGTTGGTTGGTACTTGATGTCACTGGTCTCAGAGCTATTCACTGTGAATAATGTTTGGTCCTTTTTTATTTTAATTGCTGGAATGGCTGTGGATATAAGTTGCTTGACACAAAAGGGTGACAAATAATGATGAAAGACACTAGAGTGCTCTCATGTGTAGCTTGGACCAGAAGGAGAAAAGAGATTATTGCAGCTGAACTGGTCACATGGAATTTGCTGGACCTGCCTGCTCCCACCCCCTCTAGCCCCTCTCCGGGAGCAGTGCTCTTACAAGCTAAGAAAGACACAGTTAGGGAAAAAAAAAAAGAAATTGATCCCATTAACAATGACCTTTAGAAATTTCAAGGACATAACGCTGCCTTTGTGAAGTGTAAACAGATGCATTGTCAAATAGTTAAAGAACAGAATTGCTCCTGGATCTGTCATTTACCTCCTTATGAACTGGAGCTCCAAACTGTAAAGAGCCAGGAGGAAACCACAGCAGAGCATGATTATACAGTTAAAGAGACAAATACTTATGTTGGTCTTCTCAGCGATTGATATTTCTATTATATTTTTAATTAACATTTTAATCCTTTAAAATCATTTTAATCCTCGGGAAGCATGTTACAGAGTGAAATCGTTGCTATGAAAAGTGTCAAACAGATAATAGCTAAAATTAATGGTTTTGTGATATATCAAGTTTTCAAATTGTTCTTTTATTAAAAGAGCCTGACATTTTTCATTACAGCGAGCAGGGCTTTCTGAATAAAAAGTGAGCGTGCACCCCAGATTACAGAACATTTAACTATTTGCATGATAAAGTCCTCGTCCTGGTTTTCCGCCCGTTTGAAACGGTTGCCGATAGACTAGATAAATATCTTTTGCGGTGTGCAAACCAAGGTGTCCCACTCCCCCTCTTCCCACTCCTCCTTGTTTTGCCCAGGGCTCTTTGTAGCCCGCGGAACCCTTTCCCATGCACGGGCACTGCTGCCCTTTCTGAGGAAGCCAGGGCTCAGACGGGGGCTTGGCTCCACTCAGTTGATGGCCATTGCATGCCCATGTCTCTCCCTCCTTCTCAGCTCAGAATGTCAGCGGCACTTTTCTCATTTAAGCTCTCAAAGGCAACCTCCGAAAGGCTGTAATTCATAAAGGATAAATAACTGTGTGTATAACTGCGAAAACACTTCGGCAAGTGGATACGAGGTGCCACAGGCCTCACCTTTAGACCTTTCCAAACACGCACATGCACACGCAACTCCTGTTGCAGTCACGCTCTTTCTTCCTGACATCTCTCAGTGCAGTAGATGCAGAAGCTGGAATAAACTGCCCATCTTCTACTTACTGGGAGCCATCGATAGCTGTACATACAGATTGTGACCCATAGGAAATGGCGTGGTTGTCTCAAAGATAAAATAATAAAGCCATTCCTCTAAGAACGAGCTTTTCCTTAAAATCTCTTCAGTGCTTGGTCTTTAATGAGTTGTCTTGTCAAACAAAGTGCTGGTTCAGCGGTAAGCAGAGAGTCCTCTTTCCATGGACGTTTCACAGTGGATTATGGTGGATGCGGTTACTCCACAGGTTTTCTTCTTTCTGCTTTTTTTCTTCTTGAAGTGGAGAATAAAACATTTCCTGGGGTAGTAAAAGAATGCTGGAAATGAGAGAATGAGTGATCTCGTTAAAAACTGTTGATTGCCAGCAGATGTACTACCGGGTACATGTTGGATAATACGGGGCCTTTTGAAGAGGTCCGTCTTTTGTGTGTGGAAAGCCTCTGTAATAAGCCAAGTGTAATGAAACCAGAAGTAATAAGCTGCCCAATATTTAATGTCTGGGGTCACCAATTAAGGCAATGTATGAAACGTTGCAATGAAATGTTTCCCCAACCCACCCTACCTCTGTTTGGGTCTACAAAGCTCAATTAGGCACTCAAGCGAGCCAGTAAGGGCTTGGAAATCTGTCTGAACAGAAACTTGGATTTCAAAGCATTGGATTGACACTCCAGTAGATGTGGTTTATTATCCATCTCTGCCATTAACTTGCTGAGAGCCCCTGGACATATCCGTTCTTCCTCTCTCCTTCCCAAAAGGAAGGCAAATGGTGTTTGGGTTTCCTGGGAAACATCTGTAACATGTCACGTGGGGTGGGCACGCATTGGCTCTGTGTGTGTGCTCACCTCTGCACCTAGAGGACTTGGGCTCTATGGCACCAAAGCCTGAAGGCTATGCAAAAGAAATACCCAAATGGAGGGTACACGAACACAAAACTGGAAGGACAAACAGCCAGATTCACATCTGGTATCTGTCACCATTTCTAGTGAAAGTCAATCACAACCCAG
Source organism: Nycticryphes semicollaris (assembly GCA_013400055.1). NCBI lineage: Eukaryota > Metazoa > Chordata > Aves > Charadriiformes > Rostratulidae > Nycticryphes > Nycticryphes semicollaris. The sequence goes on along the minus strand of VXBJ01003289.1, from coordinate 102,832 downwards.
TCACCTTCTGGTGAAGTCAGTGCTAGATCTTCCTGGGTGAGTCACAGCATGCCCAAAACCTCCAGCCAACTTCAGCCCATTTTGGCCCTAGCAGGGAGCCATGTGCCAAATTGGTCCTTATGTCCCTGTTGCCTGAGCTGCCTCAGCCTCCAGCTAGTTTTCTGATGATGTCAAAGTTGTCAGGTTGGACTTCGGGAGCTGTGTCTGGGTCAGGGTCCTGGCAGCAGAGATGTCCTCACCACCAGTGGTGCCACAGGAGCCTGGCATGTGGAAGCACCACCAAGCCCTGGGTTAAACTGTGGAGTCGGGGGGCTGGCAGCCGGTTGCTTTCCCTGCAGGCTCCTTGACTCTAGATTTTGGTACCTCCTACCCTTTCAAGGTCAATGCGGTGACCTTGAGGGCAGGCTATGAGGTCTGTTTATTTTCCCAGGCTCTCTCTTGCAGTGGGAGTGGGGCGAGGGGAGTGGGAGGAGAGAATGGCAGGGAAAAGGTAGCATCCTTGGGGGGTGAAATGGGGAGGGGGGTGGGTGGCATAGTTCTGCTTGTGGCCATACCCTGCTTACATTACAGTGCGGAAACTAATTAAGACTCTTCATGAATTAAATAATAAACACTCATCCATTGAAATCAGGCCACAAAATCAGAAGTGGGCTAAATCCAACATCACTAATAGTAACATACTTTTTTACCTAGGCAGAAATTATTCCAGAATCAAAAATGAGGAAATAGTGACGTGCTGGCTTATGTAAAATAAAAAAAAATTCTTTTTTTTTTTTCCTCGCAAAAAAAGTGTGTGTAAGCTGTAAATCGTGATCCACATTAATTAAATTTCACTTTTAAGAAACAGTAGTGCAAATTCCCCTTAATCCACAATGTCTGACCTAAGTTGGGAGGAGGACGGTGGCAGGGGGCGGCGGGGGGAGACAATTTCTTGATTCCCAGCAAAGACCTTTCTTGCATCCACTTACAGAGCCTTACTCTTTATTCCTCGGTACAGTGAAAGAAACGTGAGGGGTTTGAACACTGGGAAAAGAAAAAAAAATGAAAAGAAAGAAAAAGCAAAGCAAAGGGAAAAAAAAAGAAAGAAAAAAAGAAAAAAAAAAAAGACCGCCTTTTTTGTGTCCTTATCTCTCCCGATGTGTGCTACGTGTTGCAGCAAAGAGCAGGGGCGCTGAAGCCGAGCCCAGAAATCCGACTGGATCTGAGGACGCCCCCAGTAAACAGGGCGGCACAAAAGTCCATTGTGCTATGAGATAACTGCGGGGCTGAATGGGGGAGGCTGTCACGGGGGGGATTGTTGGGCCAGTCACCATCGGATCACAGTCGAGGCCTGAATTCCTTTATGGTTCATCAGGGCCTGTTGGTACCACAGAAAGTGTCATGATCCTTTTTTTTTCACTGGGGCCAGATGGTGTCCTTTTTTGAGGCCTTCCTAATGCCCGGTTTTCCACATGTAAAACTCCTGGGAAAATGACCTAACTCACAGCTGCTTAGTGAGGCTTGAGCAGGTCTTTAGAAAGACTTCTGTCAGGAACAAGGCGGTTGTACCACTCTGGGGGAGCAGGGGGAGGCCGCCTCCACAAACCTACCCCTCGCCAGCTATATTTAAGCGGAAATAAAAACCCGCCTCGGCCGCGGCCGGCTGAAAAGGTAACGCCGCCGAGCAGCGAGCTGCCCGCAGGGGCTGCCGTGCCAGCGGCCGCCCTTCTCCCTTCCCCAGCGAGCAGATGGCCTGAAAAAAAAAAAAAAAAAAAAAAGAAAAATCATAGAATGTGGTCTAGAAGGGTCGAGAGAGGACAAAAAGTGAGAGGTTCCCCAGACCGCGGCGGCCGACCGCCCGGGGAGAGGGGAGGGACCCGCCGCTGAAAAGGGGCTGAGGGAAAGTGGAAACTTTTGATGTCAGCGGGGCTGTAGTTGCCAGTGAGCTGAATGATGCCCCGAGGAGCAGCGGTACTGCAGGTGCGATGCTTATAAAGCCTGAAGCCTTTCATATTAATAAAATAATGCCTGGCTGGAGGAGCTTTTTCAAGGCTGCAAGGGATGCAGAGCTGAAAAGCTTCCTTGGTACTTATTTTTCCCCAATCGAGGCATTAGCAAGAATTATCTTGATAACTTTTAGCCACAGTCATTGACCTTTTAGCCTTCACCGTACATCACTGTATCAGGATGTTTTCACTTGCCTGGCTTCGCCAGAGAATTTTTTGTTGTGCACCTATGAAAGCATCCGTGTCCATCCTTTGCAGCTGAAGCACTTTGTTTCCAGCAGTACATTTATTTAGTCTGTCAGCATATCTGCAGCTATTTCAAGACCTGCTGCACCTATCCTAGAGGTTGTCCAATGGTATTTTTCAAAAGCTTGCACATAAATAGGCTCAGTATAAACATTAACGGTCAATTTTTATTTTACTTCTCCTGTGGCTGCTTTAATCCTAGTGTTACTTACATTTGCCCTCATACATTTGAAAGTTCAAAATGAGTGTGGGAAGTTCCAATAGCATTTCTTTCTTGGACATGGCCATCTGAGGAATTAAATAGAGAAGACTGCAAAGGAGCTATAATTGTTCAGGGGATATTGCAAGGGGAGAAGGCTCTCATGAAAGAGTTACATTTTTTCAATTAAAAACTAAGAGTCAAAACTGAACAATTGTGCTAAAACTCTTTCTGTGCTGATACTTTAAAAATCAAATTTGGTTTCAAATATTTAATTTCTGCAAAGAAAAAACAAAAAGATGCTTACCCCAACATTTTCCATTTTTAGACTTGCAGAGAACACGTCTGTGGATGTTTTCCTTTTTTGGCTAAAATATCTTTTTTTTTTTTTCCACATTTTTTTAGTTCAAGCAGAATCCCAATCCTCACTTTTTGATTTTGCAGTCAGATCTGAGCGCAAAAGAAATGCGCTATTTGATCTCAGGCAGGTATTGTTCAAAGGTTTCTTTCTGCGCTTGTTAAGAATACAAGTTAACTTTGTTACGGAATATACATCCAGGGCATAGAAAGATGATACAAATGAAAACAAGTCATTTTTCAATCTCACCATCTCAGCTAAAAGAATAAAAGATGCAAAAAGCGTGTGTAAAGATAGCCCTGGTTGCTCAGAGAAGGGCCATTTTTCGGTGCTGTCTGTGTATGAAACTTAATCAAAAACAACCCAAAAGTGTTTGGCAATCGTCATTCTGGAGCATCTGCCTTTGACCCCAAAAACTACTGACATCCATGAGTTTCATTTCTCTCTGGTAACTCGCAGATTATTGATTTTATCGTTTGCCTGACATTTCACAGTGCATTGCCTCACTTACAGATATGTTCAGCATTTACACTGTGATGCGAACTGTCATAAAGTGAGGTAACATTCCATAAAATCCTAAGGGGAAAAACACTTTGATGAGATGCAGTCCAACTTGGAAGGACTGTATTTTTTCTCAAGCTGTTCTAGGCTTGCTCACCCTGAAAAAGCACGTTTCAGAAGGGACAAGATAATTTTAAATAAGGACTGCTGTTCAAAAGCAAAAAGGAAAAGGATGAAATCTTTTCTTGTGACATGAACAAGAGTCATTATCGGTGTGGAATGTAAAAAGGAGTAAAATGCACGTGTATTTGCTGGGCTCCGTTTTCAGAAGAGCGATGAAGTCCGAGGGAAACAGCTTGTGGTTTACACTTTTGATCTGCTCATTCCCCTTTTTGTTTTAAAACGTATCACTCGGCCTGAATGCCCCCACGAAATCAGGCGGAGGCGTCCAGCACGTACTTAGGATCTGTGTCTTGCAACAGAAGGAGCCCGAGAAAAAGAGTCAGCCCTTCTCCTGCTGGGTCAGTCACACGCAGTCAGGCTTTTGCATAGAGCCAGCCTTCTGTCTCCTTCCTTTCAGGGACAGAGTAACATTTTGTAGTGACACAAAGAAATTCTTCCCTCTCTTGATCATAAAGACCCACAGCACTAGATCCTCTTTATCAACTGCTCTTTTCTTATGGGATGTGATATATTTTATTTACATATGAATTGGTTGGTTTTGTCCAGCAAACTTGGAAAAGTCCAGTGGTTCACAAAAACATAAACTCCACTAGTTGGGAGTCGTTGCTGAAACTTGAAGAAAACAGCTATTGCGCTGCTTTGCTTGACTCTCTGTAATCTGTATCCTGTCCATTGTACATGTTAGTATTGTGCGGGGATCAGAGATGGCATGTAATTAGTTAGATTTTGTGGGTGACAAAGCAGAAAAATAAACCTCAATGAAATTATAAACACAGATGAAATCACAGTATTTGGCCACGTTCTCCTTCTTTTTGGAAAAAGATCCCTATAAAATAGCCGCCTTTTCATTGCCTTTGAAAGTGGCTGTGCAGTTTGCGAGAGCCTTCAAACACACCGTCGTAAGCTTTCAAAATCTCTCTTCTGTACCTATAGGTGTGCTTACGATACTGAATTGCCTTTCTTTCCAGACTCTGCTGCCATTTCTTACACTTTCCATATGCTCCTACTAGCACGATGCAGCTTACCAACAACTGCGTGGCTTGTAATGCAGGAGAAACCACGAGAAAGATAAACGACGGGGAGATTTTCTGGTTCCATGAGTTTTCTCCCTAGTCCAGTCAGAATCTTGCAACTTCTCTTGGCCTGGTAAATGAGAAGCCTCAAATGAAATTGCTAGGCAGAATTATAAGGCAAACAAAAGTACTCCTTCATACACGGCATACTCAGGCTCTTTGTACCGCGTAACTCCTCCCTAGAATAGGACGTGGAAGCCAAATGGGCTCAAAAAGCAACTGTGCGAAGCCGGGAAAGAAAAGTCCAGTGGATATCACATCCGTGTCAGGAAATTCCTAAATTATAGAGAGCTGACTGCGGGGAGACTCTAGCATGGGAAGGGTCACTCTGTGCTGTCTTCCTCATAATCTTTCCCTAAGCAGTCATTACGAGACACTGTCAGGGACAGGAGCAGAAGGACCTTTGGTCTGACTCCGTACAGCTGTTCTCTTGTTCCTCTGTTCTTATTTTATTCCACCAACAGAGTCTATTTTTATTCTTCTCCCTAGAACTGTGACCAGCACACTGGAAAGGATTTTACTAGGAATCCAGACTGCTGTGACCCCATTTGTGGTACTCACAGGGACACTTTTCTTTCTTCTTCCGGACAGAGAAGCTCTGTCAGAGACATTCTCTGTCTTCCTCAGCTCAAGATGCTGAAACTCATTATGATCAAGAGGCATTATAGTCGTGGGCCTTGGTGATTGTCTTACAGGCATCAAAATGACATTAATACCATAACATGTGGTAGTTCAACACCTATGTAAAAAGTAAGGGACCGAACGCATCTGCTACCAGACACTTATTTAATTCACAGGAATGATGCCTCTTAAAATAACCCTGGTAAGGTTAAAATAATTAATGGTGTAATGGTGTAGGATTCCTTTCCTTTCTGCTAACATAGTTGTCACTGGAGGAAAATATGAGCCTGAAAGTCACGGGTAAAATCCATTGTAAGTGTCATAAATCTGTTCTGGAAAATGCCAAATAACTAACCTTCACACACTGAGTCCTCACTCAATCCAAGCAAATGACCAGGCTTAAATTCTGTTTCAGCCTTGTTTCCCATCTCACGTTTATGGAGAAAGAACACATCTAGCAGGGATCATCATTCACTATGGGATAAAATCATTCAGTTTTATTCTTAGAAAAGAGTGGGACATGATGCTGACCTCCCCACTAGCAACTTCTCAGCGCTCTCAAGAAGCACATCGGTAGTACACTTCTAGTGTGTGCTGGAAATAGATTAACTCCAGAAGGACTCTATCCAAAATTGCTCTTCTCCAGGATTGCACAGCGGGATTTAACCTCTGTGCTGTGGTTGGTGTGTGGTAGGACTGGGCAGGAATTCCAGTGCCCAGTGCAGTCGGTGACGTGTCTTATGCCTGGGCAGGAGATTAATCGATCAGGGAGGTGGCAGAGCAAGGGCTGGAAGTAGAAAGGACTGAGGCAGAGACAAGTTGTGTGCTGAGCTGATCTCCATTCAGACGAAGGCAATAGGTGGGCAGCATGATTCCCGTCTAGGCCTAGGTCTGACCTGACACCAAGGCCAGAGCAGATTTTGCAGCCCCCAACAAGTGGAGGCACAAATCACATTTCCTTAGCATCTGCATGCGTGGCGCCATGTGCTCAGGCCACAGGTCCCTCGCTGCTCTCGGCAGGCCTGCTTAGCATAGATGGATCCTGGCAGCACTGCAACCTTCAGTTAATGCCACATTAAATTTGTAGGAAAAGCACTACAAATGTCGAGAACCAATGAAGAGTGGTCCTTAGTCTCTACACAAAGTAACGCAGTCAGCAAACACAAGCACCCTTCAAGTCCCAGACTTATTCCAAATGCGCTGGAAATTGTCCTAAACCAAAACCCCAGCACTGTCTGTCTCCAAAATTTGCAGAAATCTGGCAGCAAAACCATGGGTTTGATCTCTCTGATAACTTGACAAGCTCCTGTATCCAAACAACCAGATTTAGGAAAGCCTGGATTTCTAGGTGGGCACTGCCCTTCTGCTGGATAAATCCAGCCTTCTCTACTGGATAAATTTACATATCACTGATGTAAATTCACCACAATGACTACATGACTGTCAAATCAGCAAAGTGCACCAATGTGCAACTAGTACTAGCAACAAATCAGGCCCTAAATGCCTTTGATCATGGATCTCAGTCTATTAGAGTACATGTTATGTACCCCAGTGAAGACTCCTGGTGTGGCATTCTGTAGCAAATAAATACCACTTTTTGGTTGCTAACCTGTCTTCTTGGTACCTCGCCCAGGCAGAGAGCTCCCGTCTGGGTTTATAAGAATAAGCAGTTTGATTTGGAATTTCATAACATACTTACATGTCGCTCACATCCTTCTGTTGAGCTAAATTGATCTTTTTTCTTCTCATTTCCTGGGTAGATTGCATTTGGTCTATGAGTAAACACAGTGTAGCTGCCCCCTTTTCCCAGGCTTTCTAATGAGAATGTGCTGTCTGATCAGGTGCATGCACTCTGCTGTCATTTGCAGCCTGACCTGCAGGTCAGAGGTGATTTGAGCAGGCTCAGGGATGCATACAAATCACATCCTCTTGTCTGTCTGTTTTGTTGACTGGTTCTCCTCAGGGTCATGGCTATCTTAAGTAGCAGCCTGAAGGATAAAGTGCGCCCTGTCTGAGCTGTAAAACTTTGACTTTGGACCAATTGCATCTGACATACAGCAGCATGAGGTTTGGTTTAGCCTTTGGATTCAGAACAAATCACTGGCTATCAATAGCTGATAGTGACATGCAGTTTACTGGATGTCCCCTTTTCTCTGGCAGCTGTATATTCTTTGGGAGAAATGGATGTGTTTTTAAGTTTCTAAGGTCATGTTTTAAATATGATGTTGCACACACTCCATTAGAAAATAAGTGCAGCAAATAAATAAATAGCTAGAAAGCATTATGCTGTTTTGTGAGCTTGCTTTTGGGCTCTCAGGTGGTGCACAGCGTGGAGGTGGGGGGGTAGATTTAAAATGGCATAAGACTGACCTACTCATACAATGAAAATTTTTTAAGATTAGCACACTTAACTAAAAACCATTCAGGAATGATACTGGGGAACAGCCATGCAGAATAAAGCACTCTGTGTCCCTAAGGCTGATATACCGTGAGGAGTGTCTTTGCCACTGTGGTTGCTCCGGCACAGCAGCCTGTACCCTGAGTTATGGATGCAGGAGCAAAGTCCCCTACTCACACCAGCCCGTTCTGCATGGACCACCAGCCCAAGCATCCCCATGCCAAACCTGCCGCCATGAAAGCACTTGCCAGTGCAGCAAACACCTGCCCATGATGAACCCAACCAAGGGGGAAGTTTTTGAGGCCATCAAGTAGTCATCAAAGACTTAAGTCTCTCAGCTGGCATCAGTCAGGGCCAGATTCAGAGCAGTGACCTGGAAGCAAGAGGCTCTGTATCACCCCCATGGGTTGCCTGGCCCCCTAACACTTCACTTATTAAAAGGTGACTCCAGGATTGTGTCAATGCCCTTGTTGCCTCTGCACCATCATACTAAAAATTCAGTCTGCCTTATACGTATGTAAGTGGATTTTTTATAGGTCAAAATACTATTTATTTTATCTCTATTAAGAGTTACATTCCTTTTGTCAACAGTTTTATCTGTTTCACTTTATCAGCTCTGCTGTGATGGCACTGCTTCCAAATTTTTGCCAAGACTGTGCTGCAGAATTGTACTGAGGGGTACTTTCTGTTCTTATCATATTGTGNCAGGAACTATTGTTACATTTCTCACTTTATCCACTTATAGAGGTTATCCAGAACTTACAAAGTTTTCATAGTCTACATGTGTAGGGCTTACAGGGTTGTAAAGAAATAGCACTGCCAAGCATTTTTCACCAAAACGTGTTTTTTCTTTTCAACTGAGCAACCTGATTATTTCATAACTTCGTTTTTTCACAAACAGTCCTCCCCTGGCGTAATAGAAAATTTGAACTTTTGCATTAGAAATTAGTCATTTTCCATTTTCAGCCAAATGTATTTGTGTTTTAGGTAGAGAAGGGTGAAAGACAAACATTAGCAAAAGATAATCTTTTTCAGACTGTTTATTAACTAGTTGTATCTAGTGCAATCTTAAGCTATCATTAAATAATAAAATATTGTTAGTACACCAAAACTGGTGAAGTTGTACTTAACAAATCTCATCATATCAGAAGACTAGTCCCAAGATCTTTCAGGTCTTATCGAAATAAACAAAGTATTCAACATACTGTAGAGTTTCAGCCGTAATGATATCATATCTGTGAATGGTGAAGTGATGCTACAAGATGAAGAACTGATGGCAGCATAATAGGATATGTTCCTCCCCCAGCAAAATCCAACAGAGGATTGTAGTAGTTCACCAGGGGAAGTAGGGTTAAAAACCTCTGACCCCTGATATCACATAAACATTGCCAAAAAAAATAAAACCCTTGATTGACAGTGAAATGCGTGACTACCTCGAGTCTGGTCTGAAATCTTTGCTGATAATTACTGAGTTGAATGTTATGAGAAATGGGCAAGAGGGGTATCAGCCACATGAGCGTACACACTCAGAGACCTGAGCATCTCTAATAAGAATTGATGTAGTGTGTCATTTGTAATTTAATCAGCAGCATTACATCTTGATAGTAAAAGGACTATCATGAACATTTGCACAGCAAAGTAAGATTAACACACACACCCTCCAAATCTCTGCTGCCTTAAAGTAATGTTCCAGTTGTGACAGGGGCTGATAAATGGAAGAAACTGCGAGTTTACGCTGACATGCTACCTCAGGCTCATTCCACAGTGCACAGGCATTTCGCTGCATATGGCACTTCGTGCCAAGCACTGACCTGAGACCTTTTGTGAGCACAAGCAGAACAGTGCAAGCTCAGCAAGGTGTACCAGCCTTGATCCAAATTCATCCCCGCCTTTCTTTTCCACTGGCTGTTGTATCCCACAGTCCAGGTCTAGATCCAGATCAGAACTTCTCACACTCAGCTCCATTCTAAGCAGATCACTTTTTTTTTTCACTTTTTGTTTATGAGTTTGGGAGCCATCTGCTTTCCCTTCCATGGTCCAGACTTCTCTGATGCATTCAGTACCCCAGCACACACCAATCGGTGCTGCCTGATGTGCAAGAGAAACTCTGTGGATATCTGCAAGAGAATATCTGACCTAAAGCAGATGTCTAGGAGCTAGTTGTCTCAATTTAAGCTCCTCAATTTAGACTTCCACTGTAACAGAGGAAAATAGGCCCCTCTAGAGTCAATGTGAGCAGCTTAGCTGTCTAAAACACCTAAGACGAATGGTTCTTTGAAAAGGTCTTTCTTTTTCTTTTTCTTTTTTTTTCTCAGTCCACAGTGAAGAAAAACCAGAGTCTTTCTGGTTGGGACATCTATGTTTAAGACTTCCGAAGTGAGGTGAGTTGAATCCCACGCTTACCCTGTCCAGGAAACCCAGCCTGTCTGCAGAGGAAGCTGTTAGACATGAACTCTCACAAGATCTGTGTGTCAACATCTTTTTAACCAAAACTTTATTTCTCTCCAACTGTGTCTGAATAATATTTTTTCTTTTCTTTTCCTTTTTTCTTTTCTATTTTTAACAATGCTCAGTTGTGAGAGCTGAAAGAATTAGCAGTAAATTTACTCATGGGAAAAAACACATTATGACAATGAAGCAAAGGTCTCTAGTGTCTGCAGTCCCGCAGTGAATATGCATGTTCAGATGTGCATATTAATTGTCATTTATATCAGTGGCAAGAGGAAGGGAACAAATGGTGCATGGGCATCTGTTTTCAAATGCTTACCCAAGGTGCTGAGTCACGTCCATAGGTCACCTGAAAGTAAAATTAGTCCCTTGGGATACAGACCAAATGTTCTGGGAAAATATCCCCTCTCAATGGAAGTCTTTGCAGTAACTCTTCGCTACTTTGGTTTTTTAAGTCATTTCTCCATTTATTTATTTTTTTTGTACACAAATGTGACATAGTCTCGGACAAATACCGTTTTAACAGCCTTCTAATTATGCATCCTACCACTGCATCCTACTACTGTTCCATCATGGTTTTAGCCTCTCTCCTCTCATGCATCAAAACAAGATAAGTGCTTCATATCACAGTTTTTTCTTCCAGATCTGTTGGTATTGATCTCATGGCACAATCTGCATGTTTTTAAGATGGATTATTGTATATATTCTTTCAAAAATTCATTTTGTGTCACTCAGTAGCAATTAAACATGCTAATAAAAACAAAATATGCAATACAAGGCAAAAAAAAATATTAGAATGATATCCAAATAAAAAAGTTCTGAATTTCTGACAAACATTAAATTGTGATATAAAAGAAAGGCTAATGTTTTCCATTCTGTTGGCTGTTTTCAGGAAGGTTTTCTCCTGCACCCCCAGCTTTTGGGGTAACGTCAGTGCAAAACGCACATGTAATTCACAAAGTGAGAAACATTAATTGTTTTCATGCATCTTTTGGTTAAAACCTCTCCTGTAATCAACAAGACCTTCAACTTCCTCAAAAAGGTTTAAAAATGTCACTTAATATCAGTTTCCATTGCAGTGTATTTCAGGACTGGCCGTTTTAACAATTGCTCTCCAGGAGAATTACTTATTTCTTGTTTTATTTGTGTGAGGAGCTCTCCAGTGTGACAGGTCCATGAGAAAGTGAACCCAGCAGAGGAGCAGGTGGTCTGCTGCTCCTATGTTATTGCCATTATGTTGCCTTTGTTAAATTACTCCATAAAGCCAAGTTTCCTCATTGCCATTTGTTAAATTTGCCTACCTCCACTCTGTGAGTACAGATAATCAGTCAAACCGTAATTGGGGTGTATTTAGATCAAAGTATGCAGCCAGCGTTTGCTCCCAGTACCTGGGTTGCAAATGATAGTCACATGAGTGGCTTGCTCTATTGGACGTGCTTTTTGTTTAACCATGATCATTGCTGGCAGGCGGCTTTTTGTGTGAGTGAAAAGCCCTTTAGAATTCCTCTAATTCTGACAAAGAAACTGTCTTTGGGAGGAGAAATTCAGTATTGCCTTCTTGCATCTGAATAGTCTTTCAGCTCTATATTCACAGCAATATACTTAATATCCACAGACAAGAAACAGAAGGTTGAGACCCATGTGTACTTTTATTTAATCCATTTCTAGCTTCTAGAAATGCTTGGAAGTTTGTCTTTTTTACTGGTTAAGGAGATATATGTAAGTGTTCTTAGGGTAGGCATGAACTTGTCTTGAGAAGTATTGCAAAAACACTTTGCAGCAAAAATCACATAGGTTGTCTTTTTTTTTCTTCTTCTATTTAAGAAGCAATAAATCAAAGCAAGGCTTGGATAGGGATATGTGATACATTGATTTACACTGCTCCTCTGAAAACGGTAGAAAATGTTTATGGAAAGATATCTAATTATTACCTTCTTTCTGATCTAATTGCTGGTTTAATCAGTTGTTTTTACATGGGTTAAATTACCTTTATTTATTACCTTCTTTGTCTTTCACAGAAGGTTTCTGTAGACAGGTCCTCGTGCTTCCACTTTCTTTGGTGGCACTGTTTTATATTGTCTTTTATGTCTCTGTATTGGGGTAGCACCTAAAGACACCAGCTGAAGTTGGAGTCCTGGCACGCTGAAAGCTGCGGAGAATAAAAGATGACCCATTCCCCGAAGAGCTTAGAGTTTTATTGAGGCAGCAAGACACACAATACTATACATTTTGAACTCACCAGCACGAGCAAAACATCTACAATCAGACTTCGGTGCTAATAGCACTTGGGCTTCCTTCAAGCAGAGACATATACAAGCGCTAAATTTTAAGGCATGGTGAGCAGCCCCATTTAGTTCAAAGTGAGAAGGACGTATGCAAAGCTGATGATAAATCTTCCAGGGCAGAAGGTTAGGTTGTGTGACCAGGCCATTGGCCGGTGGAGAGGAAAAGCTGTCGTTAGGGACAGAAAGTTGACCTGCTCTTTAGATTTTTCTACATTTGAATGCTTAGTTAACAAAGCACAGATTTAGTATGTTTAAAGAGTCAATGCGGAGAAAATACTGTAAAGTAGCTCTGTTTTCCACAAAATTCCTCGCAGACCTTATTCTAAAGGAACTTTGCAAAGAGTAAAGGCCACTTTTGAAGCAACATAAAGGCCACTTTTGTCAGTGAAATAACTTGCTGGACTTTTTCCCCCCAGATTTGTATAGAGCACTGGTTCACATCAGGGTCTGAAAAAAAAATTAGTTTTGATTGTATATACATACATACAAAAGGGTAAACAGTCTGAATAAAGCCTTTTGTACTGGATTAGTGTCTTAGCTCTTTAACCCAAGCTGCAGGTTTGGGATGTCTTTGTTCAGTTAGGTTTTTGGGGCTGACCAAACCGGGTGTGTTTGAGTTTCATTCCTCACCCTTTTGAGGGCTGTAGGACTGATTCCTTGTATTCAATGCCAGCAGTACTGTAAGTGCCCGATGCTTTATTCTCTAAGCTATTCATCCTTTCAACCTTTGGCTTTTTTTCCTTAATCCATCTACCTTACTGAGTTTTCAAGTCAAGTAAAATGTTAAACGTGCTTCAAGCAAGAGCAACACAGGAATAACAGAGTACGTGCCAAGAATTTCTGTCCATCTAGCCTATTTGTTCTTTGTATGTGTGTGTGTGTGTATAAATATATATGCATGTGTGTATATGTGCGTGGGGGTATATGATTGCATCACAAAGGATGAATCTACCATGAGGCAGAAGTCATGCAAAGCACATATTCCAAATGATTTTATACAGAGAGAGGCAAAATAAGCACATTTTAGCAACTTTTCTCTGATATCAAAAACAAGTAATTGCTCTACACCACGAATATTTTTATGGGGAATTCAAATGCTTAATGCTGCTTGTCTGAAGCCTTGATGACTTTTTTTTTCTTTTGGCTGCAGGGGACAAGAGGCTTACACATATGCCACTACTTCAAAGATTTGCCTTCTATTAATTTTTTACTTAAGCTTCAGAGTGTTAAATTGTTCAATTTAAGCCGTGAATACATTTTATAAGATCATCCTAGCCCACCATTTTTCCCAAAATAGAGAAGTTCAGGATATTTGGCAGTTTCACCTCCTCACCAACTCCGTGCAAAATATATATGAATAATCTCTTTGAACCTCAGCATCTTGCGATATAGAGAACCAGAAGTTCAAGCCTTAGCCTTTCCTTAATGATGGAAATAGACTGTTCTAAAAATAAGTGCTGAATTTGATGATTTAGATAAAAAAAAAGAAAAAAAAACATGCACTTCATAAACAGAAATATGTTTTAACTTTTCCAATTGGAAATTAAAAATAATGGGCTATTTTCCATTTCCTTGTGGGGCTTTCATGAGCTGAATCAATATAATGAAACATTCTAGTCAGCAAAATAAATCAAGAGCCTTTTACTGTTTTTATCATGAGAGATCCCCAGTGGGGTGAGAGAGGAGAACAGAAGAGATGGCATGACATTATGTAAAGTTAATGGCAAGTATCCTACATCAGAGCATGAGTCTGGCTGCTGCCTCTGAGACGGATGCTGCTCCTGCTCAGCTGAAGCCAAGAGAGAGATGGCAACAAGCACTTCTCAAGAATGGGGTGCACTGCCCCTGATCTGTGTCAATCATAGAGAAAAAAAGGGGGTCCATTGATCTTCTATGCTCTCACCATGACTTGGAGACCCTCTGCTCATGCATTCTGGGGGCTGAGTGTGCCTGACCCTATTCCCCCAAATCCAACAGAAAGGATTCACCCCTTACCTCTGTGAGAACTGTATCAGGCTGAAATGCAGAATTGAGGCACAGTTGATCATCTGCTTCAGGTGGGACCCACAACGGGGCTGATGGGGCAGTGTGCTCCCCACACCGTGACCTTGCCATGGTTGCTCCCCCTCCTTGCAGTCATCTGAGACCTGCAGGCTACTTGCCCACAAGTGCTGCTTAGCTGGAGGGCCTGGAAACACGTCACCAGAAAAACCACCCTAGCCAACTGTTTGACATTGCATTCTGCAGGAAATTTTTGCATTTGTACTTTTAGAGAGAAATCCTCCTATTTCGGATTAAGAGCCTTTGCCATTGGGTAAAAGAATGGTAGAAGAACACATGGGAACCTGTCAAAGAGCAGAGCTACACACAGCGTGCAAGGCCACCTTCTCGCTAACTCCACATTAAGAGTTCCCATTTCACAGAGTGTTTCACACTGTTTTTAGGGAGATTTTCAGCCACAGCCAAAGGAATTCTGGTGTCAAAAAGTTCAGCTTCCACAGCTGTCCTAGTTCATCCCAGCTTCCCTCTGCTCTCTGCATCCAGCCCCACTTCCAGGGCAGCATCAGACAACCTGGAAGTAAGATCTCTGGGATATCAGCCATAAACAAGTCACTGCAAGTACATGGGCACCTGTGCTCTGAACTGAAGTTTTAGGGAGGAAGGAGGCTTGATCTGTGAAAAGGCTGCTGACCTATTTCTTTCTATGACCAATTTCAATTGGTGCTTTTAGGCCTATCCAGCTGGCAATGACTATGGGACAATAGTGCTTCAGACCCAGAGAGACTGGCAGTAGACTCAGGACTTGGGGAAACTCGTGCCCACTTTGCTGGAGATGTGGATAACGTCATCCTGGAACAGAAATGCAGAGTGCCCCGTAGTACAAGCAGGTGCTTAGCCAGACTACCTGGAAGCTTGCCACTCCTGATTGCTGCTTCAGAGCAGACCATTTCAAAGTTGTAGCAATGGAGATATGTGCTGCTATCAAGAAAGTGCTATTAGTCTTGCTAATAAGAGTAGATGATATATAGAAGGGTATCAATGAGCGTAGACTCTTGGATTCCCAAAGGCTAATGCTACCCAAGTAAATTAAACAACTTAGATGAAAATCCTCTGGCACTGAAACTTGATTGTCTGAACCATTAAATTGCTAGAAGGGTCCTTGGCACAGTTTTGACCCAAGCCACCTAGTGCTCTCCCAAGCAATTCCTGGACATGCTACAGAAGTTAGGTCAGTGCAGAGTCCATTCCCATTAGACAGTCTGTGTATATATGGACTCTGGGCCAGCTGGCCAGAAACCAGTCTCGGGCAAATTTAATTCACCCACATAGATGTAGCCAAAGTGTACTGAGGTTATTAATTCATTTCTTCTGTGTCCCAGGCACCAGACTTGGGACTCCAGGAGCAGGTTAGGGTATATCTTCATCATGCTGCAAGGCTCATCATAGAAGACTCACCAATACTGAGATGTTTCAGTAGTATGGAATTCATTTAAAATATTAGCAAAACACCCAGCATCAAGTCTGACCAAAGAGCCACCTGCCTGTGACCAGCAGTGTCCAGAAGGGATGTGTAGGAGGCAGTATAAAAACAGTATGAAAGCCCTGTTATAACTCTCCTGAATATCAGCAATCTGCAGTTTAAGTATTTGATACCTTGGGATCTTTCAGTCTTGAGAAATACCACACTGTCTTCCACACCAACAAAAGGACCTTTTTGCCTATATTTATGGGCACAGGAAGCGTACTGGCTTTCATCTAACTATTCTGGAAGATCCAGGTTGAGTTCTGCTCCCCAGGCTGTCCTGGGAGCTCTTTCTGCATATTCTGAGCACTGTCAGAGTGGCAGTGCGACGTGCTTTAGGAAGATAGACAGGTAGATGGAGGAGGGTTGTTTAGCCTGCAGGCTACTAAAAAATATGTGCTCCCCCTGATAGTTACTGTGTGCTGGTTTGCACTCCAGCTGAAAGGATGAAGAAAAAGCTGGTCACCTCCTACTCCTTTTCCCACTTGACAGCTTGTTCAGCTGAACGTCGTACTCAGCAATGAAGAGGGCTTCTAGGAAAGAGTGAGGAACACATTTTGCTCTTAATTTTGATTTAATAGACACAGAATCACAGAATCTTCATGGTTGGAAAGAACCTCTGGGATCATTGAGTCCAACCATACACATACAATAAACCCATACAATCTCAGGCACTAGAGCATGCCCTGAAGTGCCACATCTACATGTTTCTTAAATACCTCCAGGAGTGGTGACTCCACAACAACCTCTTGGGCAGGTTGTTCCAGTGCCTGACCACCCTCTCAGAAAATAATTCTTCCTAATACCTAAACCTGCCCTGCCACAACTTCAGACCATTTACTCTCGTCCTGTCATTATTCACTTGGGAGAAGAGGCCAACACCCACCTCTTTACAACCTCCTTTCAGGTAGTTGTAGAGGACAATGAGGTCTCCCCTCAGCTTCCTATTCTCCAAATTAAACATGCCCAGCTCCCTCAGCCTCTCCTCATATGACTTGTTCTCTAGACCGCTCATCAGCTTGGTAGATCTCCTCTGGACACACTCCAGAACTTCAATGTCCTTCTTGTAGTGCGGGGCACAGAGCTGAACACAGTACTCAAGGTGAGACCTCACTAGTGCACACGGTTAATGAGTAAAGTACTGGTCATTTTGTGGTGAGGAACTCTTCCTATGCATCATGTGGGACTCCTGCAAGGCTGTGTATGAGATATACTTCAGACCATATTTGGATTTTATGACAGTAAGCCTGGAGATTTTAATGAATTGCTTAAGAGACATATCATACATAGAAATCCAATGTCAATTAATGTTCTTTTAACTACTGACAGAGGGGAGAAATAGTGAGCACTGTATGTCAATTCATTAAGCTAGAATCTTTTAAAAAACTAAAAATAAATGATGTGCAGATAAGTTTGTGCCTTCGATACCACACAAAGCAATGCAGGTGGGAAGCTAATGGATGTTCTCTGCTCAGAGAACAGTAAAAGAGCTTGTGTCCATTTGGAGCATCCCAGGACTTCCCTACTCCTTGCTGCCCAGTTGCAGGAATATAGATTGGGGTGTATGCCCCAAAATATGGCAGTGTGACAGTCTGGACTGTCACTACACTCAAAGGCTGAGGCTGAAAGCCACAAGGGTGGTCTCTTTGCCTCTCAGACATCCTTATGAGCCTTCTCTAGTCTTTCCACATCCTTTTCTTTCCCATTCACCATGCTTCAGAAGACATCCTTGTATTCCTCCATTATTTCATCCTTCCCTTGGGATGTCAGAGCTGTCTGAACATGTCCTCTCCTCTCTGGGTTCATTTTTCCTCTGATGCAAAGCAAGACTATGAGCATCTCAGCCCACGATCACTCCTGTGTCAGCAGCTATACTAAAATCCAAGCAGCTTTGCCCCTGAACTTTAAGCTGGTCATGGAAACAATGATAAAATACTGATTTTTTCACATAGGTGGAAATGCTGGTTTTCCTCAGGTTTTAGTCAGCTTGGCCGTGGTAAATTGTGACAGAGATATCAAAAGATCTCCCATTTGGTAGACCCTCTGAGTTGTCATAAGACAGAAACATACATGGAAAGGGAATGAAGCATCCATGGCAACTTTTCAGATGGAAAAAAAATGCTAGGTGAAATAGGATTGTTAGGGACTTAGCTAGCTAAAGAGAAGCAGCAGAGACCAGCCAGTAATTGTATGTGTGTTTCTGCAAGCTGACCTTACTTTGAAGGATTCTACAGAGCAGCATCTCCCCCAGAGGAGATAATAGTTCTGCAGAGAGAGAAGTGAGAAACTAAGAAAATTTGCCTTGGTGTTGTTTGCCTGGTGCTCCCTCTCTGCTGTGGGAACAGGAGTCAGCTGCATGCCAGATTAGGGCACACTCTCTCACATTCTCACTTTTTAACAAGCACAGGTCAGCAGGAGATGCAGTGTAGAGTAACCTGCATCCTACAGCAGCCCAAAGGGAAGGGCCTTAAACCCTCTCTGGAAACCTCTGCACTGTAAGATTTGCCTCGTTTAGCTCATTGCACCAGCTCAAGGCTGAGGGCACTGATGAAACTGAGAGCCAGGAAAATAGTTCTACATTTTTTATCCAACACCACAGTTAAAGTGTCCATCCTTCAAACCATCTGCCTTGTAACACACATGGTATTCCTAGCTGCCCACCCCTGATGTCGATAGTGCCAGGTTCACTGGGCAGAGGTGAGACAATAATAGCTACTATGACAAGAGCAAAGAGTAGGAAATTACCAGTTGCATATGCATTTTCACTCCATTTGTCTTTTTACCTGATCATCTTCTTTTTTCCTTGTAAGGAATTAAGAAAATATAGTATCTCACTGCTTCTACTTTTACTTCAGCCTTTCCTGAAAGAAAGAAACTTGTATTCCATATTACCACAAATTATGGCTTTTTATACTGCACTTACATTTCCTGTGCCAAGCTGTGGTTTGGAGACCTACTGTATCTCCAGGCTTCTGCCAGCTTTTAGATTCATCAAATCAACAAGCTCTGGCTTTCAAAACCAGTCTCCTGGCTGGCGTTGTGTTCAGCCCCACTGGGATATACAGGGATGAGCGATGAAACCCTTCACAGCTAGAGTGACTCCCTACCTAACAAAGCAACAGACCTTCTGAGGACTGGCAGAAGTCTTGTCAGTCTCTGGAAGATGCTTATAAACCTCTCCAAAACCCTGAACACCTTCACTTTCATGTGTTGGTGTAACCAGTTTTGCTGTGATTGAGGGAGGAGTGCATCCTATCCCCCCTTGCAGAGTGAGGACACAGTGAGTTTGACTTCTGAGTACAAAGAAAAAGGACACAGCCCAGAGATCCCAAAGCAACACTCACTTTTAACCAAAAAAGTGACTCCCACCAAGATAAATCCATGATGGGATGATAAAATTGAAAGGAATGGACTTTCCAAGCAGCAGGAGGAGCAAGCAGATATGCAGGTAGTGCAGGGCGATGGGGATGGGGATGCAGGCACCCCTGTGGTGCCAAGGGCAGATCCCTCTCCATGGGTTTCATCATGTGCAGTGGAACATCAGATGATCTACAACTGTGGCAAGGTTGCTTGTGGGCATACAGCATTTTAGAAAGAAATCCGTTAACTCAAAAGAAGTGTCAATTGTAGAAGTACCATCCTCAACACTCGCCTCTTGATTTTCTGCCTCAGTTTTCTTATCTGTAAATAAGTTTAATATTTAATTCAGCCATGTTATTTGATTTAATTGGATGATAGTTTTAGCTTAGAAAGTTAAATGCTATGTGCATTTTTCTTAACTTTGCTTACCATTAATTTAGCTGCTATTTTAATGAGTGGCCCTAAGCCTTTTCTGTGAGCAGTATCTAAAACCAGAGCTCTGCCAGTCTTTAAGTGATGAGGGACGTTTTTCTGATGGTCCCTATCAGAGAAGGGGGAATTCTCATTTTCTAGGATGGTTTGTGGCCTGGGCCAGGGTCTGGGGCTGCACAGGATGGTGCTTCAGTCAGAAGCTGAGTTTAGTCCCCAAGCAGGCTCAGGGAAGAAGTCCCATGTAAAATGAGACTAATGGAAGCAGTAAAGCAGAGAAAGTTTCTTTCTGCTCTTCTGTCCCTGGTGCCGGTTAGCACAGGGACTTCAGTGTAATATTATTATAACATTTTTTACAGTAGGAATTATAATTGAAATTTGTTATGTATGAGGATAACTAAAACTCGATCATTTCACACTCTTCAGTCCATGCCTGAGGACATTTTGGGGTAAATAGATTGCTTGGAAACAGCCAGTGACTACAGCTAAAATTACATTTTACCAACTGAGCTGAATGGCTTTTTAATTACAGCACTGATGTCCGCATGCTGTCACCACCATCTAATACTAAGATGGTATTGATTTGATTTTTAACTTTGATGCACCAGGGGAAAAAAATGCAGAGTAGGACTTTTTCTGAAATCCTTTTTTCCAAAGTAGTCAAGAACCCCGACTCTAAAGTGATGGGTTATTTTTCGTCTGCCTCCCTTTTAATTTGCTTGTCCCTGTGTCCACCCTGAATATTGTTAATGTCCAACTTGAATTTGTTTAGTTGTATCAAACCATTTTGAAATAAAAATCTGTAATTTCAAGGTACTGGTGAGCCTCAAAAACAACAAAATGTGTGCCATACATACAAATGTTCTATAAAATAACTGAAATAGCTACTATGCACACATATCAGAAAGCCACAGGCATCTACATAGTCACAATGCAGTCTTACTGTATAAATTTCCATCAAAAGCAACTAGAAATGCTTTCAAACCAAGATGCCAAGCATTTTATATTTTATGAGAAAGTAATTATTTTTAAGGAAATATTTTGTACCTTTACTACAGCTGGGACTGGTCACTGAGTAAAGTGCTACTCGGGGTAAGGGAGTCCGGTCCTTTGTGAATGCAGAACTTTTCTCCTTTGCTTAGGGAAAAATTACAAACACTTGACAAGGCTGAACCTTTAGTTTGCAAAAGGATTTCTCCATGAGCTGTGCTCCACAGGGAAGAGACAAGTAGCTCCTGCCCTGCAGACTCCTCCAAACTCGACTTACTTTGGCTCAGAAGAAGAGCTAAAGGAGGCGATTTCATATCTGCATGTGAATATGGAGTAATATTGGTCTAGGTGGGTGTTTTGGGACTAGGAAGAGTGGACTTATGTGAACTCCATTTAAATTGATGGGCCTCTAACTACTGACTCCTGTGGGTTTGGAATTACATTTGCACCAGCAGTGTGGAAAGGGTAATCCCTCCACCATGCAGGTGGGATACTGGTCTGTAGAGGTGTTCCCTATTAATAGAGATGTGAATACAGCTGACATCATCAGTATCTGAATTAACAATAAAGAGGTAAATGAAAGTATATTAACTGCACCCACTGCATAGCTGTAAAGGCAAAGGGCCGTTCGAGATTAACAAACAGCTTTTCAGTGAGCACAGGACTATAATTCACATCAGGGGCTCTGATCTTTGATGAGTTTATGAATGAAAACAAAGTTTAAGTGAATGAATTGCAGACATGATTCACTCAGCTGTCTCATACACTTTTATGGCCTTTTAGTGTCTTCAGTTGCCAGGAGGATGGGGTGCTGGGTGGCCTCCAGAAGCCCTTTGCTTGGGCTCTGGCTTGGTTAAAATCTCACGATGTGTCCTTGGTAATATGCCTCATCTCTCTGCTCTCCATTTGTGAACAGGGATGATAATTTTATGTCATTTGCATGGAGGTCACCTGAATGTCGAATCCAGTGATGAAAAGTTCTCCGTTGTTAAAAAGACAACAAATACTCTTATTTACCCCATTTAATATGCAGCTATGTATACCTGCCATTTCCAGCCTAAAAAGCTCCAACAAATAATCGAGCAAATATGCAAATAGAGTCAAAAGAGTAGGGAAGAACGAGAATCGAGAACATCCGAAGAGAGAAATGGCCATGGCAACCCACTCTAAATCTCCCATCCCAAGGACCTCATGAAGAAGGTTTGGCAGGAGTCAGGAACAGAAAAGGCAAGCAAGAATTTGGATTTTTATGACAAAAACTTCTTCACACTTTTTAGAGTTCATAGTTCCAGCTTTTTTACCACAATCCACAAGGGCTGAGAACTAAATGACAAAAAATAGTGGTTCTCATGTAATTGCCTGACTGCCAGATCTGGGCCTCTCCAGAGCATACCAGATGCTGCAACACACAAAAAACATATGCAACAATAACATGAGGTGTTTACCATGCTGCTAACGAAAAAATCTTGCCTGCACAAACAGAGCGGGCTTTGGGTTGTTTTCATTTTTGCTGGGGCTGAAGTCAAGAGTAAAGGAGTGGGTAACCCATTCCCTGAAAGCTTTCCTATCCTGCTGCTCTTTCAAGTAGAGTTTTGCCCCAGGCTGACTGATCTTGCAAACCCAGCTCTGCTTGAGATAGCTGATTTTATAATGGATATTAACTAAAATTTCACCCTGTAGAAATTACAGTAAATTCCATTACCTCTGTTAGGACCATTACCAGCGCTTTGTACATATTATTTCATAATGTGTATGCATGTCACTTACCATACATTAAAACAACCTCTTAGCAGCATATTTTGAGAACTCCGTCATCTTTTAGAATGCTGGCAAAATGAAGGGAAAACATGGGATAAGCGCAGATGTGCAGCCTCTGAAGGGTTAATGAACAATGAGGAATTTGTGTATAGCTCATTAATTGTTATATTGCATCCCTTTATCTAAATTGTTAGTGGCCTGCTTAGTCAATTGAAACACATTACTTTGATATTAAAGCTGCAATCAAATTCTTTATTCTTGTGCATGTTCTACTTGAGAATACAAATCCTTCAGAACAGGGCAGCCAGAATTATCTTGAAAAGTATTACAATTCAATAAACCATATGCTCAAAAATAGAGACATCAGGTTCAGCCAAATACCCTGGGCACTAAGTCAGTGGCTCTGACTTGCCCATATAAACACACCAATTTGAAATACTGTGTGGAAAAGCCCAACAGGATTTGGATTCAAATTCTGGCCTTGTGTTCAAGGAAAATGAGGATGATAGTTCCATGCCAGCCCATCACACAAAATTAGTGTCACTGTGCTACTATAACAGAGCCCTCCACTGGGAAGGTAGTTATTATGGATCGGTGATATGGTACATGGAGGTTTTTATACTTGTTGCATAAACCCCAGAGTATCCCACCTAATTTGGGATGCTCTGTGATGCATATATGCTCTAGGCTTCTTCTCTAGACCATGGAGCAAGATAAGCACTTTGAAACTTCTCCAGAACTAAGCAAGGCTTAATCATTTTGACAAAATGACTATATCACCTCAAAGGGGATAGAAACATTGCAGTGTGGACACACTCTCAAATTAGGCATCTCCATTACCTCCCTAAAATAAAGAAGAATAAACATGGCTCTTAGTGCCCAGGCAGCCTTACTGTGTTTCAGAGCCCCACTGCATTTGGCTTGTGCAGGACCAGCCCAAAGGTGAGCCCTGTTGCAAGAAGTGTGAGTGGAGGAGAAAAGGAAATAGACAGGGCAGATCAGAGAGAAGAAGTAAGATAAGGAGCAAAAATGAGCAGAATTAATGCTAGACACCTGCCTTGTTATCACTAGCAGGAGAGTTCTAAAAGAGGAGGAGGAGGAGAGCAGTGGAATAGCGCTGCAGAGGTTTGCGGTGGAGAGGGTGCAGGAGCCCCGTGTGGCACAGGCACCTCTTCAACCAAAGCCTCCTCCATTTGAATGAACGTAAATCTGTTGTCCATGGCGCTGGAGTTGGTTTGGAGTTGCAGAGGTGTGTTCAGATGGGGGGTGGCGGAGGGGGAGGAGGGATGTCAGGCAGCAGGGTGACAACGTTTCTGATCTTGGCCACAGGGAAGTGTGAAGATGCTTGGTGTAACTGTGCCTGTACACTCAAATGTGAACTCCAGAATCCCTTCTGGGCATGCTGGGAATGGAAGTGCACCATTAGTAATGTTTCCCTTCCACCTTACATGGCATGGGGGTTTCCTGTGAGAGCCAGCAGGACACAGATCTCCCCTCCTCTACTTACCCTGCCCGTTTATAGCACACGGGGATCAGTGTGCATGTGTGTACATACGTGTGCACCTTCGCGCGCATGTGTGTGAAATGCTGTTGTTACTGGGGACAAATAATTCTATAAATAGAGAAAATGGCAGAACAGTGCAGTAGAAGAACCAAAACCTGTCTTGACGCTCTGGTTGTTTCTGTGGCAAGTGGAAGTGAAATGGCATTTTTTGATCAGAACTGTCTTGCTGTTTTTCAAGCCGTTCATGGCAAGGTGCATGGAAACTTATACTCCTATAGACATTGTATGCTCTTGCATTTTAGCTTTTTTTCCTGTTAATATGACTCAGCTATTATAAAGAAAGATTACGTAGTGGGTAAAGAAACATTTTAAACCATTTTGTTGGTTAAGTTAATTTGCTTACTGGAAATCAGTTAGAAATCAGGTTTTCTAAAATGTATTTTTCATTATTAAATTTGGTGTTATCAACTCAAATAAACCAAGCCTGACTGCAACCTAAGGAAAACAAATGCTTAAGCATTGTTTTAAAACACATTCTAACTAGCAAGCTCAGTAATGAGGAGATGATGCCAGGAATGCCAGGATAGCATCTTCTTACTATGATTCAACTTGAGGTCGGTGACATTGATATAACTTTGACTTCAAGAGAGGAAATATTTCATAGTAAACAGAGCAAGAATGAATCCCCTTGGAATAGTAAAGGTACAAATTGCTTTAGTTTTCATTTCCGTAGTGCTAAATTTGTATTTCATGTGTGGGATTGTAATTGATGACTGCTTACTTGTCTGGAAGAAGAAGGATGAAAAAAATACATTCTGATTGTCAAGGTTGTTTGTGTTAGTGGCTAAAATAGTAGACATCATGCTGAATTCTCTGTAAACAACACACAAGCAATTCTTTTCTTCTTAAGCAAAACAGAAAAGGAGAAAAGAAGCTTCCAAGCCAAAAATATCCTTGTATCATCTGGCTGACATCTGGGAGTGTAATGTACAAATTTTCCTGGAAATATGATTCGTATCAGCTAAGCAAACTTCAGTGTAGCGGCCAAAGCATTAGTTCTTCACTAAAGCTTTGAGGGATTTGAGGAGATTTTAACACCAGGTATCCTAATTCCCTTTCTACCAAGGTTCACAGTTAAAACCAAAGAGGTTTCTTCCATAGAAAATCCCTGTAATCTGTAATTATTATTTCCACATGCCAATTTCTCAGCTCTTCCAAAAACTCCCAATTGCTGCTCATTATCTGAGATAGTCCCACGTCTAAATTTCCTCTGATCCCTTACAGACAAGATTATGTCCCAGTTAACAGAGTAATTCATTAACATTCTCTGTGTTGTAGAGAAAGCAAAAGCAAAACAAACCCCTCTCCAGTAAACATTATTTTCACATCTTCTGAGGAAGAGGTGGAGTTCTTGCTTTGTTTGTCTTTGCTGAGCTTTTATCTTGGTCACTGCTCTCTCATGAGAATTCCAGTGAATTGGAAAAAGAAAATACAATTTTCTTCCCCCATATAGCCTACGAGCATGATCCACCTTCAACATTATTTTGGACATGTTGGATTTTTGGTACTATAGCAGAACAAGTAACAGAGACTCGGGACACTTGAATTTTAACCTGCCATTGTCTTGGAATCACCCTGAGGAAGCGACTTGCATTTGAGAGTGAAAGCCATCAAGTCTGTCTAAGACATTGCAGTTGTCAGAGCCTGATGAGTTAATGACAGGGAAAACACAACATCGAAGTTGGTGGCAAAGGACTCGGATCAGTGACCCAGAGACCCGTTCCGGTTCTGCCTCCTTATTCTGTTTATTAACTCTGATTACAGCTAAACCAGAAACTGAGTTTGTATTATCCTATTCAAGAGCAATTAAATCATCCTAGATTTATTTATGGAAGAGCAGAATCCGTCAGAAAGCTAAGTTTCATTTCAGGAAAGAAAATTCATTTTGTTTCATTTCACTTAAGGAAAAAATGTCAAGTAATTCCTTTAGGGTCAGTTTCCAGAGCCCATAATAAAACACTTGTGGTACTTAATGGGAAAATTACATATAATTGGGAAATATTATGTATAATTGAGGAACATTTGGAAGAGAAAGGAATCTAGGAAGGATCAGAAGCACATCTCTTTCTCCCCTGAACTGAGCCAAATTTGCAGTTTTCTAAACTCACCCTTTGTTCTCCCTGCTGCTGGTAATGTGTGATGTATACAGAGGCTCTCAGCTGCTTTTCTCAGCTGACCACACTATTTATTCTAATATGAGCAAGCTGAGTGTTTGTAAGTCTCAAAGGAGGGATGACAGGGAATGCTCACCTACAGGCATCCTGATCCCTAGGGCATTTTGGGGGTAAATCCACTTTATTCTGTAGATCCCTTCCCTTCTGCAGATCTATAAGGTGTCTCACTGTTTCCTCAGAGAGACATCTTGACCCTGATTCGAGAAAGTATTTTACCATGTGAGAAACTAACCATACGTTTTAAGTTAAGCACAAGCTAACTGGTTTACTGGATATAAGTACTTGTGGCTTTTGACCAACTGCTTTTATTTACTGTTTAGCCTTAAGAAAACTCAGCTAGGCTGCGAACTACTCCGTCTGAAGAAGAGGTTGGATATTTGAATTCTATTTGCACTCCGCTCACTGTAATGAGAAAAAGTTCAAACTTACTAATTTGTAGCCTTGGAAAACCGTTGCGTGTCAGTATCTACCCCTGGTCAACCAGCAGGTCTGGCTCCAGTTACTAGATGCTGTTGGATTTGTATTACCTGTCCTGGTTTCACCTAGGACAGAGTTAATTTTCTTTCCAGTGGTTGTTGTTTCAGATTTGGTATAAAAGAAATGTCAGTAGTACATATTGGTTTGGTTTTTCTAGTTTTTCCCAGGTGATATTTGTAGTTTTTAAGGACTTTTTTTTTTCAACTTCCCATAGAAGCTGAGAAGAAACCTTCAATAGAAGAATGGAATAGCCAGTGGAATACTCCATACCATAGACATCATGCTCAGTATATAAATGGGATTATCCAGCGGGTAGGTACTTGTGACCACTGCTCAGGACAGTGCCAATTCACTAGGTGGTGAAAGTGATGTGTGTAATTATTATTATTGTTATTAATATTTTCCTTTTCTTGTTCTATTAAACTGTCTTTATCTCAGCCCATGGGTTGTTTTTTTTTTACTTTTCCCTCCTTTTCTTCATCTTCTCCCTACCCTACTTGGAGGAGGAAAGAGGGCAAGTGAGCAGCTGTGTGATCCTGGCTGCTGGCTGGGGTTAAACCATGACACAACCATCTTTTTCTTTCTAGCTTTTTTTTTAAGGGAAAAAGAAAAAAAAAGAAAGAAAAAAAAGAAAAAATGTGTTGTGTTTTCCCCTACACAAACACAGAGTCTTCTAGTGGCATCATAAAATACACTCTTTGGGACTCTGTGCTGTTATAATGTTGTTTCAGCTGATAAGTGTTAGCAAGAAGCCAATACAATGGAGTACGAAGTCAGCGTGAGAGCTCCATCGGTGTAGGTCTTTATTTAGAACAATAAACATTGTAAGATGATATATGCGATCTTTTCCACCAGGAGTGAAGAGGCAATAGACTGAATGCACCAAAAAGCTGTTTCAAACCCCTCTGCTGCTATCCAAGTTTTACCTCTTTGTCTATTTGTATGGTCAAACGAAACTCTATTTTCACTCCTTTTTTTCCCCCCTCCCTTTTTGTACACTTTACTTGACATCTAATTAGCTTTTTATTACTACTTTGAGGGGCAAATAGTGATGCCTGTTCTATAGCCACTGAGAGCTCTTCTGCAGGCAACCATATATGGGTTTGCTTACAATGTTAGGCAGGAAGGGCTGGAGAGAAGAGGGCTCCTTGCCTGGGGTGTCAGGGAGTGAGCACAAGCCTCTTTCCACTACAGACTGTGCCTGCATCACTAGCCCTTCTGGGGGCGAGAAGAAAGCTGTCATTTCTCATCCATAGAACTGTAAGAATAACATTCTCTGGACAAGGGTAGTCAGGGAGTAAATACATAGATGATGGTAATTAAACATGAGGGTATTCCTGTCAAGTTTCTATGCCTTTATACTCAGAACCAGCAGGATCCCTGATATTCCCCAGCCCATGGACAGGGTGGGACTATTCAGGCCAGACAAAAGCATGCCTGAAAGAGCACCAGGTCCTCCATAATCTTGCAGAAGTCCTCCCGTCCTGCTTAATCACTGGGACCTAGTGGCTGAAAGATGGGAGCTTGGTGACACATGGGATGGCATGCAGTGCTTTTTTGCTTCTATTTCCTCACCTGACACTGATCTCTTTTGCAAATCACTTGGGAATCTGAGAAGTGTTATATTAAGGAAATAATAATATCTACACTACTTGAAAGAACATTGTAGAGAGGTTGGTTGTAGTCTCTTCTCACAGGTGATTAGTGATAGAACAAGAGGGAATGGCTTCAAGCTGCAACGGGGTAGGTTTAGGCTGAATATCAGGAAAGAATTTTTCACAGCAAGAGTGGTCAGACACTGGAATAGTCTGCCCAGTGAGGTGGTTGAGTCCCCATCCCTGAAGGTGCTTAAGAGTCGTTTAGATGTGGTGTTGGGGGATATAGTGTTGGGGAGAACTTTGTAGAGTAGGGCTGATGATTGGACTCAATGATCCCAACGGTCTCTTCCAACCAGAATTATTCTATGATTCTGTGATTCTATCTTATTAGGTGGAATACTGAAGGAAAATGTGAGTTGTTGGCATTGTTTACATTAGCTGAAAGGAAGGCCTGTGCCAGGCAGCTGCGTTCTTCATATGCTCTTATGGACACCTACACCATAATGTTCATCTGCTGGTTTCAAAGCTCCAACTCACAGGAAAGGTTCATGGGGCACAGGGAGGGAAAGAGTCACCTAGGATCACTCCATTCCCAATATAAAGACCTTGATCCATGCAGCATGCAAAGGTGGTGCTTGGTCATACCTGAGGGCCCTTCTGAGATATCTGGGCTTGCACCAGGATGCAGGGGAACAGCCCTCCTATTGCACCCGGAGGGACCCTGAAAACCTCCTCCTGCCACCCACTTGAGGCAGAACTGAGTCTGGCAGCTCTAAGGTTCTGAGGTCAGGATTTGTGTACATTTTGGGCTGGCCTATTCGTTCAGCTTTATCATTACACTAGTGGAAAATAGTGGCCAATAAAGCATAAATGCTTTTGTCACACTAATATTAGCATTTCTTCTTTTCCGAAGGACACCTGAGACCACTGAGATAATGCAATTAGCACAAACGTGACAGGGTAGAGTGGGAACAAAGGAGAATAGGACAAGTTTATTTTGCAGAAGAAAATGCTAGTGTACTTTAACCCAACAGCTCACAGGGTGACTGTCTCCATGCTATGTGCAGGTGCAGTGGACTTGGGAGCCTGAGCGTGTGAGAGTTGTGACCTCCCCAGGGAGGTTACTTGCCCAAAATACAAAGGCAGAAAAATGCAGTATATGAAAATACAGTTACCAGAGTAAATAAAAGCTGCTTTTGCCAATAGTTAAATATTGTTTCACAGCTATCAGCCAAGCCATTCAACACACATTTAAAAGAAAAAAAAAAAAAGCAAACAGGCATTTTGTCTTCATGTTTCAGGAGAAAGCAAAACAGTCTGGAGGTAGCAGTGGCCTACACAGAGAGACATTGTCCTGTGTCTAGATAAGTCCCAGCTGGTCCCAAACACTATTTGGTTTGCTTTTGATTTTTGACATTTAAAATTATACTTTATTTCCTAATCACCAGCATACTCCTGCTGGACTGTTCTGTAGAAGTGGGATGTCCTTGTTAGATGACATTTTGCTCTTCCTTTGCCAGTAATGTCACACAGAGCAGGTACCACTTTCTTCATTCTTCCTTGATGCTCCCAGCTGCAATACGATGCTAAGAACTTCCCCTTCTAGACACTCTGGCAAGGACGTTCAGACTACTCTCAGGAGCTCTGGAACTGGTACCCTGTCATAATTGTCTTTATTACCATCCTTGTGTTATTATCACCCATTGGGAGCTTGTGCACTGTTACTTCTGTCCAGAGGGTCTTTCCTGAGTCTCTGCAAGCCTGTCTGTCTGCTCCTTCTTCTTCTTCTTCCACCACATACCACTGCCAGAAGAGGGGTACATATGTCTGTCCCCATCTGACTACAGCAGGTTTATACTCATTTACGGTGCTTCAGGTGTTGTCTCTTACCAATACTAAGAGGAAGAGGCTTTATCTCACCTGATTTTAACTTTCTGAAGAGTTGGTGTCTGACCTCTTTCTACAAAGAGTAGAGGCAGACCGATAGCTCCAGGTGGAGATTCAGCCCATCCTCAGAAATTAATCCCACTGTCCCTGAGTCATTCCTGGTGGAAGCAGAGGGATAAAAAGTTGAGTAGTTTGCTACTACCCTTCGTTTGCTTTCAGAAAGGGTGACCAGTGGAAAGACGATACCTCAGGTCTTAGGCTCAAACAGAAGAGTCTAAGCAGAGAAGCACTTAGCACAGAGGAGTGCCCTCCTTCCCACCTAGTTCCCATTCACCAAAGCACATTGCTTCCCAACCCACAGGGTATGGCTGTGCCTGAATTACAAGACCATCTTCTTCAGGCCTGTGTGGGCATGAGAGAAATGCATGTTTAGATACACTTTGCAGTCAGACTATTTTCAATCTTTCCTTCTCCCTCTCTTTCTGTCCTGGTCCCTTCTTCATATTGGTTTATTTCACTGTTGGATATTAAATGCTTTTATTTCACATGCTATAATAACTTTGTTGAACTTTCAAATTTTTTATTCTTTGTAGAACATTTTAATTTAATACAAATTGTGTTTTTAAAAGAGAGGGAATGGTCAACAAACAAATTGCCAGTCATAACAAAATAGAGACCCATCTTGTCTAATACTAGAACTCTAATGCCACAGGTGTCAGAGAAGGTCTGCAGTTTTGCAGGTCCTTCATGGTCCCATCCTGACACCTGCAGTAAGACAAGACAGAAGATAAACCAGTCCTGTAACCCTTATCTCAGTTCTGTGTCTTCAGACACCTCTCAGACCCAGAGAACCAGGCACATGGTGCACACACAGGAGCAGACAATCCCTTACCCAGGGAAGACAGCCCATAATGGCACATCAGCACTTGGGAAAGCTTTCACAACTGGTTGGGCTCACACCAGAATGAAGCAAATGGGCCCTAAATTGGGAGGAGATTGGGATGCAGAGAACTGAACTTGCACTGGGTTGGGATGCACAGTTCTGATGCTTTTTTGATGCTTTGATGCTTTATCTGCTTTTCTCCAAGTATCCAGAAACTCATAGATATGAATTTCAAAATTAAGGAACATTTCTTCATTCTACTTCTTCACGGAGGGGGGGGGGGGAAAGAAGCCTCAAAACCTAATCCAAAAATGTTTATCGGATGAGGGAAAATGCCATATAACTTTTCCAGTGATGCTGGCCTGCAATAAATACCTTAGTCCCAAGGCTGGAAGGAGAGTCAGATGTAAGGAGTTTGTCTGCACTTCTGGATCCCTTTAAATCCATTTGGATGTCAGTTGCCAAGGTTTGTACCAAAGCAGGCATATGAGATTGACAATACCCTTTCATCCCCAGACTTTAAGATTTGGCCCTCTAATTAAGACATCCTCATCCTTTTAACCTCAGTGTATGGGCCCACCTTTACAAATAGCTTGGCAAGTGTGTGAGCCAAAGAAGATGCTGACCTTATCATCTGGGATGTGAGCTTGCAATGTGTCAGCTATACGGAAAATATTTCCACACAGAAACCTCTTAGGTACCTTACTGGGCTTTCACTTAAGCTATCCACTGTCCCTCAGAGAGGTAACACTTGGCTGGGAGTACACATTTGTAGTCAGTGAGAAAAGAGACACACTGTAAGTTTGCACTCCACCTTCCAAGAGCTTGCCACCATGCCTTTGCTTTTCCTAAGCCAGATGCCCTTGTACATCCAGCTGCTGTGACTTCCACAGCTCTGTGGTCGCTTCACTTTGTCATTAGAAATGCTGCCGAGCATTGCTCAGTGTGTGATGAAGGATGAAGAGGGTGAAGCAGCAAGAAGCTGCAGAAGGATGCTGCCTTTCACCACCCACTGTCCTGCAGAGAAGCAACTGCTGACACCAGGAAGCTTCCTCCAGCTGCTGACCTCCCTGTGCAGTGGGGCACAGAGCAGGACGGCACGTTTCAGCCCTTCAGGCAACCAGCACTGGGCAACTGTCCTGTCACCACATGTGAAAATTAGGGAGCAGCCCAAGTTACAAGTCCTTGATGAAAATTGCTCAGTGGTTGTGGGACTGGTTAACAGCCATCGGTGGAGTCTGGCATCTGTGAGCATGAAGTCAGCATCTCCTCCACCAAAGAAATGGGGCTCAGGGTTGGCCATAGACCCTCCCATAGGTGAGGAAAGCCATTTTGTAGCCTTGGTCCTTGCCCCACAGCAAAGACAAGAGCAGGAATGAGGAGTTAAAAGATCTCTTTGCAGCACATCTTGGAGGGAAGAGCAGTGCGTAAGGAAACATAGTGCCCATTAGAAGTCTTCACAGGCCCATGGTAAATGAAGGAGAACGCAAGTGAGGAAGGATAAGGGCTCGTTTTGGATGAGCAAGCACACCACTAGCTAGTAAGAGGGGTGTTGTGTAGTGAAGGCACATGGGATAAGTGCTGCTGGGGCAGTTCATGTTTCCTCAGGACAATCATGTCTCAAATGCTCAGGAGCTAGTGCCTTCACTCATTTCTCCTACCCACCCTAGCCATACCTCTTTATATCAGAAAGTGTTTTTGTGAACCTACTGTACTGAAAAGACTTGCTCCAAGCATCAAAGAAAAAAAAATTCAAGTGAATATCCAAGGTGTATTGAAAAATTTGCCTAAGACTAACCCTTAGAAAGGTTCTGGGATGAAAAAAAAAATACAACCCCCAAGCTACTGTAGCATTGCAAAAGGAAATAAGATGCTCTGAGAGGCAAGCAAAGTCTTTCTACCTCCTCCTTCTGACACAAACAACCCCTCAGCTAGGCTGGCGAGCTGGGCAGGCAGAGAGTGTAGCCCATTGAAAAGTGGAACCTGTATTTTGATTGAGGAGAGTCTGTGCATGATTAAGAATCCATAGCATTTTTCAACCACGAACATTATTCAGCTCTGATGTGGACAAAAATGGACATTCCCCAAGGCCAATACTGGATTTTTGCATGAGCTGCATTCCTGCTGAAACCACACATATTCTGAAGCCTGTGTGATCTAGCCACTTTTATTTGGCTATAAGGAATTTGATGCACTTGACAGGCTGTAACATCTGTGGCACATCCATGTAGGCATTGTTTACTTTTATGAAGCAAGACCTACACTTACAGTTACTCGCTCTTGCTTTGCACCCTCCAGATTGCACAGAGAATGTGCAAGGAGAATTGTGGCGTTTGATTTCCCGTGGTTTGTGGAGGCACAATATACAAAGTGGGCCTTCTCTAGCACATTAATGATCCTACCTAATTGCACATATATGCACAGCTAGTGTCAACAAACTGAAATCAAAGTCTGCTTTGAAAAAAAAAAAAAATCAGTGTTGTTTCACAGAATAAGTCCTAGGGGGTAGATATGTGGCTGTAATCATATTGTTGTCTGGAAGATGGAGAGGAAAGCTGTGATTGGGCAAGGTTTCCATTTTGATCCAGGGCTGCTGCTGACTCCCTCTCACATCTAGCAGCTTTGCTGGCTCAGTTTCTCCAGCTGTGAAAGGCAGACATGATAATGTTTATGTATAGGTGTGCTGTGAGAGCTATTGGCTGTGTCCATGCAAATGCTAATTTATTGGTGGTGAAGTACAGCCCAGATGAAGGCACTGCAGTATTTGCTGGTTTTGCCATGCATATGCTGATTGGTGCTACAGAAAAAAAGATTGAGGGCTGCATAACCTGGTCGTGGTGTGGAGAGAGTGACAGCAGGGATAAATTTACAACATGGACAAGAACAACTTTGGTAGGAAACAGACAGGGAGGGTGGCTCAGAAAACAAACATGATTTGTTTTGCTTTGCATGTTCAGCTTTCTTTTCCCCTTGTATTTTATCTGATTTTCTAGTAAGTGATAGTCTATTGATCCAAATTCACCTCTGATTAAGTCCAGCATCCTGAGAGACATTCACCCACACGTACACCCAGCAATAACAGCAAAGGAGCCACTGAAAAGAGTACATATGTCTTAGACTTTATATGTGAACAGAAAGATAAAAAGTGCAATGTAAAGTATGGTTCTGTTCAGGAGCCCATAAGGAACTAAAAGACTTTGGCTTTTAACTAGATGCCATGTTGTGTTGACAACTCTCTTCCAACGAGATAATTTTTGTCCCTTTTGAGCAGAATACAGTGAATTTTATGGAGTCAGCAAGTTTTTCCACCTTAATTCATGGAGGCAGCCTACACACAGCACCTCAGTTTCCCAAATGTCCAGATTGTACATTTCTAGGGGAATGGGGTGAGAACACACTCGTGTGTGTGTGTGTGGACATTTACACACACGTGCATTTAGCTATGAAGCCAGAGATCAATAAGTTTTCAGCACAGAGGTAAAAAGGAATGTGTTTATTCTGTAACCCATGAAAACATCTCTTATCATAACTGCATCTTGTCTGAGCCCTTTCCCCCTCCTTCAGGTGG
Organism: Nycticryphes semicollaris; assembly: GCA_013400055.1. NCBI lineage: Eukaryota > Metazoa > Chordata > Aves > Charadriiformes > Rostratulidae > Nycticryphes > Nycticryphes semicollaris. Next base: position 68,324 of record VXBJ01003289.1, on the reverse strand, counting down.
GCTCTACCATTTGGCACAACCCCAGACCAGGGGTGGGCCAGCTACAGAGTTTGCCAGCAGCTCCCACCTGACACAGGGTTCTCCCCTTGCTCCTCGTTTGTTTTTTTTCCCACTACAGGCAAGAGAAGGACTTACTCTTCTCATAGACTATTCGTGAATGGCTGTGCTTCCAGCACTGACTTGTGTTTAATGGTAAATTGCCCAACATTTGGAACGTTCTCTACAAGTCGCTGTGATGAGCTGATTGATGAATAAGCCCACACTGCACTCTGGGTGGGCCATATAAATCCCACCCAGAACTCTTTCCCCTCACACAGGCGTATAATCCACCTCTCTATTTAGGCTGGGGCTGGATTTATCAGTACGGCTTCATTTCAGTGAGGCTAAAACGCCAGGTCAAACAAGAGGAGCAGTCGCTCCTCTGCATTGCATCCTGCAGGGTGAAAATTTCCTGCTCTCAGAAGTGTGGGAAACTTCTTTTGAGAGCGAGCAGAAAAGTTGAAGTCGTACCTCCAGAGCGCTTAGGGGACGCGCAGGGCTGGATGCAGCAGCACACGAGAGGAGAACCCCACAGAAAAGTGACAAGATTAAAGGATCTTCTCTCCCCCGCCCCCCCCGCCTCTCCCATCCCTCCCCCGAACGGGTAGCAAAATCAAAGTTAAAAATGTATCTATGGAAGGGACTGATGAAAGATTAATAATTAATTTTAGAGCAGCGATACAGCATTTTTTGAAATGTAAATTTGATGCGCAAAAGTGGCATATTATGATAAGCAGGAGCAACAAGGGAGAGTGAGTACAGGAGGGCCTGTTGCTCAGAGACAGGCTAGCGAGGAACACTTACAGCCAGCTTTATTTTTTCCTCTTCCCCTCCCTCTCTCTCTTTATGCAAACTTATTATCTGAACTTAGGAGGTTTTGAAGAAGTTTAAGGGCTGAATATCTGAGGCGCAGAGTCTTCAGAGCGCAGCTCAGCCGCAGTTTTGCCTTGACAGCTAAATCTCTAGTTGCGCATTGCCATCCAGTGTCTTCCCATATTTCATTTCTTCTGACCGCTCCTGTGGCAGTGGTGCTCACTGTCCGATTACATTGCTAAGGCTTTCCCTTCTGCTTCTAATATTTGGATTACATTTTCTGCCCCTTTCCACCCCGCTTCCCTCCCGACTCCCCTCCTCCTTTAGCTCAGCCTCTTTTGAACCACCTCCTTTTGTGCTTTTCCCGTGCGTGGTGCAGGCTCTTTTACTCTCCCTTTTCTTTCCCCAGCCCTGTTTACATGAGGGCTTTGAGAGCAGCTTCACCGTGCGCTCTCATGAGAGTTGTGCAAATTGCACCAGTGCTTCAGTTGGAAGAGACACTCATCTCTGGAGCCCCATGCTGTGCAAGAGTGCATCAAGGCCAAGTAAGCCCCTTGATGCTGCCTCACGCTGTGATCCTCCTTTGCACAGTGTCATGTGTCAGGACGGTTTTCCCACAATGCATTCTTTAGTTCGGTGTCAGGGAAAAAAAAAAAGAAAAAAGAAGAAAAAAAAAAGAAGAAAAAAAGAACAAATAATCTGCTGCCATCACAGGCAAACACATTACCTGCAGGGCAAGGAGAGGAGCCAGTCATCTCTCACTGAATCAAATTCACTCCCCAAAGTTGCCTTTGGATGTGTATTTATTAATTGGTGCCCAGGCAGTCCAGCCTCTGTCCCTTCAAACTTTTTACCCAGCACATCTTGTTATTTTGCAAACAGTGAGAATTTTGGAAAGTTGTTAAGGAAAAAACAAAATAAACTGTGCTTTTATTCCCTTACTTTGATTCGTAAGATGGTTTTATATATGCATATTGACAGACCTGTGCTTAATACCCTATAAATCATTTATATCCCTGCCCTGTCATTTATGGGAATATAGCATAAACTCCGTGTCTTTATCTTAATTAAACCGATAACGCACAACAGATCCAGCTCCCCAGTGCATCTGGAAATCTCACCGAACACTGCCGGCTCTCTCACAGCCCCACGTTTTTACAGGGGTTTTACTTTCCAGCTGCAGGTCACCTGCAGCAGCAGCCAGGCGGGCTCTGCAGCCCGACCCACCGGAGAGCAGAAATCAAGCCCTGCGCTGCTCTGCAGTTTGCTGAGAAGATTTCAACTCCGCCACATCGTTTGATGCTTCTCCCACAGGGAGCCCACGCAGCCAAGCCTGGGGTGCTGGCAGCAAAGAACCCACCTGCACCCCCAGAGCTAAACCAGGAGATATCGCAGCCTGGGGAGAGCCAGGAAGGATGGGACAGGGATGGAGCAGGGAGGAGGAATTGGAGCAGGATGTAGGCAAAATTTATAGCAGAATGATTTGAAATCAGCCAGCTGTGCCATTCTGCCCTCAGGCACTGGGGAAGCAGGTGGGTAGAGCACCCACTCCTTGTGTAGGGAGGTGGGGTGCAAGTGGGGTGCTGCTGGCTTCTCCCTCCTTCCCCACAGACCCACACACTGCTGATGTTTGCCCTGTTCAGGGCAGGCTACGAATTCGTCGGCGTAGCTCCTCTTCTCCCCTTCTTCCTCCCCAGACCTCTTCATCCCTCCTCTCCATCACTCCCCTCTACCAGCAGTTTTGCAATTCTCACTGTAAGGTGACACAAGGTCAGCTGGCAGGGAGATGGGGCACATGTATGGGACAACCCCAGAGGAGATGAGGAGAGGGGGTACGCTGATGTTGTGTGGGAGGAGAAGGAGCGCTCCATCAGTGCAGCAGGAGCAAGAGGTGGGCCAGGGTAAGAAGAAACATTCCCAGAGAATATTTTTTTGGCTTTGTTTCAGAAAAGCATCTCTACTGAAGAGGAGCACTTAAGTATTTGCTTATGTTTAAGCACATGCTCAAATCCTGTTGACCTAAACAGAAATGAAACATATGTGTTTAAATGAACATATGCTTATGTGCATTCTTCAGACAGGAGGGATGAGGGCAATTAAGCACACATCTATATGCAAGCTAACTGTCTGTCATTTACGTTTAGTCATTGTAATGCATTTTGGACAGTGAACAATCCTGGCAAGGAATTTTTTACTAATCATTTCACAACATTTGATAGCTTCAATGAAAAGACATTTCCTGTTTCCTTTGAAATAAGGTTTTCTCCCTTAAAAAAAATAAAAAATAAAAAGAATATAAATAAAGCAAACCGTGGGGTTTGTAACTGCACTTTTGTTTTTTTTTGAGAAGGTAACAAATAGCACTGGAATGCAAGCTGTGGTCTGGGTCCACTCTGGGTCATTTCACCAGAGAGAGACATCTTGCATAACCATGAAAGGAGACAAAACTGTCATTTAAGCCTCGAAATGCAGAACAAACTTTTCCCATCCATTGTTCTCTTGTATATGTGTAAACTTTACCTTTAGCCGGCATGATTTGATTTAGACCTTCCCCACATTGCAGCTGGTTTAATGGAATGCCATAATAGTGTCACACGGTTATTCTTGAAAAACAGCTACTAAATGTTGATGTTACTTATTGTAGCAATATTTATGTGAGAATGCTGCAAATACTTGGGAAAAGGTTTTAAAGGTTGAAAGGCGAGTATAGCCATAAATTATGAGTAATGCTGCAGTTGGGAAGTGACATAAAGTTCAATGGCCTCAGCTTTCGACACTGTGCGTTCATTGTTTTGGACACTCATGTGACTGCCTCTCAGCCAGGCCAGGGCTGGTTCTCTCCCTTGCTGGATGGGATTTCAATGCAGGATTGTGGAGGTTTTTTAAAGTGATTCTCTAATGTCTATTGTGTAACTTTCTCGTCTCCGACACAAGAATCGGCCTAAAAGCCAACCTTAGCAGTCTGAGTGGCTGAAACAGATAATGGAGTTCATATTAATGCTGGCTTACAAGATTAATTCACATTTTATTTCCTTATAATACTGCATGGAGGAACAGAAGACAAAATCACAGTGCTAACCAGTAAAGCAGATTTGTTTGTTTCGGGGGTATTTACAGAGTCTTCGGATGGCTTTTTGGGATCCTTCCACCCAGCAAAACGCAGAGAAGCCCAGAGCCAAAGCCAGCCCAAAGGGTCACTGGCACCACTGGAGTTTCCCTCTCAGGCAAAGGACACCTGGGGCAGCTCTTGCCTCAGCACTGGGAGGGAAGGAAGAAGAGATGAAGCCGGGACAAGGAGCCTGGGGGAAGATCTGCAGAGCTGGGCTGGCTGCTGCCATCCCCTGCCGTGGCCATGGCTATTTGATCTCGGGCACAGCAGCAGCCTGCTGGCTTCTTTCAGGCTGCCACACAGGCAAAGCAAGCAGCAAAGCCAGGATAACTTTGCTGGCTCACAACAGCCCGCGGCATCTTTTGCTGGTATGTAGACTGGCACAAGCGAAGCCTGCAATAGATAAGGTCCTGAATTGCAAGAGCACTCCAGACTGTCCTCAGATGTACTGTGACATCCTCCTACTGCCACCCTCCTTGGGCAATGGAGGGCTTTGCAGTTTGTGTAGATTAGATTAGTCCCATTATAAAGTTCATTCTTAAATGAATGTGTCAGTTCTCCTTGTGTTGTGGCACACAGAGGAGGCCTTCAACCTTCCCTCAAAACTTTTAAGCATTCTCTGGAGGGTGTAGGTACGAGGTTTTTGTACCCAAATGTGCTGGTTTGGGCTGGGATTGAGTTAATTTTCCTCAGAGTAGGTAGAATGGGGCTCTGTTTTGGATTTGTGCTGAAAAAACACAGTGGGTTTGCTCTGTGGGCCAGCAAGTGTCCACATGCTAAGCTGCAAACAAACCTCTGCAGTGTGGAGAAAGTCATTAGGGGTGTCCAGACTCCAGTGCTCTAAGTCCTTAACAACCACACCTGCAGTTTCCTGTACCATACTGTATCTCTGTCCCCCATCCTACCTGCTGCCTTGCATCCCCTTCATCCTGCCTCTCCCTGCACCTGTCCCTGACTGGATCCAGCTAGAATAGAAGGTGCTTGCCATTTAGCTGGCCATTAGCTCGCTGTGGGAGTACAACGGGATTCAAAGTACTGTGATGCAAGTACTACTGGTCTTGTAATCATGGCAAGGTCTCCAGAAATATCAACATCTTTGTGACAACCTCCTTTTTCCTTCGGTTTTCCTCTGCTGCTGGGATAAGGCTTGCAAATCTCTGTGCCTGATGGTCTCCACAAGCTCTCAGTGAAGCTCCTGGGCAGTTCCCTCACACCACCATCACACTGGTGCCTCCTAAGTGTTGTCAAGTCCCTGCTAGGCTGTCCGGTGGCCAAAACCTCAGAAATTGTTCCTGAATAAGTGGGATCCTTTTCTCCCACTCTCTTTGGTGGATGAAGCTCCTTCTGTTTGATGTCAGAGGTGGAAAACTTAGGAATGGCTAGACAACCTGGCACCTAGGGATTGCTCCACCACCATATAAGCCTCTCTGGCCTGGCAGCTTGGCCAGGAACAAGAGCACTTTGCTGCTCAGAGCTTAAGGCTTCTGCTTGTGCCCTGTCCTGTCACAGTAGCCAATGTTTTATGCAAGCACATATGGATACAGGTGCATGAATTATACACTGTAGCACATCAGTTACTCTGCATTTATAAAAAGCTTGTAAGGCATCAGTTACATTATCTTTTCTCTGATTTGAACATGTTATTTAATCAACGGGACAGTCTGTCGCAACATTCTCTTCTGCCAAGGTAGGAGGAATGGGGAAGCCACTTTGAGCGAAGTTGCAAAATGTCATTAGCACATAAAACCTAAAATCACGGTAAGCCCGTAAAAACTATGGTAAGTGAACAAGTAAAATCCCAGTAAGCATATAATCACATAAAACCTATAATAAATTGCTGTTGTGTAGTAAAAGCTGATTAAAAATTGATTGAAATGGTTCAAAACTATGTGTGCCTCACCTTAATGCATCACCTGGTGTTTACACTGCCCTGACTTGCAAGGAGGCCTTTGCTTTCCTTGCCTCTCCATTACACACCCGGAGTGACAGGGGGAGACAAGTTCTGCTTACCTCTACCAGGTCTGCAAAGCAATAACTTACAGCATTCAGAGATCATGCCATTAAAAATACTCTGCTTGAACCTAGGAAACATGTAGGGCACGTCATCAAAAGCGCAGATATGTCACCTGCCATGTTAGATGGCTGCCCACAACACCACCTTGCTTTCAGTGCCCTCTCCTCCTCAAAAACTAGTACATGTTGCCAAACCTTCTTCCTGGCAATTTGAAATACAGCTAATAAGCAATTTAAGGATCTCAAATAAGAAAGCAAGTGCCAATATCTTGCTGCATCCGTTGCTTCAGCCAGCTGTTGTGGGGCCAGAGTTAGGTCAAGCTCTGCACACCAGGCAGTGCCCCAAAGGCCCCAGATCCCAGGGATCCTATTCCAGCTCTATGTGATGATATGAAGTAACCTCACCCTATTGTTTTCTCTGCCTCCACCAAGGAGCAGCAGCCGCAGTATTTCATTATGTCAGTCCAACTCTGCCATAAATCAATCGCCTACGTCCCGCTGCCACCTGCATCTCTGGAAATGCTCACCAAATGCCATCCAGGAAGAGGATCCATTGTATATGTGCTGCTTCACTGTGTCAACACCTTGTCCTGAACAGAGAAATAGTTCAAATAATGTTTCCAGGTCTGCCCCATCATGACAGTGGGTAGCAGTAAGAAGACAAGCTCAGAAAGATGAGCATACACACAGACCTGTGATGGGGTCACTTGGAGAAGCCTTGCCTGAACCCTCCATTCTGAATACCCTCCGAACACAACTATCCAGAGACCCTCAACTGCATCAAAAATAGATCCACCTGAGGAAACTGCCCAATGTTCCTGTTAGAAACACGCTGTAAAGCAGCAGATGAGATGTGGTGCCAGGTACTTTGGTGACCAATAATAATCTATTTATCTTTTAACTTCTGATAGCTTTGGTTGTAGATAGCCCCGAGAGGAAAAAAATGGTCTAAATTCAGCAAATCCTGGTCTTCTATTCCATCCTTCCTGCAACATAGATTATATTCATACAATGAAGTGAGCATTACGTCTGTTCCTGAAAGTGATGCAGAGTATCAGAGTTTTGGGGCAAGAAATCTCTGTTCAAAAGATGGTTAACTAATAATTTCTCAGTAATGATAAATGGGGATTTTCAGAAAGCCTGTTCATCATTACCAACCCAAAATACAACTTGCAGATCAACTTTCAGATTGCAGTCACAAAAAAATTCAAAGGAAAAAAATGAATGGGAAACCCCTAGTCACTGGTGTGATATCTTTCTGTTAAGGAAACTGGTTCAATATGTCTTGTCTAGGAGAGGGAGAAGCAAGAGAAGGAGGCAAGGCAAGTCTAGGCAAGGGAAAACATTTTAGGAGTGACTCTAGTCCTCACTAAGAATCTTTCTAACTTTTAATCTTCAATTTGGCTTTAAAAAGACTATGTAATCAATTTATTTCTGAGTTTTAAGCCATGTAGAAAATTATCAACTATATTGATTCTGAAAGAAAATGCATGTAATTCAGTTTCATAAGGTTGAGACAGTAAAATCCAAATGTCAAGCTGGGTCAAAGAAGGACCAAGAAGTTTCAAAGCTGTGGGAGTTTGCCTTCAAAGCTACAATCTCTTAGACAGACAATTAAATGAATGGCTGAAAGTGATGGTTTGGGATGGTTCTGGAGGCTTCCAAAGAAATACCATTAGTAGCTGGCAAACTGTAAAGCCACCATTAAAAATAACCTTGAAGTTGATACAATTTTCATAGAAGATCTATCCTTTGAAAAGTGTTAAAAGAGCTACAGAGCTGGCCAGGAAAAATGTCTATTTCTTCTTGTCTGCTTCACTGGACATTTACAGGACAATAGCATGTGCTGCCTCTGTGAAAGTTAAAGAATGATGTCCATAGGACAAACAGTTGCCGAGTTATCTATAAACTCATTGCTTCCAAACCTTTAGGGAGACAAAATCCTTTTGATTTTATTGAATGTACATTTCTGTCTAATCTCTTGCCAGCCTCTCCTTAGCATTACTGATGGCTGCAGAACTGACCCTGGACATGAGTTGAGCTTTTCCTTTGGAAGGAGTCACAACTTCTGGAAAAAAGATATAATGGTGCTTCTGATGCCTGTTTGAATGAAGTGGACATCAGTGCACTGTACCAGAGCATCCTCAAGCCACATGGGATTCAAACATAACTATTGCCAATCATAATTTAACTTCTCACCCTATAAATGCATACCATTTCTATCTCATCATCATTGCACTCTTCATAACCAGTTAGAGCCTCAAATAAAGGTATTTTTGCCTTTAAAGGGTAGTACTTAGGTGCTAGTTCAGCAAGGCATCTGAGTTTATTCTTAGCTTTAATTTCAGACTATTCTGCGAGGAACATCACTACAGCTTAACAGCTATGGTGTAATTAAGAAACACACTGGGGACAAGATTCAGACTGCCAGTTTCACTTAGGAAAACTACAGGCTTGTTAGTTGGAGGGAAAAATCACAAATATTGAAGAAGTTCCTTCTGCCAAGCTTTAATTGACTAAGCATATCTAGACTCTGAGTATAGTCCATGGCGAGAAGCAAACACCTCCGGAGAGGAATTCATGTCACTCACTTTGGATACCCATCTGGGATGAAATAATCAGGAGATCCAAAATCACACTGTGTTTTCTTTAGTGACACAGATACATACAAATCTAATGAAAACAGAACTTTATGATCCTTCTCTCCTCTTCTGGTTTCTTTCCTCTAGAACTTGTCCATTGATTTGAAGAGACATACTGCTACAAAACAGAGCCTTTTGACCTTTCTCTCTGCTCCTGCACATGAGGCCTTCCAGACCATGGTGCCTTGCTAGCTGGTGGAGAGATGACATATACATGGTCAGCCTTTCTCCTGTGTTTCCCCAACAGCTCCCAAGAAACGCTTGCTTCTATGATCTGCACATCCTTTAATAGTGTGACCTTCTGATCAGTCATGGCTAATCTCTATTAATTATTTATCTCCCCACTTGGACTAGGTACAAACTGTGTGTACCTGGATTTATGCAGTCTGCAGTGAACTAAAGATACACTCCTTGGTGTGACTCTACCTCACTGGTCTTCTTCCTAAGCATCTACAGCAACACCTTGTAAGATAGAAGAGGAGTGGGTTCCCTTGTTAAGCCTCTCACCTCGCACTGCTACAAGCAGCAATCCCCATGGGCACTTGGGTGATCCCAGCCTGTCATTGCCACCATCTACACCATGCCGATGCCTTTTTCTAGCACACTGGCTCCCCACCAAAGGAGCAGAACTGCCTGCTCTGCCAGGTATTGATACTGTAATGGTGGCGTGGGCAAGCAAAAAGCATCCTCGTCTCTTCCTGTTTCGATATCCTGGCACTGGTGCGCGAGGGCAGACAGTGTTGCAAACTTTACATTGTGATTGGTAACCGCCATAGCATCCACAACAGCAGGCAGTTTCCAGGCAGTATTCCCGTGTAAGGGGTGTCTTGTCTTTCCAGGGTTTTTTCCTGCCACGCACCTGTGGCTGAAGTGCTTTCGAGGAAACAGGGCAGTAGCTTTTGCTCAAAACCAAATCCCCTCAGCAGCAATTATCTTATTTTGCCTAAAAACAAAGCCAACACAATCATTGTCTTAGTCCATTTGCTGTTGTTTCAGCTTCATTATCCTATTGTCTCCTATGATGCCCGGCTTAACTGCCTGGATCTAGGTGAAGCTGGTCTGCACTGATGTCAGTTATCTCTGTGAGAAAAGATTCAATATAAAATCTCTGCCTTTGGCTTTTCTCAGCACTTGCCCTTTCACTTACAAAGCTTGTTTATGGTGCAAACGATTTACAGAAGTCTGACAGCAGTTCAACAAGGTGAAAAGCAAAAGGCAGAAGAACTCCACGTTTTTGTCATGTCACAAACATGATAGAACAACAAAAACAATTCCATTTTCTGCTTTCTCCTTTCAGTAGTGATAAAGTCAGATCTCTGAGGAGGTATTACTGTGAATACGTGCCTGTGAGGCTTTTTTTTCCCATTGTTTTCCCTTTAAAATTAAGTTTTAAAATACATTGGGGATTCAGTAATACCTATAATTCTGTCTCAAGATTTCTGCCTCTCTGAGATTTGCTTCCTTGTGTCTTTTAGTTGAAATCCATCTCCAGCGTAAGCAGGCGCAGCTCTCCTATCTTCTGTGAAGATGCACTAACGCAGACAGATGCACCAAGGCGGATATTTTGGGAATGCATCCCCTGCAATTACCTCCTTCCTCCCATACCTGCAGCTCAGTGCCAGAGTCTCTTCTCCTACGCTCTGTGCAGTGATCCTGTTTGCTGGGGTAAAGAGCAGACCACGACACCATGTCCCAGCACTTGGGTCTCACCTCCCCCTGAGTTCATGTTGACGGGTACTGGCACGTGACTGACACGATGGTGTCCCACATGGGGTGAAGAAGGCATTTCAGCAGACCCAAATAAGTTTGCTGCAAGTCAGGGAACATCTGTTTGTCAAGAAGAACCAGCTGAAGAGAAAGCAGTATCATGCCCATATGGGAATGCCTACAGCAGGAGGAGATATTACCCAGTTATTACCCAGATCACTACTTTTACCTTTTTTCTTTGTCTTTCGCAGTACAAATTCTGTCCAGAATATGCCACACAAAGCGTAAGGGAGAGGGGAAGGGGAAGGAAGAAGATTGTTCTCTGGCTGACCAGAAGTAGGTCCAAGCTGGTCCTTTGGGACATTTTGACCCAAACTGATCTCTTATAAACTTGTATGCCTGATTCCAGCTCAGGGACAAAAATGCATCTCCAGATAAGGCCTGGATATGCCTCTGAGAAGATACAGGTCTATGACCAAGGCTGAAATTGCCAGTGTAAACAGCATACAACAGCACTGAAAATTCTTAAGAAAAACTCTAATGTTCACATGCAGCTGTACTTCCACCGTTGGATCCACAAAGGCCAAACCTGCTCATACTTACCCCTCTAGTTTGTGTCAAAACTGTCTGTCAGTGGGTACCCCATGAAACAACACTGCAAGCAATAAAGTCTGTTTTGTACGACTGGCTGTTAGCCGTGATGCCACTCTGTCAATCACCAGGGTCTACTAAGGTCCTCCATATGGAAAAAAAAGAAAAAAAAAAACCACAAAAGCAAACCAATGTCTGTTTTTGCAGAATTTATGTGCAACAGCAGAATTTACTGACACAGAAGATGGTACCAGAGACAAATGCATCTCCAACCACGTCCTCTATGCTAAACCCTCTTCTTCCCTAGGAAAGCAGAAAGCAGATTTTAAAAGATGTCAAGAGAAAGATAATTTTTTTTAAGTTGATTTCCATTTGCAGAGGCATACACTGACGTTCTGTTGGGCTAGTTAATGATCCTAAATTGTTCTGAGGCAAGATTAATGTCTATAATCTCTTGGTCCAAATGTTATTGTGGGCTATTGATCATAAGCCAAATGAGGACAGCTTCACACAGCACCTTAGACTGAGGATGGTCTTTTGACTTCAGTAGATATGGAACACTTTGTTGGGCTCAAGATACTAGAAACTACCCTAGAAAAAAATCTGTTACTGTGCAAATCTCTGAAGCAATTTGGAGTAAAAGGAAATAATGACACAAATGTGAAAGGGCAGATTAATTGATGAAATTATTCTGCTTCTTCTCTCTGCTACAGGTTTCCTGGAGGATTTGGGCAAAAGCCCTCACCAGTACTTAGTGTTCCCTCCTCCAAAATAGCCCTCACCAGTACTTAGTGTTCCCTCCTCCAAAATGAGAGAAGTAGTACGTGCCATCTGCAGAGATGGGTTTTAAGAGAGGTAAGTGAGGAAAGTTCACAAAATGTACTGAAATCCTCAGGTGTCAGGGATAGAAAAGTATTATCAGCTGCAGTCACCTTCTTATTTATTCTTCTCAAAGAAATAGAACGATCACATTTTCAAAGGGATCTCAATTCATCTTTCTCTTTGGACAGAGACTGTTAAATGGCAAATCTCATTCGTGTGCCTTTCCCCGCTTGGATTCTGTGTTTCTCCTCAATGGAAGTAAAAGTCTTGCAAATATATCTGCGTTTCATAACAGCAGCTCCCAACTTCTGCAGCAGCCACATGGCAGCACGGGGGTGAGGAGGGGAAGCACGGGTGGGGGATCGCTGCTCCATGCCCCGCTGCGCCCGGTAGAGAGAAAGGATTTGCTTTTCTCCCTTTTTCTCCTGCGGGAGGAATCCCGGGGGCGGGCTGGGAAAGGAATCCTGGTCACTGCTGGAACACAGAGGGGGGACGTTGCTCATTCATTCACCACCCTCTGGGCCGGGTTAGCGCTTGCCTGTTACTTAACCCGTTGAATCACGCACTCTTTCTCTGCCTTATGACCCAGCCAGTTTCTTTGCTCCCTGGTTCTGGTGTCAACAGAAAGCAATGTGAGATCAAAACTGCAACTAGGATGCTCTCCTCAACACCAGGCTTATGCGTCCCACCTCCCTCAGCCCCACTATCCCTTGCATCCCTGCAATGCCCTGCGAATTTGCCCTGCATAAGCAGGAAACACTCATTGTAATTGACAGGGATAATACCTCACGTAAGATGGGCCTCAGCGCATTTCACGTAACTCTCAATGTTTAATTCTAGTACCAACCCAGCTGACTCATTGGTGGTATCTAGCAGTGCTCCTGGCTTAGGGCTCTGCAAAGTCCACAGCAATTTCTGAATCTTACTTTCTTGAGAAAATAAAGTTTGCATGGTCATGCTGGTTTTGCACATCCTGGTGTGTGCATACATGCGTGAAAGAGAGAGATGCTATTCCCTCTCTACTCCACCTTCCTTCGTGAATTCATTAGCACTTTCAGGTCAACCCAACAGCAATACACAATGTTCAATGCCATCCTGATTCCTGCATGTTTCATGAAGAGAGGCAAATGATAGAAGACACAGGTCTTTCTGGTGCCCTAGCTGAGAAGGTGGCTACAGGCTGCATGTACCCACCAAGAGATGCCAGAGAAGTTGCCTGAAAAGGCAAAACACCCCAACTCCCATGTACACACTACTCATTACTTGCCACCAGAGGATCTGGTCAAAAAACTGCAATAGAAAACCATTTTGTTTGTAAATCTCAGTGCTATCAAAGAAACTTATTAACTTTGCTTGAAGCAAGCACCTTTTCTGAAAATCTGTTCTGAAAAAAAGAGTTATAAACCCAATTGTTTTGAGGGTCACTGTATCTTACTACGACTGTTTCAGGACAGACTGGAGCAGTGGTACCACTTTTTTCGGATTCTATTTATATTGTTGTGACATTAATTGATGTTTATTGGCAAGACATCAGCTTTCTCCCTATCTTGCTACTTTTCCTTGAATCAAAACTCCAACCAATCATTTTGCTTTAAATAAAATGCAGTCTCAGGTTAGTAGAATTGATTTGTGGATAGATTACTAGACTGGGGAAAAAGGTGTGGAAATATTTTCCTATGAATCAATTTCTTGGGCAAAAATAAATAAAAAAAAGCACCTGAAAAAATCTAAGGTCCAGTGTAATTTCTATAGCAACAGTAAACTGGCTAGATAGATATAAGTTATATAGATGCCAAAGTAAGTTATGTGAGTAACTTATAGAAGACTGGCGGACTGAGGGATGCGCACAGAAGAGCAGAATCATGACCTCTCCAGATGTTTTAGTACTAAGAACATCCTGCTTCTCTTCTGGGTTTTTTCTGTTTTGCAGAAGAAAATCCAGCAACAACTTTTTGTATTTGATATTAATATGATAATTAATGTCTTCCTGTACCAGTGGTGGCATTTAGAGGTTGCAACACAAAACAGGTTGGTGAAGGAAATGGCTTGGTCAGTTGATGCTGGTTCATTGTCCTCTTCACTGAGAGCCCTTAGTTTCAGCTTCACAGTATTCTTTAACTCAGAATCAGTATGTTATCTTTTTAACCACTTATATCAGTATGAGATCTCATCTGTGCTGCCATTTATATCGTCATCAATATCAGCAGTCCACTTGACCCACTGTGTTTATTATGACTATTGTCCCTTATGGCTTTGAGACATATGTATTTGGCTTGTATCAATGGCTTGAGGTCCAGATGGAGAACAGTGACAAGTGGTGTCCCTCAAGGGTCCATGCTGGGACCGGTATAATTTAACATTTTTATCAACAATACAGACAGAGGGATTGAGTCCACCATCAGCAACTTTGCAGATGACACTAAGCTGTGTGGTGTTGTTGATACACCAGAGGGATGGGATGTCATCCAGAGGGACCTGAACAAGCTGGAGAGGTGGGCCTAGGTGAACCTCATGAAGTTCAACAAGAGCAAGTGCAGGGTTCTGCACCTGGGCCAGAACAATCCTTACTATCAATACAGACCAGGGGATGAGGTATTAGAAAGTAGCCCTGAGGAAAGGGACTTGGAGGTCCTGATGGATGAGACGCTGGACATGAGCAGGCAGTATGCACTTGCAGCCCAGAAGTCCAATCACATCCTGGGCTGCATCAAAAGATGCATTGCTAGCAGATCCAGAGAGGTGATTCTGCCACTTTACTCTGCTCTGGTGAGACCTTCCCTGGAGTACTGTGTGCAGGTCTGGAGCCCTCAACATAAGATGGACATGGACCTGATGGAGCGGATCCAGAGGAGGGCCACAAAAATGATCAGGGGGTTGGAGCACCTCTCCTATGAGGACAGGCTGAGGGAGCTGGGGTTGTTCAACCTGGAGAAGAGGAAGCTCCAGGGAGACTTAATAGCAGTCTTTCAGTACCTCAAAGGAGCCTACAGAAAGGCTGGGAAGAATCTGTTTACAAAGGCCTGCAGTGACAAAGTAAGGGGTAATGGCTTCAAGTTGGAGAAGTTAGACTGGATATTAGGAATAAATTCTTTACCATGAGGGTGGTGGAACACTGGAACAGGTTGCCCAGGAAGGTGGTTGAGGCCCTTTCCCTGGAGATATTCAAAGAAGGCTCAACAAGGCCCTGGGCAACCTGGTCTAGTTGGGGATGTCCCTGCTGACTGCAGGGGCGTCAGACTAGATGACCCTAGAGATCCCTTCTGGCCTGGACGATTCTATGATTCTATGATTTCTACTAACATCTCAAAATCTTTCTAGGAGTCTTGATATTTTCACAGATTTCCTGACATCAAAGTCACAACCAGGGTCTGCAGCATCAAGTATTCATTTTGGAATCTATAGTTGAAAAGCAATGTGCAAGATCACAGTAAGAATAATACATTGTGTATAGCGGTAAACAGAGTATTAACTGAATTCAGCTTCAGCAGGAGTATGAATTGTCAGGAACTCAACTGAATTCAGTGGAATAACTGGAAGAGAGGCCATTACAACAAACATGATATCTAATCCTACGTCTCTCTGTATTCTACCATGTGTAAACTTTGATTCAAGACTAATAGTGGTGTAACTAATGATTTCAGTTAAAAGACTTTTGAACTCCTCCATTCCATTGACAAATCACTAAATTGGATCTATGCACCAATCTTGAAATGGATCATTCCATTTAATGGTTGATTTGTCAAGGAAAGTACTGATTAATGTGTGGTTTAGATCAGAAGATATTTTTGTATCCTTTCCTTTGGCAATCTCAGTGGGAGAAGCTCAGGTACATGTCAAAATGCATCTTTTGTTTTCTTCCACACCTGCCTGTTGTAAGGTACAACCTCCTAATTAGAGGAAGGACTTTTAATATGGTTTTCTCTTTTTTTTTACTTTTTTTTTCTTTTTTTTTCTTTTTTGCTGTTTCACCTGATCATATAAAATTTACAAGGTGATACACTACCGTGGACAGCAAAATGGCCAGGGATGCCTGTCTGGCTTAAGGGGCCACAGCAGCCAGGGGACACTGTTGAAGCAGCATCCATTGTCCCACCAGTGTCTCTGACCTGTAGGATGGACACGGCTGCTCCTGCTGCCCAGGGGGGCTGGTGGGCTGGGAAGTCAATTCAATGGGAACATTGTCTTTGAAGTCAGTGACTCAGTATTTCGTTGTCATGGGATACTTGTATTTCTGTGTTTCCAGAATTAAATAAGGGAAAATAAATCAAGACTAAATTTCCATTTTGTTATATAAAATAAAATATCAATAAACTGAAATGCTTTGACAGTGTCACTTTAAGAAAGCAAAAGCCAAGCCAGCCTTCAAGTCCTATTAAGTTGTTTCAAGTTGATCAAGAGCTCTTCTCATTACACAGCAAAATTCTTTCTTGAAACTTCTGCAGAAATATTTGCTGCCTTTTTCTGTTGCCTTGTAATTATTTGTGTAACCCATCTCTCTTCTCTGACCATCTCTTACCTGATTATTTCATCTTGTCATAGGCACATTCACCCTGCAGTCTGATACTGCAACAATCAGGGCAGACATATAATTTCATGTTCTGGAGTTATTCCATTGACATTCTCAGAGCTAATGGGAGTAAATTAAGTTCATCCAGAAGCTTTACATGATCCAGATCCAAAATACCCGCAAGTGCAATCAATGTGTCTGTGAGTGTTTGATCCTTTGATTTCAACATGAGTAATCCTATGGCTGTTTTGTGATTATGTTTTATCTGTTTTGAATTGTTCAGCTATTATTTAGTTATCATAAATAAGTTACCACTGTCTCCTAAGCACCACCTTCCCTTTCACCTCCCATCCCTAAGACCTTGGAAAATGATTGGGGAGGGGGGAGATGAAGGGAAAGATGATTGTGTGTCTGACCATCTCATCACACAAAATTTCCCTAAAGTCCAGTTTGATTTCCATAATACTGAGGCTGCATTGTTTTGAATTTTTAATTATTTATTACAGTCATCAGAGTGTGGCAATGTGACTGACCTATTGCTTTTTAATTATTTTGGTTGCTTTTGATACTATTAACCATGACATTTTGCTGATCCAGCTACATTCTTCTTTTAGTTTTGGCCCTGAGATCACTCAATGTCTGTGTCCATCTCTGTCAATGGAAAGTCAGCTTCTTCTTAAAAGATCACTTTTGCATGACAGTATCTGTTGCAAAAGATGATTTAGTCCTCACCTCCAACTTGTGGATGAGAATTTGATATAGATTTTTGTCTTTCTCCTGACATAGTGTATATTCCTGGCTTCAATAAAACAGTAGTATCCTAGGGTTTTTTTAATCTTGCTTCCACTAGAAAAGGAACACATAATAATTTCAATACAGGAATTTCAGCAAGACATATTTGTATTAGTAGCCTATTAAAAAAGCTCATTATTATCTTTCTTCTAGAGCTGGAAGAAACTGGGCTGTGCTGGTTGGGGTAGAACAAGCATCACTCCCATTTCCATACCCAACCACTGAAAATGAAAGCCAGAACATGATGCTTCCCTCTGGGACTATATGGCCAAGACTGAGCTCATGAGGTGTCTCCTCCTCTCTGGTTCTTGCAGAACCACCACCTGGTGGCAATACCTGAATCACGTTTCAGTTTGCTGTTGCAAGTTAAAACTTGTCCTTTCAGTTTGCATGGCCTTGGAATGTTAGAAAAGAAGGTCTGAAGGAAAGATTTGAAAGAGAAAAAGGAGAAGCCTTATATATAATATATATACAATGTAATGACCTCCCAAAAAAAATGGATCTCCACAAAGCCTTTGGGGTGGGACTTCTCTAACCAAAAAGCAATGCTGCTCATAAAGTAGCAGTAGATAAGAGGAACTGTGCCCTAAGAATGCATATTTTTCTGCCAGGAGAAGCAGACAATGAAAACTAGCTCAGAGGAAAATGCAGACACCAAAGGGGGAGATGACACTGCGATGCATGCTCTTGATGCATGTTTCCAAACAGAAATAACTAGGGCAGCAAACAGTTTTTTGGGGAAAGAAACATTCCCTGACTGTCGTCTTCTGTTCCCAGGCAGGAGCCCTTTTGCCATCAATATGGTCAACTTCACCCCAAAACAGTGAGGTTGACACCATGTGATGAATACACCAGCTCTGCACTGTCCTGCTTCCCTGGGCTCTAAGCTTGCCTCGTAGAGTGGATATGAATTTAGCCTCTTCTCATGTTCTGCAAACTGTTGATTAGTATCTTTTAAAATAATTTAAAGTAATGCTCCAAATGCTGGGTATATTCTGGTGGAAAGTTCAGATTAATTCATTTTTCGAAGGGGACCTACTGAGCCTTAAAATATGCTCTTTTTTAAGCCAAACACCTGAACAATTGTCCAGAGCTCCCCCAACTTCTCCCCTCCCCAGTGGACACTGCCAGAAACCTGGCTGAACCCTGTACTAGCATCATGTAAAAACACTGGCAGGACATAAGAAAACTTCTCAGACATAAAATGCGGCTGAGCTGTTTAATGCATTGACTGTATCAGTGACTGTGTCCTGTCTAAATCCTGTTTCCTTTAAGACAATTGGTGTTTTGAGCTGATTCTCTGTGGAGTTTCTGACAGTGGGGAAAAAACACTGAATGTAGATTGTGAATTTTCCTTCTCCTAAACATTCTTCCATGTCTTATTATCATTACATTTTAGACCACCAAATTATTTTCCTTCTCTTTGTGCTAAGTATGAATACTATTTCAAGGTGCATTTTTGCAGCAGAAGAAAGGAAAAACTTTCAATTCAGCCCTATCATCAGATCCAGCTCCATGTGTCTGCTGTTCTGCTGGAGAAAGCATGTTAAAATGAACCCTCAAACTCAACATCTGTGGAAGGGAAGCAAGGCAGAAATGATGTCTGACATGGTAGAGCAATGATATCACTATTTACCGGGGAAGAATTAGTGAAGTTATGGATGAATCATTATGAAATGCATGTTTGGAGCCATTTCCCATTTGTATATGGTGATTGCTGATAAAACATCAGCATCAGTGATTACTGCAATCTTTACTTGCAACACCACCTCCACACTACAGAATACCATTATTGTTCAATATGAATTAAAAGTTGATGAGCAGTCACGTGTAGAAAACAGGAATGCATTATATCCTGCTCAGCCAAAAAGCACAAAATACCAAATCTTACCTTACAAGCGATGCATGTTCCTAATCTAACTGGATCAAGACTTAAGCTGCTCCAGATGAAAAGCTATCACAGGTTTCATCACTACATAATGAACTCCAAACTGTTACATTGCTTTTACCCCCAGTCCCTGTATAGAATCACAGTACATGGACAGATGATGGCACATAGTCCCAAGCACTTATTTTGGGTTTTATCCTTCTGTCTAATATAAAAATATATTGAATATGTCAATCTTTCACAAAGGCATTGATTTGATTTTTTTTCACTTGCTTTGTTTATAGTAAAACCACCTGCCCTAACCCGGGGAAATGCCTATGGAAACTATATTTTCCTGACAACCCGGTGTTGTACAACACTTACCAGATATAGAATCATAGAATCAAAATGGTTAGAGTTGGAAGGGACATTAAAGATCATCCAATTCCACCCCCCCTGCCATGAGCCTCCCACTAGACCAGGTTGCTCAAAGCCCCCTCCGGCCTGGCCTTGAACACCTCCAGGGATGGGGCATCCACAACACAACTTCTTTGAGCAACCTGTTCCAATGTCGCACCACCCTCAGAGTGAAAAATTTCTTTCTGGTATTTAATCTAAATCTCCCCTCTTCCAATTTAAAGCCGTTACCCCTGTCACTACACTTCCTGACAAAGAGTCTCTCTCCATCTCTCCTGTAGGCTCCCTTCAGATATTGGAAGGCTGCTATAAGGTCTCCCCAGAGCCTTCTCTTCTCCAAGCTGAACAAGCCCAGCTTCCTCAGCCTGTCTTCACAGGAGAGGTGCTCCAGTCCTCTGGACATCTTCATGGCACTGGACCATTCCAACAGATCCATATACTGGGAGAAGAGGAAAACAAGAGACAGTAGTGTTAATGAAAACATCAAGGCAGTAGAGCACAGAAGGGAAGAAATGGCAAGAAACTGCTGTGCTGTCATTACTGGCTTCTAAAACAGTTTGCCCATTTGAGGCTCACAAAAAATTTGTAGCACTTGACCCGCATAGTTCTTTCCACGAATCTGTGTGAGCTTACCTGGCATTTTTCTAAATCAGTTTTAAAGGAGTGGTATTTATAAATCTCATTATATCTACTTCCTGGAGGTTAGGGCAGCACACGAATTCTTGGATTGTTAGTGGCGAGTCCTTCTTATTACCGAGATTTCCAAACCATGAAAAGACATGACTGAATGCTAAAAGCACGCTACAGTCCTGCCAGGTTCGTATAATCACTCTCCTCCTGTTGGACTGTTCTCTTCTAATGTTTTTTTCTTCAGTAGTTCTTTTTTTGATTGTGAGTACACACACACATTCCCTCGGAAACAATTAAAATTGAGTCTGTTCACAACAGCCGACTGTTAGCTATTAATATTAATACAGAGGAAGAAAGAAAAAGCTATTGAAGATGATATTGCTAGGTTCCTTGCAGGTCTTTTGGTTTACAGGAATTCGTAGAAGATGCAAATTCACAGCTATTCCAGGTCTGTTTGAAATACAAAGGTTTTATTAAATTCCAAAAAGAAAAAAAAAAGAAAAAAAGCAGTCCCAATCAAGCCCACGGGACTCTTTCCATTGGCTGCGCTGTGCCAGGACTTCAAATGGGTATTTAACCTGGCGAAGAAATGAGTAGAGACGATTGCAGGATTTCCTCCGTTTGAACGTTCTCATTAGATGAGGCCTCGGTGACCTCTGGGTTGACGGGTTGTTCCGATGTTTAATTGCTTTGACCTTCGGGGAGTTTCTTTTCATGTCCAACATAACCTTAGGTTTTTTTAGTTTAATGTGACAAATTACTTCATAAAAACAGCCCTGGATATTTTCATTAATTCTGGACAAATTGTGTTACACATAAAAGATGTCTTTTTCACAGATGCTGTAACCATGCCAAATAGTCTCGTAATTGTTCCTTTTTAGCTACTTCGATATATGTCGATACATATTTAGAGTAATTGGTGTGCTTTATAGGAGTATATGAATGATGGTGTGATTCTAAGAAGGGTAATATCACAAAAATACACCGTTTTGACCCCCTACTCAGTAAAGTAAGCCTTCCCGAGGGCCACATTTCCTGAGAATGAACCACTTCTTCTGAGAAGGGAGCACAGTCCCTCTGCACTGACGCTGAGACACTGGTAGAGCCACAGAAGGAGCCATGGTGGTGATGCATAAAAGCTCCTGGCTGGCTCAGAACCAGCCCTGCCCAACTGGGGGCTGTGTCTTCCACATCTCAGAGAGCCTGCTGAGAGGTCCAGCTGCTCCAGAGCTCTGGAATTGCCCCCATCAGTTGCTTTCCACACAAGCCAGCTATCAACTTCCTTGGGCACCCCAGGCCAAAGCATGCCAAGAAAAGCATTTCAGAGCCAAAGCACACAAAACTGTGGATGGCTTTCCCCATTTTCCCTTCTAAACAAAGAGCATGGAGCAGGACTTGAAGTTGCCGGGTACCACGCAGTGTGCCTCCATCACTGCTGCCAGGCTGACACCCCTGCGAAGGGAGAAGGACCTGCTCCCTCACAGTAAATCTGATACAGCCAAATTTCCCCCTGCTGCAGAATAGCCTCTTCATTGACACAAAGTGCGCTTATGCCAGCCTGCACGTATGGAAATGAGACAGTTAGCTGCGGGGTTTACACATGCGGATCCCCATTTGCAAATGTCACCTGTGAAAGACAGAGGCCACTCCAGAAAGTACAAAGCTCGGGATTGTTTAGGCAGAATGGAAAATGACACCCCGGCATTTACAATGGGATTTTTATTATCGATGTCACAGATATGATACTTGCTACTGACATGCTTGAATTAGAAGAGACAAAGTAAACTGTTAGAAAGAAGAGGCCATTGAACTAAATACAAGTGTAACCCACATGCTTATATTGCAGCATTCGATTTCCTCTTAAGTCTCAGGAGGAGGGGTGAGACAGCAAAGGGGAGACCTGTGTTTCATCTGAAATCTCTTGTGTCTACACAGGAGGGTAGGGCCTCTCCAAAAAGCAGACAAAGAGCCACAAGCAGGCAGTTACAAGAGCTTTCATGCCAGGAGAGGAACTTTGCAATTCCCGCTCACTTCCATCCCAGTGCAGATCTCTGTGAAGCTGCAAGTGGGGAAAAAGTCAAAAATACAGGAGTTGGAAACATCCTCAAGGACTGAGCAGCTGATGACATGGCAGAGACAAAAGCCAGGTTTGCTATGTCCTGCTGATACCGGTTTTGCATCTCCAGGTTCCTAAGAAGCCAAGGAAATGGTCATCCCATCAGAGCCTGAAACTGGCCATAAGAACCCATAAGCATGTTTTCCTCTGAGAGGTTTGGATGGGAGCTGGTCTGATAAACTGGGCAATCCAGATGGTACTCACATGCCAGTTCCTTTATAGGATGTGTTGGAAAGGCAAAGTATCTGGTGCTGTATGGTGAAAATGGGAGAATGGGGAAGTTTCTGAACATGTCAGCCAAAGAGGAGAAGTGTTATGGGTTACTCTAAGCTGTGTAGCAACTGCTTATAATAGCAGCAGTGTTGGGGCTGAGTAGGTTTCTTCTCTACAGGCCCTTTTTTCTTTTAAGGAAATAATAGTATTTTAAAAGCATGTCTAGTATCGATTGCAGAAGACTCTGTTTGTGGTAAGTGCTTCATTCCCCAAGAAGTTTGGCCCTGAGGGCTTTTAGGATCATAGCTCAAAGGATTACATCTATGACAGACAGACACAGATAGATTATAAGATGCCTTGGAAGGCAAAAAATCTGGTCCCTCCTTCTGCAAAGCTGTGTACAAATCAAAGAGCACAGCTGAGTTATCCGTACTAAAACCTCAGTGTCTCCATCCCACTCAAAGAGCTTCTCTAAACCCAGTGCTGTCAGGAATAAGAAAGAACAGCGAAATAAGCCACTGTGTGATTCAAATATTCCTAAGTGGTCACTGAAACACCCTCCTCTTGGCCACCAGACCACATTCTTCAACTCTGTTTGCTGCAGTATTAAACACATGAGGTCATTTTTATCACAAGTCTTTATGAATAGAGACTGGAATTTTCTACAAGGTCTTCTTTTCTTATCCCCCATTTCTCCCCCCTTTAAAAACAACTCCCAGCCCACCAGTACAAGAGGGTTCACTGTCTGGGAGTTTCCTGCCCATGATACCTATAGCCTTAGAGGGGACCTGGTGGCCCCGCCGGGTCCGCAGAGCAATTTGCCAGCTTACCTGGAAGCAACCTGATCTCCTCCTCCTGCCACCCTGCCTGGTGTCATCTAGCGACAGCGGGAGATTTAGAAATGTCGGGAATAACAGATGCCATTTTCCTCTAAAGCCAAAGTTTTATGTTAAGGAGGAGAAGCGAATGATACATTGCAGGTATTTATAGCAATTAGATGCAGCCTGCTCTTACGAACTTGAGCTTGTCGGGAGGAGCAGTGGCTGAAAGGCATGCAGGCAGCTACTTGATGAAGCGGTGTTCTCTTGATGAAATCTGTACTCTTGGCATTTCTAAACAAAAAAAAAACCAGCTCCTTTCGGGTGACACCATTAGCGCTCAGTCCAGAAGGAGCACAAAGCAGGACTCTGATCCAGGCATCTTCCAACATTTCGTATCTAAAACCCAGAGCTATCATTTTCTATTTTTCTGAGCCTGGATTTGGGAGTTTCATCACTCCTCTAAGTAGAAAAGGAACCAATCTGTCCCTGATCAGCTGCTTCTGCTGCTAAACACGGTATAAATGAGAAGTCCATATACATGAATTACTGGCCAGCCTATCAACACTGACTAGCCTCTACTCTACCAAGTAGAAACTTGGCATTCAACCATTTCTGACACTTCAGCAAGGAAGAAGGTCTTCCTTCCCAGTTTTTTGGGTCACCAGGGGCACTCTGGCAAGTCATCTCAGTCAACAGCACACCTTGGAGTAGTATTCTTTGGAATCAATGACATTTCCACTGAAATGCTGTAAGTGAAAAAATACCTTAGGTTGCAAATTCTTTGAGCTGACTCTGCATTTTTAAGTAAATAAAACCATTTTGAATTATTCACATGATGTATTTTAACTAAAATTTAGATTTTACTGACAATATCTCATTGCAATGCAGTAGTCTGAAATAAATGGAGACTCTTTCAGTAAACAGAAGCTCGAGGTCCAGTCCTGAAATCCTTTCTGGCAGAAGGTTAGGGCTACTTTTTGGAATGCAAATAGCACTTTTTATTCTGTGTTTCGCTCTTTCAGTAACTCCCCAAATTGAAGTCCTGCTGGAGCAAGAAGGAAGCCTTACCTAGAGAGCATGCCCCAGCTGGGATATATTTTGCAAGTTTTGCATACCATTATGAGGACCTAAATGGAGCCCTCCTGCAGCAGCACAGAATAGGGAACTCCAACATAGGAAATAATTAAAAAAAAACACACCACATTTAGATTCACCCAGATTTATATCCTTTGATCAAAAGCTGCTCCCTGTGCTTATGAGAATCTCATGTAAATATCTGCAAAGTTAGTCCTTTATCTGCTTTCATATTCCTTTGCAGAACAGCCTTTGCCAGGTTATCCACAAGAACTGTAGTTTCTTGGGCTGCTGAAGTCATGGCTCATACCGCTGAATATTAGTATCTCATTATCCTTGTTCTAATTAGGGATCTATCTACCCCTTGTTTCAGAGGCTGTGACCATATTTTATCCCTTATTTATGCAATACCTATAAAAATGGAGTCCTGCTGCATAACTGGTCTCCTATCTGCCATGATAATGAAAAGTATTATTTTTATTACCACTAGGTTTTACTTAGCTATGTCTTTCAAAGGACACTGCCAAGGTTGGGCCAAAGTTTAAATCTCACAGAAGCAGACTTTTACAAAACATATGCCTTAATAGAAACATTGCCATTGATTTTTTTTAATTGCAAGTGAAAACAGTCGTATTTGATGAAATAACCATTCCCCTGAACTTTCTGCCCTAAACCTGAAAACCTAAAAGTGAAAGTGACTCAAATGCAGGCAAATCTGACTTCATTGATTTCTATTGTCCACAGTGAGAAAGCACAGCCAGTAAACAAAGCAGAAAGAGTGACAAGTAAATTGGATTTTTAAAAATTCTTTCACTTTTAATAACATTAAGGTGGGATTTGTAACACAGGTAAAGGCATTTGTTTGTTTGCAATGTAGGAGCTGTGAGGTGACAGTGTCCCTTTAAATACTTTCCCATTGTAATTTATTTGCTCCAGAAATGAACGGCAGCAAAGTTCACACTTGGAAATACTCGCTGCTCCCAAAGTTAAATTTGCCACAAGCTTTACATTGTTGTTCAGAGGGACCTTTTGTTTTCACATAATACCAAAGCAAGTCCTTTCCCCCAGCGCTCTCCCTCTATTGGTGATGGGATTGCCCAGGTACCCCCACTGGCATCCTAAAAGGATGCTTGGGCACACCTTGACTCTCCCACTGAGGAAAGAAAATGAAGATTCAGGTGGCTTATGTGAGGCTGAATGTGATGCTCTTCTTTCATTGTTGCAGGTGTTTGCATCTGAAGACAAAAGCCCAGAGGCTTTGGTGACACAGCCCTCATGGGCCACCTGGGTCACAGCAGATGGTGAGGAAATAAGCTCTCCTCCTCCCAAGCCAAGGAAAACCCTGCCTGGCTGTCAGTCTTAGTGGTAATTTGGCCATCGTTTTGCTCAGACTCAGCTTCTTTGGAAATCTGCTCGAGTTTTGCCAAGGAGGAGCCCAAAACAAAGCGGAATGAGGATGTCAGAACCTGGCATGATGAGGCACATCTACAATTTAAGCTGATCAGAACTGCCACGGTGGGATAGGAAGTGCTGTACCAAACTGAGAGTCTGAATCCTCCACAAATTGTTTATATTGTTCAGGGCTTTTGTCATACTTTGCCTATTATCGCATTAAATGATGTTTCTGTGAGGAAATATGAGGCTTTTCAGTGCCAGAATTGTTCATGTCATAAACGCCTGCATAAAGCAACAGCAAAAATCTGTAAACAGAGGAAAGCAACTGTCTTTGCTTCCATTCATCAGCATGTCTGGATAAAAATCACCTTTCCTGTTTAATGTTTGCCCTCCATATTTTCAAGTGTAAAAATTCGAGGGAAAAAATGCTGTGTAGCAGCTGGCCCATTTAAGGAGGTGATACATATTATTCAAATGATTACACGAATGGCTAAAGGTGATGCATTATTCCCTATTTTCATTTGTGCAGCAAAGCTTCAGCATGGTGATGAACTATGTCAACCAGGAACCTTGGCTGCCTTCTATTGGAGAAAGCCCCTCAAAGATCTTTGATGTGACAACGAAACTGGGAAATATTACTGACTCACAGCCTTTAAGCAATCAAGAAGTGATCAAAGCAGTGACTCAAGAATTCAAGGGAAAAATTACATGCTCAGGGAAATGAGGAAAGCTTATTACCAACTGATATTCAATAGAACAGGCAACTGAAAGTCTAATTTTATGAAATATGCTTTTAATTGGTATTCACCAGCTTATTGTATATTACTATGTAAAAAGCAGCTTTTAATTCCAAAAAAAATTAATGGCTCAAAATTCCAGTCATGAAAGTGTGGGGTGAAAATGCTTTCTCCCATTTCAGCTCTGTCTGACTCCAATATAAAACACAGAAAGCCAGAGGTCTTCAGAGTTCACCTCCATAACGTCACCTCATGAGCCTATGCTCTACTCAAGATTAATCACCATATTTCCCAGTTTCCCACCACGGCTGTGCTCACCACTCCACCCTTCCCCACTGCCCAGAAGCCCAGGTGTGCAGGAGGCACTAGAGTCAGTCACCCAACCTGAAAACCACCAGCAAGGGGACACACTATGGAGCTCCATGTAGCTGTGGCCACTGAGACAAGGTCATACTCCAGCCAGAATGTTTCCTTCACAGGCAGATTAGAGACGGTACAGGAAAAATTCCTATCACTCAATAAGCATCGGCATATTTTTGCTTTTGTTGAAAATACCAGTTTATTTGCCTGGAAAAGTGTTCCCTCAGACTAGCTACATATAATTTTCATGCACCTCAATGAGAAGACTAACAACTAACTGATTTTCTGGATGTCCATTGATTGCTTGTCAGGCATCACTATATATAAAATACCTTGAATATGCCAATGATCAGGTAAAAATTGAAGCTACTTGTCTTGATGTTACATTCTATTCCCACTAGACTCGATTTTTTAAAAGATCTCAAATGCTGCAAAATGAGAATTGTACATTTTTAGTGAACACTGAAAGGATGATCCATGCTGACAGGCATTCACTTGCTATCTGCCACAGGTAGCCCAGCATTAAGGTATAAAGCTTCAGGGCACTGAAAGGATTTGATCTAATCTTATATTATAAGAAGCATCCAGCATTGTACCTTCTCTATTCCTACACAGACACTTATGTACAGCCTAAGGGCCCAATCCTGCTCCTCTCAAAATCCACCTGAGTTTTTTTGCCTTTGCTTCAGCAGCGGAGGGAGAGGGAGCCACTTTTGTAAGGGCATTAACGATGGCTGGTCTTTCGGTCTTTCCATCCAAATCCTTTCGCAGGAGAAGGTAGACACAGCAGTGCTGCCTGTGTAACTAGAGTGACCTGCCTCCCAGCTCTGTTCTGTCAGTTCACTTCGCTTCCGTTGTTCTTCCTTGCTGAAAACCCGTGCGTGGGTGCATTGACCGGTGATCCAGATTAAGGAAAGGAGAGGGTCTTTCAGCAGAGACAGAGTTGTATGAATACCAAAAGATTCGGAGTTCTTGTGCGAGTCATGAAAACAGACACATTGAAGGACATCAACGCAGTGTGTAAATAGAATCATAGAATGGTTAGAGTTGGAAGGGACCTTAAAGATCATTGAATACTCTCAGTAACTACATATTTCTTGTAACTAGTTGATTAATTGTGTTTATTGAAACAAAACATGAATGCCGAAGCTAATGATTAAGATTTAAGAATAATTTTCACTTTCCTTCCCATTTTGTTAGCCAGTAAAACATATTTATTGTAGTCCCATCTCCCTTTGTTTAAACCGAGAAGATATCTTACAGATACTGTGCACATTTGTGGAAAGTGAGAAACAGGAGGACTTGGCCAAATGCAGGTTTTCTCTCTCCGATCTTTTCTAATGTAAACTTTGGAGCATTCAGATGACAAACCCTGGGACTGATCCCACAGTGTTCACATTGGTAATCTTTTCTCTTACCTGTAGCATAAGACCGTAGAAACTGGCTTCTACCTGCATGCAAGAAGCACTCATCTCTTTTTCCATCAGCTGGGACTACAGGACTAGGGTCAAAAATATAGAATCAAGAAGGAAACGTTGACCAATATTAAGGGGAAAAGTTGACCAATATTAAGGACTGCATCAAATGCTTTTAACAGCTTCAAACACAGAAAAAGAAATTAGATGTATAAGCTTGAAGAAAAGAATCCAAAAAGGCCTGCTTTCATTTCACATTATCCATTCCTGGATGGCTGTAAGCAGCAGAGCCTGATCCTGCTAGGTCTTATTTATGTGGGTAATCCCTTTGACCCTAGTCATAAATACATTATTCTAGCTCAGGATAATCTCCACGTATCAATCTGAACTGATGCCTGCCTTCTTGAATACAAACGTACGTTTTCTATTTCTTGAATCTCAGAGCTGAAATAGTAAGCAGGCTGTCTTAACATAACATTTTGCCTTTAAAAAAAAAATATATATATTTCTAGGCATGTCCTACCAGATCTGCCTTTTATAAAGAAAAAATCCAGGTGGCTCAATTTGGAAAGAAACTTTGGATTTGTTGTAGTTCTCTTTCCGTGAGCTTTTTTTTTTTCCCAAAGCCAGACATTCATACACATATAATTCCCTCTTCTTGTCACTGGGCTTCTGGGTCAGTGAGCATTCCTTTGCTGTAGCGTTTTTCAGATGAAACTCCAAGAGAAACACTGTCCTCAATGATGGGTCGGATACAGCAGAGGAGGATGGGCAAATATTCTAAGATTGGCCTGGATTCTTGCCAGGAGCAGAAGAAAAGGGCCTTTGTGCTTGGACATCTGAAGGCCAGGCATAAACATGTTAGCCGATACTTAACACCCAAAGCCAGAGCCAAAACCGTTAGACACCCTGAATAATCCTCACTAGGCCTCCTTTGGGTTTCAACTGCCCATTACAATGGGGCAGCCTCCTCCAATTACCAAATGTGTTTCTTCTAAAAACATCCTTACAGGAACTCCCAAAATAGCAGCGATTAAAAGCAAACAGCCTGTAATTCATTGACATATGCAAACCTTTTAATGTTTTGCTGGAGACAAGTTGCAACTTTTTGTACCTACAAGACTATTTATGCATTTTTAATAATTACCCTTGTATATTATGTGATACAATTCCTTTAGGCATTTAGTTAAGAGAAGCAACAGAATTCACATTCAAAAGAAACTGTTAGTTTTGCTGCAAGAAGCGCGGCTAATTTATGTAGTGAATTTTTTATACATTTTTTTTCCCCTGATTTCTCTTCCCTGCTGTCCTCTTCCCCCTTTCTTCTTCACTACATTAAGAAATTCTGGTGTGCCTGCAGCAACATCCACTGGTGGGGAGTGTCTGCAGTGATGCCAGCCCTGGCTTCCTGGCAGTGGAAGCCAGTAATGTGTGCTGCTTCAGCAAGTACACGCTCCCTTATAAGCCCCATTGGGAATCACCTTACCCTGGGGTCCTCCCTAATCACATACCTTCTGCGAGCTGGCAGATTCCCTTGTCGCCTGATAGGCAGTAATCCTGATCCCATCAGTTCTGTGCAGAAAACAGCGTGAGGAACTCTTTCCTGCAGATCAAGAATCAAGGTGCTTTCACAACCAGCAGGGTCCTGAGAGCCCTGACTCACATTCAAGCTCAAACACCCGGGTTGCCTGCATTTTGGCTAACACCTTGGCTCTAGGTTGGGATGAACCCATCAAAGTGCCTGGCAGGCAAACTCAAGGGCTGAGCATGGTGTGTCCACAGTTCCCACCACCGGCACGAGCACACACAGTTTGGGAAAGTAGAACCTGAAGTAACAGCACAACTCACCAAAGCAGTGGGGATTGTAGCAACAGACAGCACTTGACCTGCCTCAAGGATAAGAAGTAGGGAGTTTGTTTCATCCTCGTCAGACACCAAAGGATCAGATCCCCAGCTGTGCAGCTGCATCGATTTCACCCATTTATACCTCCCAAAAACCTGAGCCTCCTTCCCTTTTTATAAGAACAACCAAAGAAAGCCGCCAAGATAAATACTTCAGTGCTATTGCTGTTTGAAAACATGTTTGAGGAGGGATTTTCAAGTCAGCCATTGCAGATACTACACTTAGGGGAAATGCAAAGAAAACCCGTTGTTTATCATGTGCAGGTCACAGTTCTTGCACAGCATCATTTCCCCTTGGCTTCAGCAGGCAGTTTGTCAAATCAAGGACTTCATCTTCCTATTTTAAATTAGCAGTAAATAACTAGGAACTGCCCACAATTAAATATTGATGTAAAAAAATAAATAAATACCAGCACTTCCCTGTTTAGACAGTAAGGAGAAGGCTTTGCATTGAAAAACACAGGACATATGAGCAAGTGAATAGTAAAAAGCTCATAACAAAGAAGGGTGAACTCTTCTTTGTGTGCTTACTGGATTCATTTATTTCTCTGTAACTGAGAAGCTATACAAATAAATGGGATAAAAAGCCCACATATACCTTGATATCAGCTGTAATCTGCCGGTTCTTCAACCAAACCTACTGTAATGCAAAGGAAAGGGGCGGCAAGGTTGACTCAACAGGCACACTCAGTCAGCTCGTCCCAACAAAGCTGTAGTAGGACAAGTCTAGCACCAACAAAACCACAGTGTGGGGTGGATCCTCAGCTGAAGAGAGTGCCTGATTCCAGAGGCATGCCCGAGGTGGTTTAAGTATCTGGAGAAGAAATCTCCAGAAGCCAACTGACCAAGAAGCACCTACACTTTTGTCCAGTGCATGTGGCAGGAGCTGGATCACTGAATCTGATGTCGGACTTGCCTGAGCCTGTGCCACAGGGGATGCTTACCTAGATATGCCTGTGCCCACAGCCTGCTTGCAGCCCTAGCAGGGGCTTGGCAGGGCTGCCAGGTGGCCAGAAACCCTAGGCAAACATAGGAAATATCTACATTCCTCCTGAAGAAGTTTTCTAGGCAGAGAAGGGGAATGGATTGTAGAGTAATCACCTTTGCGTGGTCTTACTTCTTTTCTAGGATTCCTCACCTGTAGTTAGGTACCTCCTCTCAGATTTCCTAGCTCCAAAAAGTACCAAAGAACTTCCCAGACAGGTTTGCAGATGCTCTAGTTCAATATCAAGGAAGGTAGGTGGGACATCTTGGTTACACCCTACCTGAGCACATAAAGCTACTAGATTGGAAAAAGAATTCTTCTGCTCTGACCTCATCTTGGTCCCATAGCAAAGCTCATTTCCTATGACTTTAAATGCCAGAGTCAAGGAATGGAAACGCAGCATCGTTTCAATGCACCACAGTGTTTCACATCCCTTTGTAGCAACGTTATTTTGAAGAGGAAAATAAAAGACTTCAGGGTAAGAAAGATTTACCAAAAAAATAGCAGCAATTCAGACAACAGTAACAATTCAGACAAAAGTGCAGGATCATACCTATTTCTGCCTCTGACACTTTGGGGAACGTTTACCAACAAGAGCAAGTGTGGAGCAGAATCACTGAACTAATGTCACTTCCACTCATTTTACGGGGCAAAATTATTGTCTCAAACCCTTCTGAAGCACCCAGATGCTCAGGGTATTTTGCAGCACCATCATCCCACTCTGGGTGGCTTTTCTGCCACCGGAGAGAAGCCAGACGGGGCTTCCTCAGCCAGTGATGCTGGCTTTATGCCGGTGAGCTTGACATTTCCACTTTGGTTAACGGACCAGACTCACCTGAGGCACCATCCCACCCACCCAAGTGTCACACTCCTCCAGAAGCCCATAGAGTTTGGCCACATGGCAGCTTAATGGCACAGTGGATATTTATGTGGGATGGTGACTTCCCTGCACGATTCAAGAGCTATAAGGAGGTAATTATTCATGGGTTTCTCAGTGTGACAAAAACATTTAGAAGGGAATGCAGCACTATAAACACGGGCAAAGGAGGAATGTCCTCCTTTATTTCCCCAGCAAAATGGAGGCACTACCCTGCAATGTTGTAAGCCTCCGTATTTCTCATTAACCTTAAGATTTCTTCTCTTGCCCCTCAAAAAGCACAGTGGTGTGGACTGGCAGTACCACTCCTGCCCTAGCACCTTGCTACAGCTTATGCCTTTCTTTTGGCCGTCTCTCTTGAGCCAGATTTTAGCCTCTAGCAGGCTTCTTGTAAACCCCTCTTCAAGAAGTGCAAGACTGTTGAGGAGACAGGAGTTATCAAATAAACTTTCCATTTTATTTACAGTTCAGGAGCCCTGCAGAATGACACACACTTATGGTTTGGGATCACTAGCAATTATTGTAAAGGTGAAAGCAGATACTGCAAATTTAACAAGCCTTTTGTATGAACTAATTGCATTAGAATACATTAGTAAGGGTGCACATTGTAGGTTTTATGTTTCATTGGAAAGGTCATCCTAGATTCTGGTTGAATAGTGAAAGAGAAGAAACCATATTAGCAGTGTATCCAGCAAGTGTCTCTAGGATGAATTTCCTTCAGGTCATTTGCATTATTTGATTGTAGCTGAATAGTTCTCCCTCTGCTAAGCAAGTAGGGGAAGACCTACGGTGACAATAGGGGAAGTTCAAAGTCTTTGAGCCTTATTAGAAGGCTCATTTTCTGCACTCATTTTCATGCACTCGTTTCCCAGAACTAGGCTAGCAGCTGTATAATCAGGACAGCAAGTTGACATGCCTCCTGTGAAATACGAACATCTCAGGGAAAGTTGCTTTTCGTTTTCAGGAGGCAAGAGGGTTCCTGCTTCTTCAAAGGCACCACAGTAAAAGTCTCACTTGCTGCTCTCTCTCTCAAACGATTTGTGCCTGCTGCCTGAGCCAGGGCATGGCAGGAGGTCATGTGTCAGCAGAGGACTTCTGAGAAAACCCAAGAACCCTTCCAGACCCTGCTACAGCTACCTCAGGTGCCTCCGAACACTGTGCTGGGGAGGGTCACTACACCAGCTCCATCAGCCCACAGGGCTCCGGTGGCAGCACTCAAGAGGCTGCAGAGGGCACAGAGGTGGCAGCATCAGAACCAGAGTACAGGGAAGGGAATAGGAGCCGGTCAGGCAAAAGGATCCTGAAGGAGATGAAGGGGTGGGGAAGCTGGGCTCATTGAGGCACAAAGTTTTGATTCAAAGGGAAAACTCCTCTCCCCAGTCAGAGACCTCTGGGGAATTATCTGCCAGCGCTGCCTCATCCCATGGTTGCAGAAACGGGGCTAAGTGTCAGGAGAAGACTGTGTCCGTCCAGGCATTTGGGAGATCTGACAGTATAAAATCTTCTGGTTACCCCCTGAATATCCCCCAGGGTCTCCAGAAGAGTGGCTGTTGTCAACTAGTTTTGCTGACCCATGGAAAGGCTGAGAGAGCTGGGACTCTTCAGCCTGGAGAGGAGAAGGTTGAGGGGAGACCTTATTAATGCTTATAAGTATCTGAAGGGTGGCTTGAAGGAGGATGGAGCCAGACTCTTTTCAGTAGTTCCCAGGGACAGGACAAGGGGCAATGGGCACAAGCTGGAACACAGGAAGTACCATTCAAATATGAGGAAAAACTTCTTTACGGTGAGGGTGACAGACCATTGGAAAAAGCTGCCCAGGGAGGTGGTGGAGTCCCCTTCCTAGGCAATCTTGCTTTAGCAGGGGAGTTGGACTAGATGATGTATAGAGGTGCCTTCCAGTTCCGACAATTCCATGATTCTGTGAAGGACTTAAACCAGCCCTCCAGAAAACATCACCATGTAAAAAGAGGGAATTTACATTGCCTTAGGCTAAGCAGTGCCAGCAGGGCTAGAAGGTAAGCTAAATGGATGTTCCAAATGACTCTCATCTTCCTCAAATCCCTCTCTGTCATTTCAGTGGCACAGACATCACAGCACCCTCTGGAAGGTGCTGTGGCATTTACCCTGTCACCAGCTACCTTTGCTCTGAAAGGAGGTGGCTTCTACCCATCTGCCACCCTCAGAAGATCTAAAAGAAAGGAGCATCTGGTTTTGAGAAAATAATAGGTCCTGTATCTAAGCTTGGTAAAGCTATTGACTTGCTGTCTGACCTCCAGCAAGACACGTGCCCTCCATCTGCCCCACTCTGGCTGGCTGCGAGACAAGCAGAAGTGACTCTACTGAGGAGATGCTGAATTTGAGTTTAGCTTGTCAAACCCACAGCAGCTGGTCATCCCTTTGATGCCAACAAGCTAAGCCAAGGCCCTTTTCAGCCAGCTAATATTAGCTGGGCTTTCTCCTCCCACAAATTCAAACCAGCTGTGAGGCTCCCAAGAGTTACCCAAGCCCATGAACACAAGTAATGCAAAACTGTGGTATGACAGCTGCATGGATGAGCTGGGATCCCCTGGACCACATTGCACCTCTTCTTCCAGTTCCATAGCCCCATCCTCCATCTCCCGCCACCCCACAAGCTCATCATACACTCAGTCCTTGCCCACCACTCCTTTACACACTTGCTTTCATGCAGCTGCAGCCAAGGAATGGAATCAATCCTCTCCACAGTATATGTCACCCCTGGCAAGGTTAAACCTTCAGTTCAGCAAAGCCATTGTGCATTTGGTCATGGGGATTCATCCTGTGCCACAGCTTGACAGCACACCAGGTAGGAGAGCTGTCGATGTGCAGAGGAGGGCTAAGCCCCATTAGAAACCACAGGCACCCCAGCTTTCCAGTACTGAGGCAGCCAAATCTTAACAGGGGAAGAGTAAATATCATCCGTCCTTCATTAAAGCTGTGTATCAGCTCAAACAATAATTTTTACACACTCTACATTGAGAACATCATACTTCAAATCTTAGTGTCCCATAATTTGCATACTGAATTCCAGGGAGGATATTTGATGGAGTGTATGCCACAGCTCCTGTATGTATGTACTATATCCAAAGGATACAGCAATCTAGCATAACATCAGATAAGTCCTAATAACAGCCATATTTTAAAGCCCATTTTAAATATTTTAAAACATAATCTGAAATAAAAATGAAGTGTGAAACGTCCGTATTAATAATATTATCATCAGCCATTATTAAAGTAAAAGACTTGAGTTTTCATCACAGTTACAGTTCTGTTAATAGCTTTATCCTGACAAATGCACTGAAGATCTCTATTTTCTTCAGTTAATATTTTGGTCCACTTCATCATTTCCTTTCATAGGGAAGCAAAAGCTGAAAGTGCTAGAGGAGGGTTGAAAACCTCAACCTCCCACCAGATCCCACTGGTGCAAATGCCCTGAAGCTATCCATGCTGCCTTCTTGGTACCACTGAATTTGGCACAGACAAACACCATCACTCACCCACCCGGCTCTGGATTCCTTTTCTTCTTCCCGATCCCACACAAATCTACACACCTTGCCATTGTCCTCCAGACCCAAATTTCCCAATAAATTAGCAATCTTGAAACTAAGATATGTCTGGTACTTAAAAAATATTTTTTAGGGCACTTTCCTCTAATGTGACAAGAACCTTCCACCTCTGTCACCCCTTTCTTCATTTACTGTGATCGTGGTGTTTCTCTCCGGTTCCGCAGGAAAGGAGGACAGTGCTCCCGACCACTATGTATACCGTGTGGATGAGGAAGGGGGGGATTCATGCTGGAGGTATGGGCATTAAATATTAATTTTATCAATGTCTTTACACAGCAACAAAGTAAATATAGAATTTTTAACAATGTGTTTTGAAAGGTCATGGAAATACATAAAAATGCATCAAATCAATAGCAAGAACTGCAAACTACTCTCAGAAAACCCTAAATAGCTACACCCATGAGTGATAACCATTGGAAAGAACTTCATATAAAATCATTTCTTACTTCAGTATCCTCTCATGATCTGATGGAAAGATTTTTCTGCTCTGGAAGAAAATTATTTGTTTGTAATATCAGTCTAATACTATTAGTTATATCGATTCATGTTAGGCTATAGACTGCTGAAGTTTTCTAAGCCTTAGTACTGCACAGCTGATGAAAACCTCTCACTGGAGCTTTTTCCTGGGCAAGGTGCAGGGCAGGGTCCCCCAAGTGGTGTATATTTTGCCAGATTATGTTTAATCAAGTCATGTAATGTTTACTATAGATTAACAGCAAGTGTTTATGTTGCTCTAAATTGTCTTGATTGCTTGATATAGCTTTACTGATACATCAGAATCTCCCGCATGTTTTCTTCAACTATTCTACAATTTTATTTCTCATGCTGGTTTTTTGCTCTGAGGAAAGCAAATTTCAATGCAATTTGGGCAAAATCAAAACCAGAACCTGCTTTTTAGCGATACCCTTTACAAAGAGTCTTGGTCAAACCTTCCCTTTGACACCACTAAGCTTTGGAACAGGCCCTATGGCTCCCACCTAGATTTTAAAACTCATCAATTGCCGAGTCTGGATTGTTTGAAGAAATACAATATCCTCGGTTAACACAAACACATCCACTTGAAACATGCTTGCACAGGATGCTTCTGAAAGCAGCACATAACCATTGCCTCCCTTGTATAAAGGAAAAATGCTCGGGGAGGGGGGCAAGAGTTCCATTTGCAAAACCATAAACCAACCTGTACTTCCTACTGTACCAGGACAGAAAAGTTGCTTCTCAGGAAGATCTTGTAGCACTCATGCCCCAAAGCACGCAGGGACCCCGGGGGTTGTACAAGCTTTGCAGGCGCTCTGCAAAATTAAATCATTTTAACCTCAAAATTCATAAATTGAAAAGGCAACCCCATGTGCACCTGCTTCTTCAAAGTGCTTACTTGGTTTGTATTTAAAAAAAAACAAACAAAAAAAAAACCCTCTTTAAAATCTAGAAGATTAATAAAGTAGAAACACTATTTAAGGTGAATCTGTAAGGTAATCACTAAATTCTCTCAGATGGTCAAATAGGATTCCACATTGTTTCTTCATTTTTTACTTTATCAGACAATGCAGTATCATCTGCTGTAGCCCTAAATTTAGCCAAACACCGCAATTATCAGATGTATTCATTTGCAAAAGCTTTTGTCATTTTTGTAGTTGTCTGACAGTGTATGGTTCAATCATAAAAGGGCAAATGACAGGCGGATGTAAGAAATGAATTTTCTTCTTCTTACTGACATACCAGGGGAAGGCCCCCTGCTGTAATATGGAAAATCTTTTATGCAAAAGAGCACAGCAACTTACAGGGCACAAGCAGACTATGCAGACTTTTGCCTGGGTATTCTTTTCTCAATTCAGATGAGAAAAGAGGGGGGAAAGAAATGGCCTTAAAATCAAGTTTAAAAGTTCAAAATTTATTTTAGAGTTAGCGAACATTTATAGTTTTAAGGATATAGAGATTAAAACACAAAACACAATGAAGCTCCATCCAAGTATGATCATTCCCTCTTTAAAAGACACCATTTTTCCGGTGATCCCAAGGCCATGGCAGTGAAGAGTTTTTCACGAGCAGCTGAAGCAAGATGAGAGGCAGAGAAGGATGCTGAGGCCAGTGGGAAGGAACCAGGGCCATCCCATGTCGTGCCTACCAGAAAAACAAGCAGAAGGCTGTAGGTACATTTTAGGAATGCATTTAGTATTTATACTGCTATTTCTGAACACAATCCAACCATAAAACTGTGTGTAAAGAAATCAGCCTTCCTGCAGGATTTAAGTAAAACTGTCTTTGGAATAAATAAACTCTCTTTTCCTTTCCACAAGGGCCACTTTACCCCCTTCTGTCAATAAACAAGGGTCTCAAAGAGAGGGCAAATTTTAGTGCTTGCCATTTTAAGGTCCTGGTGCAAAGTGGCCTTACTGCAAATAGCCATCACTCAGATCAACTGCAACACTTCTCAATGAAAGCGCAAATGGCATAAATGCTTATTATTCACCAAAAAATGCACAAAACCTGCCCTTTGGCTCACATACACTGCTCAGCTGGTTGAACCAAAAAGGTGGCAACTTGGTAGTGCGAAGAGGACCTGCCCATTACCCCTTATGCCAAGGCTGGTGGTGGGACCAGTGGCAATGCCTGACCGTAAAAGCAAGGAGCTCCTCCCAAAGAGGTGTGGGATGTCACTGGGAATGTCACTGCACTCAGGCTCTGCTCCCTCCTCTCCGGCATCTCTTGAGTTGGCAAAACAAGGAAGCCGGCAGGTGTCAAGGGTGGGAGGGAGAAGCTCTGGCTTGCTAGGACATGTAGGGTCACAGAGCCCTCTCCTGCAACCCTAACCAACACCACCACCATAACCCCATGCCCCTTGCTTCCCAAAACCACAACTCCCTCCCTTGGATATTCTTATTGGACATGGTGTTTGGAGGCTGTGAAGGAGTAGGGTCTCCACTGGGACCTTTAATCGTTGCCTCCAAATGGTCTCAAGAGGAGACCACTCAACAGAAGAGTGAGGGGGTGTCCCTCTGAGAATGATCAAGATATGGGGAAGGGAATGCCTCCTTCACACCCCCCACCTCAAAACTGTTGATGAAAAAGGTTCAACAGGGTGGAGTGGGATTTCATTCATTGTTTTTTCCGAGGATTTCTCAGGTGAGTAACTCTTCAGCTAGAAGGGAAATGACCAAAACCTTCAAGGTAAGCAAATGACTGCAAAGCCTCACAGGCATGGCATGACCTCATGTACCCACGTCCTTCCAAGGACTGGCCTTGCAGACATGAATATAAGTCCCACAGAGTTTCACAGGCTCCTGTCCTGGTCACAATGTGGTTGCA
This sequence comes from Nycticryphes semicollaris, assembly GCA_013400055.1. Lineage (NCBI taxonomy): Eukaryota > Metazoa > Chordata > Aves > Charadriiformes > Rostratulidae > Nycticryphes > Nycticryphes semicollaris. The sequence goes on along the minus strand of VXBJ01003289.1, from coordinate 29,593 downwards.
AAGCAGCCTGCAGAAGGGAAGAGCTTTACACCCCCACACTATACTTCCCATCAGTTACTGTGAGAGCATTTCCAGACCAAATGTAGGATCACATTTTTCAATTTCAACAAAAATAACCTTTTTTCTTTAATAAGCACTTATTTACATGACAGATTTTCCCAGGAAAAACATATATGCTTTGCTTCCAAAAATCTGTTTAGTTAATAATCCACATTTCTACTTAAAAACAATCTCAATGGACAACCTCTTTGAATTACTCACAGAAAACTGAGTAAATCCCAACAGCAATAAATACTATGAAGAAATATTTAGTACCTTATGAAAAAAATAAGCCCTCTAATAACTGATGGCTAAAATTCAGCAGGACTGGTCCCAGCGAGTGCAAATCAGCTATTGATTTCAATGAACCTACGTCAATTTACTCCAAGTGAAGTTCTGGCCCACTGAGCTCAGGGAAACAAAATGTCACCTTTACTTTCTAAACACTCTTTCTCAAATCATATTCCCCTTGTAATAATGTGCAGCGAGTGTTTAGCTCAACATGCCTCTTATAGTTTCTGTTTGGGAGATGATTTTTCTTTTTAATTTCTCTGTCAGGCACACTTATTGAAGCGCACACGCTTCAGACAGATGCAACCTGCAAAAGAGTTTTGAAAGACAGTGATTTATTTATGAAATTCCTGGTTGAGAGGGTGAGGTAAGCCACACGAAAATTTTAAAGCTGCTCACTACTGTAAGGCATGTATGTAATATATGTAAAACATCAGGAGGGAACGCATTGAGAGCACTGGGCACAGTGCAGAACTGCAGTGGGAGAAAAGGGGCAGCAGGTAGGGAAAAAAGGTGTAAGGACCAGGTCTGCTCTGCCTTTAAATTCACTTTGCTACCCCAGGGCCAGCAGCATTTATTATATGGACTTTATACATACATCAATTTCTCTTCTCATGTGTTCTATACTATGTAGTCAACACAGCTATCAAACCTGAAGCTTCATGGTGGGAGCAAAGCATAAATTCTCTGTGCTAAAACATTTTGCTCCTAACTAAACTCCTGTCCGTGCCAAAGGCCTTTGATCCAAGTAAGAGGCATTTTAAATTGCAGATGACTCCAGACACTGGAGTCCCAGGACCATCAGCATTCACTGAGGACACAATTATTTGGCAGCGCAATTTCGATGGCCACCTGTGCCAGAACCCTGAGGTGAAATTGCTCACCCTGGCATGGTAGAAGGTGAGAGGGCCAGCAGATGTGCTATGTCATTTTGAAAAGATGCCACTCTGTGGCATTTTACAAGAGTCTTCTCCCTGTCCACCTCCTACTATTGAATGCCCTTATAACAGAGCCACCTGAAGAGAAGGTGCATCCTAACCTCTGGTGAGCAGGTGAGTGGGAGAAGGCAGTAGGACCGTGCTCCCTTCCCATGCCAGGGATTGAATCATCAAAGACTGCCCATACCCGCTGGAATAAAGTACTTAGAGGTCACCGATGTGGAGAGGAAAAGTACCAGTTACTGGCAGGTTGCAGATAACGGGTGCAACAAAGCAGCCTGAATGATGAGAGAGACAAGGATGAAGGGAAGAGCAGCAGGAAAGGGGGCTGGAGAGACACTCCTGGATGGTACTGACTTTTCCAGGGGTATATCCAAGCAAAAGGCACATCCAAATAAAAGAGAATTTTAAAGTATTTATTTGTCCTGTGTGAACTACCTGATTCAGAAAGGACAGCCCATGCACAGAGACAGGGCCATCAGACCGCTGACTCTGGCAAAGCTGGAGTTGCTAGGGTACGGTACAACAGCAATCAGGAGGAGACTGGAGCTGCTCTGTATCTTACTGAGGAGGAGAGAAAAGTTGTGTTCAATAAGGCAGAAAGTGGGGCTTTGGTAGAGAGATTCAAGGCACGAGCTACAAGGGAGAAAGATGACATGAAGAACCAGCCAGAAAGATGATCCTAACAGAGGTGTCTGGGATACACTGCCAAAGGCAGAGGCCACGGCCACTGTTGCCACACAAGGGTCAAAAGCTATGTCCATTATAAAATTAGTTTCTGCCCTACCATCTTGTCTTCCTTCCTGCCCTACCTTCCTGTCCCATAGCATTGAAAGCAACTTCAAACCTCAGGGGTACCAATGACCTCTGAGGGACACCAGTTCCAGGCCAAAACAGAGCTAGAAGTGCACATAAGGAAAAATTGAGCCAAAAATGACCAAGCAAACGGTCTAACACTAGAAGACACATGCTCTTGAATCATCCAACCCTGCTCCAGCAGCGGGGAGTAAGGTTTCTTCTGCACTTCCAAAGGGAAACACAGTGACTTTGTAGCCTGCCATTAGCTCCCCACGAGTGAACGGGGTTAGAAAAGGAGCTCCTCACCTGCAGTATAAGAGAGCTGGCAAGCTTTCAGCTGAGGAAATTAAAGTCGGAGTAGTTAAACCATATATGTTGTGTCTTATCTTTCTCCCTGTGTGATGGGAATGCTAGATGGAGAGCAAGGTGAGGAGATGCCAGGTGTTGAGACTTGCTTTGTGGATGTACACAGGAAAAGATGGTGCTAGTCAAGATGGGAGATGAGAAGAGTTTTGGCAGTGCCCACAGAGTACATCTGAAAAGGAAGCATTGGAGAGAGCCCTAGGGTGGTGGAGATGAGCCGAGGGTGGAAAGAAGATGAGGAAAGAGACATGGAGAGACACCAGATGTAAAATATAACACCCCAGTAAAATTTTGCCAGGAATACAGGCTTCCGAGCCATCACTTTGAATCTACATGTCCACCCTCTGCTAGTAAAACCATTAGACAGACAAGAATTAAGAGAAGAGAAATCACTCGCCTGCAAACAGCTTGCTGAAGACATGACATTCCCAAAGAAAAATGTACACAAGCGTAAGCAGCTTACAAGAGCGAGCTATCTCACCCAGCTCACCCCCCACGAACACTATTAAATCCATGAGAATCAGAACAAGGAAATTGTCAAGGAGAGGCTGCGATTAGCCAGGGTCTCGGCTAGAAAAATAGTTTATGAATTGTCATAAAAATTTAAAGCTCAACCTCACATTAGCTGCTGCAGTGTCTCTGCTCCCACCTACAGTACAGTTCATCTCCCTCTATCTTCATCCCTGACTGTGCCAGTACAAGGGGGAAATCTTCTGAATGTTTCCCCAAAATTAAATGCTGAAACCGCATATCATTATTTTTGATATTCAAATCTATTATTAATAAGCCATACACTACAAAAAGATTCTGAACATGAGTGATATGTCTCATAATTCTGACCTATTAACAGAAGTACGTGAGTCTCCCTGGACCAAAAAAATAGTTGTTAAAAAAGATGAATCGCTTACTCAAATCAAAATAACATGACAGTTCCATGAAAGATTTCAAAATAAAAGTTAATAAGTTAATGGATTCATTTTACTGCTCCTAAGATGCAAACAGACAATGCAGAACAGTCAGTCATCTTCTTATTAAATAATATGAATCAACTACTCCATCATGTTTGTATTAAGCAACAGGCAATAATACACTCCCTGATAGTGTATTAGGGGGAGCGCGCCAGGAAGAGGACAAGGCCCAAGCGCATTCTTAATTTTCTTTGGAGTCCATAAGCACATACTTATAAGTCTGGCATCTATTTCAGTACAGCCCTGAATGCAGGGGGAGAAGTATTTCCTCAGCTGAGGGACACCATGTAAGCCATCAAAGCCTTTCCTCTTTGCAATCGCTCCTAATCCTCGCGATTTGGGCGAGACCCATCCCATCAACTGACCTGTCATTCGCCACATGGCAGCGTGCTGGGAGTCCCTGGCATCCCCTCTCCGGGACATGACTCCGAAGAGCAAGTGCCCTTCCCTCCAAGGATACCTCAGAGCTTCTGAAGGAACCCAGGTGAGCAGCTTGAACTGGGCTGCTCGCTTTTCAGTGGTGAAAATGAGGGGAAACACCACACCGCTCAACATGGAGGAAAACGTTTCTGAAAACTTTGTTTAAAAAAAAAAAAAAAGGATGTTTTTTTCCAGTGTGAGGAGAGTAAAAATAAAACGACATTTCCCTGATACAAAAATAATTCCTTTGGCTTCTTTCAAGTGCTGTAGCCCAGAAATATTCCAGAGGAGAGACTTGGGAAGAAGTCCCTTTGGGGAGGAGTGGAGTGACTTTCCCCAGCCCTGTGGAATTCCTGATCAGGTTTGGCTGATTATGTGGGTTTGATAACCAAAGTCTTTGTATGCACATGAGTTATTTTAATAAGAAAAAGGGGTAACAAAATAAAAAAATTCAGTTGAAAGTGGGCTGCATTGTACAGGCATCAGGGATTTCATTACCTCCTCAGAACAGATAGATGTGGGGGTTTTAATGTAGGAAATTGGGAGGTGAAAAGATAGGAAACAAATGACGTGGTTCCTGCCATTTAAGCATGAAAGGGGCACGTGAAGAGGCATTGATTTCACCCACGCTAGGCTGAAGGGTGAGGACTATTCACAGGAGTAAGGCTTTGGAGGACTGGGCTTGTAAACTGCAGGCTCTTGAACAAAAGTCTGGGGCACCTTTCTCAAGAGTACCTAAGGCTGGTTTTCAAAAGGACCTTCCCCTCTTAAATCACTTAGGATCTATCTACCCCCTTCCAACAGAGGCTTAGTTAATAGAGGGGCTTTGCCTCTCTAGCAGAGGCGGGCGGGGGGGTGAGGGAGAATGTCTGCTGATGAGGCTGTGGCCACCACAGGACCTCTGCAGACTGCCAGTGCGGAGCTGGCTCTGCCAGTGCCGGTGGGGCACGGGGTGGGGGGCCACACGCTATTCCACATCTTTCATTCCCTCAGGCACTTTCAAAACTGTTCCCTTAAGCCCGCAGCAGGCTTTCAGCAGAGGTCTCTTAGGCTTTAAGCGGTTTCTAACTGTATTTATGTGCTTTATCCCTTGAGTAGGATAAACAGGTTAGCAATTAACACTAGCTTCCTGACCTCCAGCTGGATAACCAGATCTCTAATTATATTTTCAGTGGCAGTGAATCTCAAGAGTTGTGTGATTCTCTCTGAAAGTTTCCACTCCTGTATAGTGTCTGCAGCTCTTTGTGGAAATTGGCAGCCAAGGAAGTATTGGCAAAACAGAAAGCCAATTTTTTCCCCTCCCTGGTACTTCTGCCGCTTCAGCACTTCCAATCCTTCCACTCTGTTGCTTGGAAAATATTTGCCCTGATAGGCGATTCCTGCTATACCAGGCAGCTCACATTGAAAAGCAAAAGATTCTGAGACATATTTTATCCAGAAATCCCTTTTATTCAACAGGATACTTGTTGTAGAGAATATTCACAGGAGTCCAGAAACTGGAGAGCAATGATAAGCCCCATGTCCTTTATAGTTTTTTTTCCAATAGTTTCTTAATAAAGCACTATGTTGGGAGAGAGAGAGGTTTTGTTTCTTTATACTGCTACAGAATTATTATTTATGAAACAGAAAAAAAAAAAAAGAAATGAATTGTAATGTACTACTTACTGTAGAAGCATAACTGACCTTCAGAAAGGTGATATAGTTGGAGGGACAACTCTGGAACTGGCAGAGCACATCTCAAAACCAGAGTATCTGGATGGCCTAATGCCAGAAACTAACAGTGACAAAGCAGAGCAATTTGGAAAATCAGCTTGCTGTCATCCTGTATGCATGTAACTCTTGAAATAAAACAGTGATCTAATATAAAGGAAGTTTATGGATTTACTCTGACAGCAATGCCAAGCATCCATTCTAAGCAAGTGTCACACATAGTCTCTTTTAAAAAGGGGTAAAATGCACTGCCAATTAGCTGTGTTCACATCTTCTGAATGAGTGGTCTTTGCACTGATTTTTCTATGTGGTTTCCCACTATCTGTACAGAAAATGCGTGTCTGCATCTGACTCCACGTCCTACTTCATTACCCATATGAATTATCCTTTCTGAAGACAGATGTGGAAGAACTGTTCAAGATCTGCATCGAACCAAGAGAAAAATAAACTACCTCTTACTTACATAGAACATAATACTTTATTGTAATAGAAGATGATTTGGATCCACACGTCAGGCTTCTGTGCTGCAAACGGATTAGTTTGGAGCGCTCCACCAAACGTCCCTGCCATCAGGACAAATGGGCATTCACATACTGGCAGATTCCTTCCCAAGAAGGCAGAAACTACAGTAAGATGTGCACAAGATGACATAATAACCCACAAAAGTACAAGACAAGAGAAGAAAATATGGTTCATACAGCAGCTGGAAAGTTAATTTTGCAGGTCTTAGAGGACCATGGCAAAGTCATTTTGGAAGTCTCATTTTGTTTCCCTCAATGGAAAAGAAGCAGTGGCAGAGGTGAGCCCAGTAGTTCCTGCTTAGATCTTTCCCTTCTTGTGGCTTCCTTGTTTCTCTCACTTCATCACTAATTTTACACACACAGCACCAGCCAAGTTCTTGCTTTGCCTGCTCTGCCACTACCACTCCTCCAAACCAACTATAACAACAAAAAGAAGCACTTAGGGACAGCCCATAGCACATTTCAAATAGCCCATTACCAACTCCAGGCTTACCTGTGCTTGTGTGTCTCTGGCCATTTCACTTTCTGGGTTACCTCTCTACAGAAGAAGGTGGCATTCAAGGGAGACTTTGAAACATGGCAGCATTTCATGGAAAGAACGAAGGCAAACACACACCTGAGGCTATAAAGGAGGAGACCAGAGAAGAGAAGAAGTAGCAGTGTTATCCTGCCTATGCAGTCATGGTATTTTTTCTTCCCACAAATTCCCCATTTGGACCATCTCATCCATGTTACGGCTTCACCTCCTGACACAAAGGACCGTTGTGTATGGTACTTGTGTTCTCCATCACACTCCAAGCTCCACAGGCAGCATTTTCCATAGCAGCCAAGCATAACAACAGAATTGGGCCACCAACATTCGTGTGAGGAAGAATATCAAGAAGAGTATAGAGATGTCTCATCAGGCTGTTAAACTGATGAAAAGGAAGGAGATGTAGTGGAGGGAACAAACGGTTGATCTAGTTTATGGGAAAAGACAAGAGAAAAGCCAATTGAAGAGGGCCTGGAGAGAAGTAAAGCTGAAAGAAAGAAACTCCAGAGACACACAGTGTCTCTGGAGAAGAGAAGCCCAGTGACCCAGGGCTGCTGGGAATACACATTTTCTGTATTGGTGCAGAGAGAAACCAGACTGATTGTGGTATGGAAAACAGGTGAGATATGTTCAAAAGGAGGTATACCTGAAGCAGGATGTAGGAAAAGAGGAAGAGAGAGGAGAAAATACACTGAAATTTTAATTAATCTTTAATCTTAATCTTTTAAAGCAGTGGAATAATCTTTTTTTTTCATGGAAAGTTGTGGAACAATGACTTAAGGAAGCATCCAAATAACCTGTGTGGAAGATACACCTAAGAGTCAGGGCAGGTAATAAAGCTTAGCAGGGATAAAATATGCTGGATGAGGTCAGACTTAGCAGAAGGACAAAAACACCTATGAACTCCATGTCCATTCCCGTCTTGAGCATTCAGCCAACGCAGTGCCTGCTCATCTCACATGGCACAGCCAGAATCATAGAGCTGCCCAGCTGTCTTCCATGTAGACAGAGACAGTTGCACGAGGAACAAGAACACAGGAAGAAAATTGTTGCAGAGCACAGATTCGGGGCACAAACCATCCTAAGTGCTCTAAATAAAGGTTTAAAAGAAAAAAATTACCATACTGTATAATTTATACCTCAGAGAACAAAAAGATGGGGATGGTTCTGTTCTTCAGATGCCTGAAAGTCTCCAAATCAATCAAGAACAAATAAGTAGGCAGGCTATTCCAAGTGGAGCTTGGAGAGTGATGTGCAAACAGCACTGTTTCATGACTGAGTCGACCCAACAAGCATGTTCTCATCCTTTCTAACCTGCTTCTAGGCTAAAAAAAGACCAGACATCCTTCCTGCTTCTGAAAGTTCTGCCCTGTTTTCGTGCTTGGCAAAGGTGAGGTAGACTGAATTCTGCAACTACCCGACCAGCCACAAATACTTTTTCTGCTGTCAGGCAAAGGCAGGGGATCCAGTGGTTGCTGTTGAATAGCCAGCAGTAATAGTGTGTGCTCTCCAAGAAGCTTTACCAGTTCCCAGTCCCTAGAACGGAAAATAATTGCTGCGTAGGAGGGATGGATTTTTAATACACCAATATTCAGATAGTCTGAAGTTTCATACTAAGCTAATGGGCAGTTCTAGAGATTTCTTTTCCCCTTTCCAGTTTGTGTGTTAAACTCTTTCACAATCCCATTAACAAATCTCCTAGAAAACTAAAAGTGATCTACACCCAGGTTAAAGCTAGCAATGAAAAGTGGCACTCATCCATTGACATGATCCAAAGACGCCATCACACGTAATCACACTTTTAATGTGTAATAAAACAATACTTCACACATTTATGGAGTGGAATAAAACCATTCTATTACTGGCGCTTTTTAGTTTGGTTTAGTTTTCTTGAGAAATGATGACTTAATAAGAACCCTCCTCACAGAAAGCATGCAGGTCTGAATGAGAAGTGTGAAACTGGATTTATGAAATAACCTTGGCAGTAAATAATAGCACTCCTCAAGCCGGGATTCATCACACACCTGTGCGGTAGGGAATGGAAGTCAGCTTCATCATGCTTAGAGTATCAATCACTCCCAGGATGCAAATTCCATGAGATACAGAAAGATTACTTTACATAACTTGCGGAAAGTAGTTGAATCAATGTAATAAAAGCTTCAGCACAGCATTGTGCAGCCTGCGAGTGTCCTTAAGAGCACACTTTTTTCATCATTTTACACATGAACAGAAGTACGGTATGTAGATGGATGCACTAGCTCATAGACACATTAAGATTTATTTAAAGATTTATTCAAAGGTTTCAGTCATGTGCATTGATACTTTCGGTCAGAAGTCTCTCCTTCCTACAAATTAGCAGCAAAAATTCCATGGCCTTCACTGAGGCGGGGGAGGCGGGGGGGGAGTCTTCCACCTTTCATGTATTTAGTGCTCCACTTTTAGTGCTCCACTTCTTCCTGACAACCTCTGGCATTCCTGAGCAGTGTCCTAAGGAGGCTCAGCCAGCAGGGGACACGGTCCTGTCCATGCATGTCTACTGTCCTGGCTGGGACTGCCGGTTTAGAGGCAGCTCCCAGTGACAGCGATGACTTCATGGACTTCCATCTCTCCGTAGGCCTTCCCCTGTCTGTTCCTGCATGGGCACCCAGAGGAAACATCTACATTTACAAGCAGCACAGCATCCAGTAGCTAAGCTCTTCTGAAAATCCAACCCCTGGGTGAGGTCTATATACATAGAAGTTACATCCTTTTAAAACCTGCATCCCTGAAAGGTTGTCCAAACCTTTCTGAATGGTGGCCGTGTTGAGTGCTGGGATGGGGGGAGCCAACACAGCGTGGTCATCCCAGACAGCCACCCCTTCGCTGCGGTCTCTGTGGCAGGCAGAAAGGCAACCAAGCATTTTGCTGTAGAAGGGAAACAATGCAGCCAGAAGGAGACAGCCTCTCTTATTTTTTCCTCCGCTTTCACATAATATAATACTTAGGTTCCACTTACTGTACATACAGTCTCCTGTTTACTCGGTTATTTGGTAAAAATGCGTATCACAGTAAACCCCCTGTATCATGTATATTGCAAGTGATTTCTGACACCAGGATACCTTAGAAATAAAGTTGCATATAAAAAGCGTAGGGGAAAAAAGAATGAAGATCTCTTTTTCATTCTCATGTATTTTACTGTCATCAAAGAAGTATAAACACATATACATAAAAACATAAAGCTTAAAGCTCATTTTATATGCTTTTTATATATTAAGCAGAACTGTTTACCTTCAGTTTCTTATTTTATTCCTTTTGAAAAGAGATTCATGTAGAAAAGTTTTAAAATAAGGCATTCCACTGTTACTTCTTTTCCATTGCACTATTTATTACTGCTTTGAGACTGCAGAAAAGAAAAAGGATGCACATGGCACTTTATTCTTTGGGTCTTCCTACTCTGCTCATCAGATTTCTTTTT
>VXBJ01003288.1:234194-262669 GCA_013400055.1 Nycticryphes semicollaris | reverse complement strand
TGGCCTATAGCAGACCCCCAGCTGTAGAATTTTGAATTTCTTGAGGATTATGCTGGTCTGTTGCAAACTGGAATACAGAATGTTTGGGGATGGTGAGACTGTGGTAGATGTATAATATCTTACCATTTTATAAATCCATATATTTCTTTATGCTTATAAAAATAAAATCTAAAGCTGTTGCTAAAAATTCAGCAGTTGAAATTACTCCAATTATATGCCCAAATGTCAGGATTAATGATACAACTTTTATATATGAAGTTAACAACAAATTATTACTGGTTTATGATCAATCTTATATAGGAAGAGATATTAGGAACAGAAACTTTAAAAAATTAAGCTCCTTAGTAGAAAAAAATGTTGTCTTCTAATTACTTTTATAGATCTTAGATCATATACATTCTGCACTGAATAAATCAAATGTGAAACTGTTAAAATCCAAGACACTTGCACATATCTTCTATATGACATTCAGTTCACATCTATAAAAAGAGAAACATAAACCTATCTTTCTACCTGTCATTTGGTAGGAAATGGGAAATGTTTAACAACACTCAGTATTTACACTTTCCTTAAGACCAATTATAGTGCCTTCACTTATATTCATCATGCTACATTTGAGTCTTTAGATGTTTTTTATTGCATTGCACTTTTGAGTAAATATATTGGTATACAAATTCTGAAAAAAAGGAGACCCTGAGGATTTTATGAAGGCTTTATTCTTGGGAAAGAACACATTACATACTTGTGGACACCATATATTTTTTATTCTTCAAGCTATTCCTCAGTTTTTTTGTTTATTGAGTCCTAAAACGTTATTGAGTCACTTGTCCGTCCATAGTGCAAGGGAAAAACTAATACACATGAGGATGAAATAAGCACCAGAAGACGCAATTTTAGAATGTAGAAGAATGTGAGTTTTGTCTAGACCTTTCCAATAACTGGATGGTGAACACACTCTCCCAGAACCCAGGGAGTCTTCATTCACCTCCTTCCTGTCTTTGAAGGGAGAAGGTTGCCTTGTATGTTGGCAAAATATGACCAGCACACAATGCTTGCAGAAACATGGTCAGGGAGCTTCTCTTTCCATTGCTTCATCAGTCATGTGTGCACAAGAGCTTGCCAGGAGCTGCTGGCCACTGTCTTTCTTTGGGGCAGCACACAGCTGAGGCAGTGCGTGCAGCTCACTCAGGCACTGTCCACCCTTGGACCAGTGAGGAGCACTTACCCAACTGTGAGCTGCTCATTGAGAGCACAGTGGTGAGGTGAATGAATCTGAGTGCCTAGCCCAAATTCTCACTTTAGGCAACAAAGAACTTGCTTGTTTTCATGCTGGTGTTTGAATCTAGTCGGACAACTGTTTTTCAGCTAAGTTTCACAAATTCTGTCAAATCCCCCCATATTTCAGTTTTAATAAAACTGGATTTTTTTTTCTGTCAAGTAACTATTTAATGAATAAATGTCCAGCTTTGTTTTCAAGTTAGAAGGATTTATCAACACTGTCTTCTCCCTGCGTTTATGACCATCACTAGCCTTTTCTTTCCATTGCTTTACTGTTGCTAAGGAGATCCAGATGAACTATTTACCAGAAAAACAAGTGCTCCATTTTTAATCCTGAAAAAAAGTTCTACCTTCTTTCTCAGATTGTATCAATTTTATGGCTTTTTTGGCTTGTCCACTCAACTGAAAATGCAATTTGTGCAGTTCTAATTGAAAAAAATTTGATTGCCTTTAACTGAATGTGGTGCTGCAGCAGAATTGCTCAGAGCAGTTTAAGTACTGAGATCACCACCAGCCTGTTTGGATTAATCTCTAAGCATGAGAAGTAGAGTGAGAACAGAAACAGCAGTTCTGTTAAGATTTCTCACTAGATTTGAGTCTGATATAGTTTGTTGCCAAAGTCAGCACAAAATCATCTTAAACCTTGTGAGGCAACAGGCACAATCTAATTCAATCCTGTCGCTAACCAGAAGTAATTGAGCTTCTCTACTTTGGATTTTGCCCAAGTATTTGTTTCCTCAACCTCTGTGTTTTGAGTTGGGCTGTGCTGTAATTTGACATGGGTTTCTGTGGCACTATAATATCTGTCTTCTGCTTCTCCACATATTCTGCTGCTCTAGCTGGCACCATCAGCTTTATTCCCGCTTTTAGATCCTTAAATCAGCTGAAACTTCTGCTTAGAACAGTAATTGTTGGAATTTAGTTTGAGAATAGAACCTAAAAAAGGCCTCTGCCTACCTTTTATAAGGTGGTGATGTCCAAATCTGCTACCTTTTCCTGATGCTATTCTTACCAAGAACTTCAGCACTCCAGGAGTTGTCCAAACTGATGATCTGTTTGCATGTTGCATAGAAAGGAAAGCATGCAAAAGCATGCAGATGTATAACACCCATAAAATGAATGATAAACAAATTGTTATTCAGAATTCGGTTTTCACAAAGGCGATGTTTTCCCATGTCAATAGCAATTACCCTTGTCTTTAAAATTATGCATCCATGTTTCACAAAAGCAGAGGAGTTAGATAATGCATTTAGAATACCTAATATACTGTTTTTAGCTTATTTTGATCCAGTTGCTAACATTTAGCAGCAGTGCTTCCATACCTAGGAGCAGGTTTGTGTTGTTTTTTTTTTTTTAACTCTAATAACCTTACTGCCACTGCTTCTAAAGAAATCCCCATGTTCTTTCCATTATTTTCCTCGAACACGAAATCACAACATGCAAACCCATTTTACCAATGAAAAGGGGAAACTGGCCTGAAAATGGGCCAACTTCAAATAATTTTTCAGATGACTGAAAATTAATGTGGGAATAAGAGCATCAGTTACTGTCAGCTGAGTGGGCATTGTTTTAATAGATATTGAAGCGGTATGCTGACCAGAGAAACCAAATTTAGAAAAGGTTGGGGTGAACAGAACCTCCTGTTTCAAGAAAAAGGGCCTCTTGAAAGCTTAAACAAACACTGGAAGTAGAAGTATAAGCTGAGAAAATTTGGCAAGGAAGTAAAGCCCAAAACCACAAAAATAATATCTGCATTTTTCTGGATCCCTGAAGAGGAGGAGAAAAATGAAACAAGAGTGCCAAGATTTATTTAAAAAAAGAAAGTTCTAAAAAGTATTTTTAAAACTGATTTGAATGGAGAAATTATAATGTCACATAATGCTCAGCTCATTCTGCAGAGCATCGTAACACAAGAGGTACTTGGAGGAAAACTTTTAAGGCTTACAAATAAAGAAACATTTTACACAGACTCATGTTATAAGGAAGGGGAAAGGAAACCATAAAGAGAAACTGAGAACATTTTGCTAGACCAAAGTGTACAAAACAAATGATAACATGGTATTTTTGTGAGACTTTGGACGTGTATACTCTTATGTGACTATAGAAATTGAGCAGAAACGATGTTCTTGAAGTGCATTAAATATATACAAAAAAAATATATAGCAAGAAGGATATTAAACTAATTTGAATTGTTCCTCCTGTCTATTAATATTATCTGTTTTCCATTTCAGAAAAGCAAAATACAAGGTGTTTCATTATTTAAACTTACCTGATTTTAAAATTTCTTAATAAATGTTTCCTTTACACATTTACATATTTTGACATAATATAGCCTTTGTAACAGTGTATGCATATTTTTCCTGCTAAATCTGAAAGTTGATCATATTTAGTGCTTCATAAAACATTTTGAAATTTTACGCTGCTTACTCAATATGGTATTTCTTGAAGTCTGAGAGTCTGGTTCCATGCCATTGACGTCTGTAATTTCAATCTGTATTTAGAATACACGAAGCAATCATGCAGTCTGCCATGTACTTGGAGTGAGCTCCATGTTGTTAGATGGTTCTGGAGAAGAAAGTTTGCTGTATGTGCATGGGAGCCCTTTTTTTTTTTAACCTATGAAGATCTGCATTCAGAATTTCACATTTTTCTTGAGGCAAATGGCAATGCTAGCAAATGCTTGCAAAAGGGAAATCCAAATCCCTGACAGGAGAGAATGATTTTCAGTAATCATTTTAGTGTGTTTGTCCTCTGAAAAGCGTACAATGATACTAAACTATTTTATGAATACCTATTGTGTAACTGGGTCTGGTGGATAAGCACACTTTTGTAGCTGGCTCTAGACAGCTCTATTCACTGCGATTTGTTTTTGTGAAGTGCTCCATGTTTTATTGGCAGGCATCTTCTCTTTAAACGCTGAGGTTGCAGTACTGGAAGCATTCCATAAGACACTGATGTAGGGAATGTACCAGATAAGTTCCATGAATTGTGTGGTTACCAGGCTGTTATGAAATGGTTAATATAAAATCAACTGCTGCTCCGTGACTGAAACATACCATTGCTTGCTATTTCAAATATAACTATGAATTTCACGTAATTATAATTTTTCCCTTCCCTTCCCTTCCCTTCCCNCCATTGCTTGCTATTTCAAATATAACTATGAATTTCACGTAATTATAATTTTTCCCTTCCCTTCCCTTCCCTTCCCTTCCCTGATTATGGATATACAGCACAGTGCTTTTAAGCATGCCTCCAAACCTTTGAATCAAATAAAAAGGTGAAGGGTTGCTTTGGGTTGGGCTACAAGGATGCAATTGCATCCCACTAGATCATACTGAGTTAAGAGAAATCTGTTCAAATGCAGAATGAATATTTTTTTGCAATGTAAAAGACTGAAGTTGAAAAAGTAAGAGGGGTAAGCATAGAAGGAGGAAAAAGGATAAATTCGTAGAAGTATCTCGTATCTCTAGAGGAGAAAGAAAATTAAATAAGTACCACACGTCAAAGACAATAGCCTGTGTTGCCAGGTAACAGAGCCATCTACTAGATAGATGGGATTTTAATGTCTAAACTAAGGACATGCCAGAGATCTTTTCTTTAATGTTCTAACTAAAATACCAGTGTCCAGGATAAAGATGGTAGTAGCTGCACTTAAGGACTGGATAAAACTGTCTTTATAAAATGAAAAAGTATTTTCAGTACCAAAATTCAGTATTCTTGAAGTCCTTCTGGTCATTGATAAAGGAAAAAAATGCATTTAATTTCAAGAAAGGGCCATTTTATTCAGAAAGGATGACTCTGAGGATCGTTTTGCAGACTTCGAAAAAAATACTCTACAGGAACTTTAGAAGGTATCTGTGGAATGCAACAAAAATTAACCAGTCCTACTATACATGACAACAAGGCAACTGGGTCCCTTACTGCTCTTGTTGTTAGACATATTAGTACAAAAGCTAAAGAATAACAAAAGAAATCAGGGAGTAAGTGCTTTGGAAATATTAAAAAAGTTTCATGGGGGATCAAGTTACAATTAAAATACCCTGAACCAGAAACCTGTTTCCAAAAGACAAATGATGAATTCTCATTGAAAACAGTAGATTAAATTTACATACATAGATATTAATGGACCACCAAAAAGGCTATTAAAAAAAAAAAAAAAAAAAGAAGGAAATATTAAGCATTAATTATTTGCAACAGGTTGGAGAAGAGAATATTCTTACTACAAAGTTAGCAACTAAGGATAGAACTTGTACAGTATGCTTTTGTTTATTTCTTTATAGCAACTGATTTTGTGATTATTTCAATTACAGAAACAATAATAAAAATAAAAGGACCAGAACATCCTTTTGTACTCTCTGTCTGGTACTATGAGACACCAAAAATGGTACAAAACAGTAAAAATAAGCCTAAATACTGAAGTGATTCTCCTGTGAAGATAATCTATCAGGGATTCTAGCAGAACAGAAACTAATATTTCTGGTCTTCTAGTTAATGCAATACTTCAAAATTTCAGCTGTTAATTAAAAATTAATTCATTATCAATAATTACTGAAGTAGTGTTATGATTAAAAATGTCTTGACTGTTAATTGCAAAAAAGGGAGCGATCTTGATTACATCAGAAATAAAATTAAAATAATGAATCCTTTGTGTTTGAGTCAAATAAGAAAGCACTTTGCTAAGGGTTCTGCTTCTCTTCTGTAGAGCATCTGAACATCCGAAACTGCTTTACTAATCTAGTCTAAATATGAGTCACCAATAGGTGTTACTCTGTATTACAGAATCCTGCAATTTAGAGACTTCTCATTCCCACTATTCAATAACAGCTTCATCTTACTGCAATGCGTCCAAGCAAATTTTTATTCTTGGTCTATGATCTAGCCAATTGACCAATTGTTATATTTCTGAGTAAATGAAAGGGTTTTACAAGGAGGAATAAGCTTTAAACCAAATAATTGAAGCTGATACTAAAAATGAAAAGCATGATAAATTCAAGTGTGTACTAAAAATGAAAAGCATGATAAATTCAAGTGTAGACATGGTTGGTTGACTGGTTGGTTTTTATTTCATTAAAACCAGCTTATTTGAGACCTATCTAGAATTCAGTGCTTAGTCATAATGTTTCATTAAGACATGCCTAGAATAAAAAGTCAGACAACTGTTTTTAGGAGCAAAACTCATAAAGCTGTTCAAAATGCGGAACAGTTACTTTAAATACAAACAACAGCAAAACATTGGGTGGAATACACGGTAATTTTGGCTTCACATAACTAGGTAACATAATTTGAGTATCTTTTGGTGAACAAAGTGGTTATTTCCATGTCTTTATAATGAAATATACAATATATGCAGTCTGGAAAAAATGTAAAATAGCCAGGTCCTCATTCAAGTGATATGAGAAAGCGAAATGCTAAAAATCTTCCTGGAAGAAAAAGAAAAGTGTAAACTTTGATTCCTATAAAAGGATTCAAATGCAAAAAAAAAAAAGACTTTATTTTGGCTCTTAGAACAACAAGAATAAAGGATCATGCAACAATATCAGTAATTTCTACTGTAAACTTCAGATACCTAATACAGAATTTTAATGCATCGCTTGAAAATAGTGTTAGATGAATGATATGGGGGATGACAAAAATGGGTAGTATATCCTGGACAGGAAAACAGTACAACAGAGATACTGAAATAATTGAGATGATTTGATCTCAACATGATAATCTGATATTTGTAGGACTAATAGACAATTAAGTAGAGTGTAATTGAGAACAATAATTGAATTATAGACTCCTTCCTTTCTTCTGATTTCCTATCCTTTCTGCTGCTTTACTGGAGTGCTAAGTTTGCCTATAAGTCATTCATTTCACAGAGGGGTGAATGCAGCTCTGTGAAGTTAGGATTGCTAACTTGAGTAAAAAGAGGCAGAAGGAAAAGACAAGCAGTGTATGGTCAGTGTAGAATGTGCTTTCAGTGGTGATGTCTGACAACTAAGCTGTGGTATGTACCAATACATTGTTAATGTATTACTATAAATCATGTAAAATGTTAATACATAGGATACCGTCAGTATTAAACTTTTTTTTTTCTTTAGGAAAAAGTGAAAAGATTTTTGAAACAAAAAGTGAATTCCTGAAGGAAGTGTCTTGTCAAGGAACTAATTCGTTGGCAATTATGCTGGCTGCTGTAGATGTGGTTACAGCTATATGCATTTTAAATTCCTCTTTCTGGGAGACTGTTCTCATGTTTTAAACTTGAGTGTTTTCCTCCCTGTTTCCTCTCTGTATCTTAAGAACCTGTGTGTTTACAAAAAAATATGTATCAGCAGCAGAATACAGTCAAAGAAGGAGGGTACCGAAATCTTCTCAGTCATTGTTCTTAGCCATCTGAATTTCACATACACGATACCAGCTGTATCCTAACATGTGATCTCAATGAAAGACTGAAAAATAATTTGGTTTATTTAGCTTATCGAAGAGAAAGCTAAGCCGTAACCGGATCACAGTCTATAATTACTAACACAAGGAAAAGTTATCTGATACTAGAAGACTCTCTAATCTTGGAGACAAAGGTGTCATGAGATCTAGTGGCTAGAAGCTGAAACCAGCAGAGTTCAAAGTGAAAATAAGGTGCAGATTTTTAAGAATTTAGCATATGAGGTAGTAATGCCACAGCTGGCCTGTGACTGAATGGAGAGAGCATTTAGTCTCTTGCGTGTGTCTGGGGCCCCTACAGAGAAATCAAACCCCTTCTCCAAGTCTGTGTTTAGTTAGAGTGGAGAGCTGAGGTGAATGAAACAGTGCCATCAGCCACCGTGTTGGTCCAAGTCCTGTCTGTGAAAGAACATGAAGACAATACAGGGGGATCACTGTGTTCCTCTCTCCATTTTCCATCAAGGACAGAGCTAAAATTTCAATGCTCTTCAGTGTGCTCAAGCACATTTGTTTTGTGGCTGTTGTTACCGTCATCTCTGAAATAGGCTCATCATGGTTATAAGAAAAAAGTTATGGAGGAGAAGAAATTAACAAAAATCCATGGAAGTCTTTTAACACATAGTGTACAAACTTAAATTAGCTTTTTCGTATACGAAGACATGTTACTAACTTGAAGCTACATCAGTGAAAAAAGCTGAAGGAATACAATTTCCATTACCTCAAGCATGAAGGATCGTTGACAGCAGCAACATATGGTCTCCCTAACATTTCCCTATTGAGGAGCTGGTGGAGGTCATGATTACAGAAAACAAAGGCCTTAACCGAGCAAGTAAAGCACTGCAAGCTGGTGTACCACCAGTTTCTGTGTACCTAATGAAGAGCAGAGAAATTAAATCTTTCCAGTCTGAAACCTTTTTTTGTATTTCCCTTTAGTGAAGGTGTTTGTTGTGTTTGTTTCTCTATGACTGCAACTCTCTTGGTAACTCCAGTCGAGGGGAAGGCACAGCTTACAGAGCCCGGGAAATGCAGCTGGGTGTAATGAGGGGATGCTCCTCATCCCAAACTCCTTGTAGAATGAAGTGTCAGAGTCTCAGCTATGGGCAGAGCCCACCTGAGAAGCGGTGGTGGACTGAAGACAGCCTTTCAGTTGATGAAAAGGATTGGAAAAGGGTTATTTTACAATGCTTGTTGTTGCTGAAATAATTCACAAGTGAGAGAGGTTAATAAAGCTGATACCTAATTCAATTGTGTTCTTTGTTGTCCTTTTCCTGAACAGCGAAAGAAGATTGAAAAATATTTTTGGGGTATTAATATCTAGTCTAATACCAACACCTTCAACTAAGAAATTGACAAATTGAAAAAGCAACACTAACTTTTAATGATTTTGTTTTAAAATATTTTCATAATAATTTTAAAGTGCAAAAATACTAATTGTTAAATTTTCTTCATGGTTTGGTGTATTAGATGTACTTAACTTTAGAAAAAATATTGTGTCAATATACTGTTTTAACTGATTTCTGTATTTATTAATGAAATGCAGGGAGTTCTATTTTATGAACTTCCCCTAAACCCCTAAGCTGAACCCCTAAACGATGTGAATAGCAAGTTATATTAATCTGGTTGTACTTTGCACAAGATAGCCTTAGAAGTAAATCTGTTATCTGATACATAATTGACCACTGTGTCACGCACACTGGTGGAAGAAGATACAGCTAAGCATAACTGCAACTGTGTCCATTACCCTGAGCTTGCTTGTAGAGTTTGGGGGATTTTGAAGAAAATGTGTTGACGTGACTCATGAGAAATAGATCTTTGGGGTGTCAGGTTTTGGTACAAACTTATATTCTTCTAACAGCTATTCTTATTGCATTTTTAAACGACATTATGTTTATGTATTAACTGATGGATTTTAAGTCTGCAAGAGATACTTTATGGGACTTCATAGATGGGTAAAAATGACTATGTTCTTATGCAATATTTTAATGAAAAACTCCTGCTAATAAGTGTCACTCTGACTTTCTTTAAAGGTCCTTGCCTATACAGAAGGCCTTCATGGAAAATGGATGTTCAGTGAAATTCGGGCTGTTTTTTCAAGGCGGTATCTTCTCCAGAACACAGCTTTGGAAGTGTTTATGGCAAACAGAAGTATGTCTTTGTTTATTTTTGCATAAAAATAGGCGAGTAGTTATTTTGTGTGTTATCTGTTACTCTTAGAATTTAAACTCTGTGCTTCCTTTGATAAAGTGCTCATGTCTGTGTTCAATAATGCTTACTTTTGCATATATTCATTGCATTTTGTATTAAAATCAATCATATAAATCAACCTCACTGCTTTCTGTGCAGCAGAGAGATTTATTTATAAAATCAGATGATTGCAATTGCTAAATTCTTCAAATAGTTTATTGGAAATTTGCTTTTTCTGTGATGTCACCCCTCTCTTCCATTTTCTGTAAACATTTTAGTGAAATACCTAAAAATATATTTCCTTTTCTAATTATGAACTCAATTAAACTAAAAAGGATCAGGCCAATAAATGCATCCACTCTGTTTTCTGTGTGCTACTCTGAATCAGAGTGGAGTGTCTGGTGAGGTTTGTCAGTAGTCTTTTGCTCTGAGGAGCTCTAATAAAAATTTTTGTTCCAACTGGAGAGGGAATGAAACAATTTCTGGTCCTGTGTGTTTTAATGGACCAGTTAAAAGACCAAATGACATGCCAACTACTGAATAGCTTCCCAGCCTGATAAGAGGTGATATGGGTTAATAGTAATCTGCAGTTCCTCTGAATTGTACCTCACTCAGGTCTTCTGCA
Organism: Nycticryphes semicollaris; assembly: GCA_013400055.1. NCBI lineage: Eukaryota > Metazoa > Chordata > Aves > Charadriiformes > Rostratulidae > Nycticryphes > Nycticryphes semicollaris. The sequence continues at coordinate 252,159 of VXBJ01003288.1, read as the reverse complement.
AAATGGATGAGTTAGTGCCAAAACATTAACTAGCTAATGTTATGTAGGAATGAAGTATGCCAGGAATTTCTGCTCTCACTTGGATTCTCAGGAGGATAAAAGTAGAACTGGCTTATGTTCCCAAATAAAAACTAAAGAGCATTTTAAAAATATACGCGTGTGGAGAAAAGTATTTCTGCAGATGGTTTACTAATCCATATTTTCCCTTCTTTATTTAGCTTCTGTTATGTTTAATTTTCCTGACCAAGCAACAGTGAAAAAAGTTGTGTACAGCTTACCACGTGTTGGAGTAGGAACCAGCTATGGTTTGCCACAAGCCAGGTAACTTGATTAGCATAGTTTGTATATTTTGTATATTTTGTGTTTGTTATATTACAAAAATGATATTTTTGAACATGTCACTAGTAAAACCTTATTCCTGTCATAAAAGTTTAGATTTTCTCTTTCTTAAGATTAGTTTTGCTTATTATATGGCCTGCTATTATGAAATAGAAGTAAAAGTTTTATAAATTATAACGGTTTTTTAACCATTACTGGAAATAAGTACCTTCCAATAAAAGACCAGAAAAAAAATTACTTTATCTCTTCAAAGTCTGGTTTTAAGTCAAGTTTTATAAATACATAGACAAGTGCTAGTCCTTGTGATTGTTGTGCAGGACATGGGAATAAACTTGACTAGGTTTTGTGTTTGCTGAATGAAATTATTTTATATAGATATATATTCTCACTTGCCTTTTATATGAACAAGTGTGGGTTATAGTTCATTGCTTATAATTATAGTGCCTATTTTGCAATTTCCAAATTTCTTTCATTCAGAAGTATAATGCAATATTCTTATGCTGTTTCCAAAATTAAGGTGGATATATACTTTGGAAAATACCAAATAATGTTCAGTTTTTGAGATTTTCCCATACTATGGACAAGTACAATTTTTGTTATTTCATCAACATAAATATCAAATCAGCCTATAATCAGAAATAAGGCTGGGAATTGTCAGGTCCTATACAGTAAAAGTATTCGTATTTCAGTGATGGGTAAATTAATCTTCATGAGTACTTCACTGTACAGTATTCAGTGCACTGAGAGGGGGAGAAATTTCTTGCCTCCAATGTTTTTTCTGTTTAGAAGTGTCTGTTCAGATCTAAAATTGTTTTTGAGGGTGGATCAGCAGAAGTTCAGTGAATAATGTTTAGATGCAGGATTAATTTCTGCTCAAAATAAAAGGAAAATAAATAAATATGAGGGAGTGAGGAAACAGCAGGAAATTAACAAAATGTGGTGCTTTGGGTTCAGATCGCCATTTGGCTTGACTTGGCCAAAAGCCAATGACTTGATCATCAGTGTAATGTCTGGGATGTGTCTTTCTCTTTCTTTAAGTCATTTCCTACAAACTAAAACTTCATATCATCCTTGTTTTATCCCAGTGCAGAATGTGGAAATACTCAGAAGTGTCAAAGCATTTGTAGGATTGGAGAACTGTTTTGTTCCCAGCTGAACATCATTCCCTGTCATGAGCTCAAGAGTCTCATGATGCCTAAGGCTTGATCTCCTGAATGTGCTGAAATTCTAGGGCAAACTGCCAAATTTCTCAAGTTTTCACTGAGATCAAGGGGAAGTTGGGGCATTTCTTTGGAAGGTGCATCATGTTAATATTTGCATTGTTCTTCCAGATACTCAAATTAAGGGAATTGCTGTCTCTAAATAGAAAGTAATAGTATTATTTTCTGAAATAAAAATGGCCACATGTTCTAGAACAAACAAAATGCAAATTTCTCAATCAGAATTCATATCTACAGTGACATTTTTTACTTTTGAAATTCATATCCTTTGTGCATTATTCAGTGAATAATTGTCTGAAAAAGTTTGTTGATATATAATTCTTTAGAAAACTTTCAGCTTCACTATTATATGCAGTTATTTCCATACCTTTTTGATTAAAATTCAATTTGAATCGAAAATGGGCTTGCTAGCCTTCAGAATAAATCTGGCATATTGTAGTGAAGTTGTTTTTCTTTCATGTTTTTGTGTAATCATGGTTTGATTTATGCATAATAAACACCCTGTAATCATGGTTTTTCCTTTTTTTCTGTCTACATGCCCTTATTGTCTTCAGTAGGATTGCAAGGGAGAAGTGAGGGAAAATCTGACTCTATAACTGTTCTTTAGTTAGTATTTTGTTGATGTTAGAATATAGTTCCCCTTTGTATGAATATGTTGCTCTGGAACACCAATTTTTAAAATTATGCTTATTTGTATAACTAACGTAAGGAGAAATTATGCTGAGTAACAAAAAGGAGCTGCTATGCTGTGTAAAATATCCTGTTTCTGTAGCTGATTTTCCGGATTAAACTGTACTTAAAAATATTTTAACCAAAGCATATCTTTCTGATTGTTTTGCTTAAGTTCTTTAGTTTTATTTTTCTAAGTAATATTTCTAATACTACTCTGATAAACATTTGATCTAAAGTTAATTAGTTTATCATAAAGAACTGTGTTTGCAATGGATACTTTCTGAAAGAGTAAATTACTTGTAATGCAATGCATTGACTATAAGTGCATTTCTGTTTTCATGGAGGAATCCTGTGATTTACAAAGATGGAAAGAAATAGAAGGAAATAGCAATATTTATGATCTTCTAATGGCACAAAGGATTAGAAGCAGGTAAACTGGTATCTGTTAAGACTGTTACAGATCAGCTGTTCTGAGCAAGTCTCCAGTTTGCCTCTTTGCTGCCTTTCCCAACAGCCTGTCTAATGCTTTGATTCCACAAAGCATCCAAGCCTGTGCTCAATGTTACAGAGAAGTAATTACATCCTTAAAACTAGTGGAAGCATTTGGTCTGATTTGGTAATCAAGTTTATCTGTCTTTGATAAATGCATTTTCACTGTTCCTGAAACATGTTGCATTGATTGTAGCTTCTTTATGATCTTGCGACATGATACAACTGGGCATACAGTAGTGTGCCTTTTTTTGGACTTATTTCTACAGCTCCATATGATTCTACGTAGGTAAAGTAATAGCCACATTTTTACAAGACTATTAGCAGACCACTTTTTAGGGTTCTAGCACCTCAGGTGTAATTTAGTAATGCATTTTCATTGAGGGTAACATCATAGCTTAGAAACCAACTGTGAGCTGCCTGACAGTTTTGTAAGCATACAGAGATCAAAGAATTGGTAAAAGATATAGTATCACCACTAAACATGTGCCTAGCACCATCCATTGAAATTCTGTGGGCTATTAGTGCATTAAATAAAACAATGACTCCAGTTATTAAAGCTAAGAAATAAAAATGATGAAGTTTTTGCTGAAAGAAAACATATTTTGGCTGGTATGGTAACTATATTCAAAGTCAGCTCAGCCCTGCCACTTATTCCACATCAGTAGCTTGGTGATGGATTTCCAGATCTCAGTATAGCTGGTTGCAGAGGTTAGGTTTTGGAAAGGGAGAGGGATATAAAAACCAAGATTTGATGTCATCAAAGCATAAACCCGCTTTTAGGGCTTTGATTAAAGGTGAATATTGATGAGTCTCTTGTCAGAAGCTGGTGACTTTCCCAAGCCTTTTTTTTTTTTTTTTTCTGAACAGGAGAGGCACAACACAAAACATCAAGCAGGTGCTACATTTTTGGCAAGATACTTAAAAATTCTTTGTATGAAACTTTATTGTAGCTAACTAAATTAAAAGTGCTTGTGAAAGGGGGTGAATTATGCTCCACATATGGGATATATAACATCCCTTCCTTCAACAAAAAGACATGAATTGTTTTCTAAACATATTTAAAGCATATAAAACTTGAAAAACTGGATCATCAGAGGGTCTTCTGCAGTTTCCATTTTGAGTTGGTGTTTCACGGCTCTTTAGAAGTAAAGGAAGTACATTCATTTGTGCTTCTTCATATTGGTGATGGCATATCGAAGGAGAGAAACGGTTTGATCAAAGTTGGGTGGATTTAGCAAAACATAAAACAGTGGGTCTTCCTGTGTTAACTGAAACAAGCAAGTGTGGAACCAATTTATTGTGCATAATTTTTTCCAGTCTCTGCTGAAATAACTGTGAATCTTCCAAACACCTTAGATATAGAGTGAATAAGGAGCTTTTTTAGTATATTTTGATTTTCTGTAGAGTTCGCTCAAATCAGGCATTCAAATGCAAAGTCCAGCACTTGACAGTTTATAGATTTTTGAAACTCCCTGGGAGATTGTGGGTAGAGTCTAAAAGCAGCTGCTAAGCTGTACTGATGCATAAATGTTATTTTGTCATGGGAGGAACAGAAAATCTGTAACAGAAATGCATTGTAAATGTAATGATCTCTTTAGGATTTTTATTTTCTGTATTTATTAATTTATATGTAGCATTAGTCATAGTTTATTGGGAACAATACATCTTTGAGACTTCTACTGTAAAAGTAATTGTTATCCTATAAAATGCAATATAAAGTATAATTGCATTCAGATAATTCTTTAGATCATTTTTTCAGAAGAAGCGTAAGATAAACAACTTACAAAATTTTTGTAATGTCTTCTGTGTACTGGTAACATGTATCATCCTGGAGTCTAATGTAAAATAAGGCTAGCCAAGCTGGCAAAACCTTATGTACTGCTATTTCAGGTAAATACAAGTGTACCTACACTTGCATCATCATTTTTTTATGCTTAGTTTGTAAGCCTAATTATGGCTGACATAGAAAACCTACACATTGACAATTTAGATGTATAATTATGGTAACTGTACACTCCAAGTGCATACCGTTACTCATCCTTTCTCTGGAAATGGGGTTTAGTACATGAGTAGGAGTATGTACATATATCTTTAGAAGTAGATGGTCCATATTTTTATAATCTGTGCCCCATTTGACACCTTGTATGTGATTCTCTTTTAAGAAAATACTGAGCATTCAGCATCTGTAAACAGTACACTTAGAGTGTTTACTGTGCAGCTGAAAGCTGAAGCATTGGGACACAAATAGGTTATATGTTAGGGATCCTCTTTTTTTTGACAGGTATAAGCATTTTCTCTATTTTGATCCACTTAGAAAATTGAAGTTTCTGTAAAAAAAAGTATCTGAGGAGTTGAACTTTTTCTCCTTCCAAAGACTTTACTTGTCTTTTTTTCAGCAAAGACTATTTTCTCCAGAAATGAGTAGTGAGAGTGGGGCTATTTCTGCTTGTTACAGATTTTCTTTTCTTTAATACATTAGCCTAGACTGAATCTAATCCCCTATATTTTACCAGCCAGGGACAGTATATACTATGGGTAATTTAGAACTTGGTGCATGGTATTTGGTTATTATGGTGTCAGATTGAATATAGAAAAGCTGAAATTTTCTGCTTTTCTCTTCTTTGGTACAATTTAGCCTTTATGTGTTGACATGGGTGTCTTAGAAGCTTCTACTCCTCTTCCAAAGTTGAATGAATTGCAATTCAGAATTTATTATGGAGAGGCAGGCAGACAAGTGAGCAGATAACTGAATAAACCTTATTTCTTTCAGAAACCAGTCTATAAATAGAAATTTTGAAGCTTATTGGGATATAGGAAGGGATCATGGGTTGCTGACCATGGAGGAGGTGCACAAGTTATGCAATAAATATCTTCAACCCATGAGCTGGAAATATATGGCACTTTAATCTATCACTCACTCACCTTAATGAACTTATCTCAATGTATCCTTTTGAAACAGGGAAATGGCATTCTTCTTTTATTCCTGCTGGACAGACCAGGCACCAGGAGGTCTGCAGTTTCTTTTACTTCCAGTCTTTTAACCAGATTCAGAATGAAATAAAACAAAAAATATATTATTCTGAATTATTACAAAGCTGTCGTACTGGTAAAATAAAATGCGGATCTTAATTTTAGTCATTTCTCAAATAAGGGTAATGGTGTCTTCTTGACTTCATTAAACAAAATAAAAAAGCCTCTGAGAGAATCTGAAATTAATCACACTAATAACATTGCCCTACATCTTAACATTTAATGGGGCTCTTAAAAAAATCATTCTTTAAATGTGTTTCCTAGGAGAATTTCTCTGGCCACTCCTCGACAGCTTTATAAATCATCCAACATGACTCAGCGCTGGCAGAGACGGGAGATATCTAACTTTGAATACTTGATGTTCCTCAACACTATAGCAGGTAAGGCTTCTAACTCTTTAATCCTTCATAATATGTTTATGTTTGTCAAAGTCTTAAGCACCGTGACTTGATAGAATACTTTTATCCCTCTAGAATTCAGCTGCAGCTTTCTATTCTGAAACACACATACTAAATTTTATCAGAAAATGCACAACCTATCACTAAGAGTTTAGATTCATGTATTGTTGTGGAGGCTGTTCCTTACTCCCCTTTCTGCCATTTCCTCTGCTGACAGCTTTGTCTGAAGCTTTATTAGAGTCAACAAACCATTGCCAGAGAGTGTCTGGAAATAATAATGGGAAAATGTAATTTCGCTACTTCATCATTCTCAGCAACAGCAACGAGACAGCAGAATAACAACAGTATTCTGCCTAGTACAGATGTCACCTGGATTGTGGTATGATTAGATTACAGCATCTTTTCTCGTTTAGTTCTTTGAGCTGAAATATAAGATCAGATTAGGTATTTAAAATGAGAAATAACTGCCATAGACATTCATTCACTATTGGCAAAAGACAAGCTTTTCTGGCATTTGTCATTAATTAAACATACACAATAGCATTTTTCACTTAACCTTCCCCTTTTAATATTAACTCCTGTGGTAATTTTAAATATAAAACCCACTGATTTTCTACACCGTATACAAGGATTTCCTGAAGATTGTCCACTATGACGATTCCTGCCCGTAGCACACATGCTACTTAGGAACCTGCCTGTGGAGAGACTTGCTCAGACATTTCACTCCAGTGAGCTTTAATTTGAAACTCAAATTAAATTCCACCAGGCAAGACTTTGTACTCCAGTGTTGCAACTCTCATCTTTACTTGGCCCTAACTTTTGCGCTTGATGTTGTCCTCAGGCCAGACAGGAGACAAATGTAAATGCAAAACCCAAAGGGCAGCACCTGTAAGTGCCTGTTATGCTGACCGGTCTGAGGGCAAGTCACTGTGTTCTTCCCAGTAGGGCAGCAGCAGAACTCAGGAGCTGTCAAAACTACTTACTTTGAACCTTTAGGCTTTTGCCTCTGTGCTTGCACTGTAGTCATCTTCCAGGCATCCAGTCTTACAGACGTTAATAAATGTGTCATCAAATTATCCCAGTGTGATACAGAAGTGCTCCCACTGAATGGCTGGAAATCTGAGGGCATGTTTACCTTGTGCAGTGGAGCACAAAGCAGAGTCCCTGAAGCTACCAGAGACCTGGGCTGGAAAGTCCATACGGTGCCGTCCCATGCAGGCACACCAGCTTGGTTCCTGAGCATTATAGCCACAGTCCCGCAGATTTCTGCCAAAGGAAGGAGCCCTGCTGAGCGTTTATTACCTCTGGCGCAGCGCCACAAGAATGCTGTTCTCCTGCTTCTGGACACTGGCCTGCCTCCAGCCGTTCTGCGTCTCTCACACATCCGCTGCCCTTCTGGTGATGAGGAAATGCAGACAGAGCCTTACAGGCTGCCTGACCACCTCACCCGAACTTGGAGGGTTTAATGGAGAGCTGGGAAGTTAGCCTAAGTCCCCTCAGTCCTTGTCCAATCCATTATCGACAGAACTGTCCTTCACTTGTAATTTCCTTTTTATGTATTCATTTCTTCTGTGAGCAGTGTGTCTGAACTCTTTAAATGAGACTTGACAAGAGCTGAGCCATTTTTTGATAAATTACTTTTAATTTTAATCAGTGTAAAACTCAAGGTCATTTATTTTTAGGTACATCACCAAAGCATCCAAACCATAAAGAAGACATCTTTATGTCAGAAGTCAATTAGGAATTGCAGTGACACTTACATTAAAATATCCATCAGTAAACAGGCTTCAGCATGAAGGAATTCCTTCAGAGTATCTCAGAGGTCTCAAGAAAAATGTTTTTTGGCATGCTGTTTGACAGTAGTGCTACTAAGCAGCCTTCATAGCCAAACACCTGGGTGGCTGCATGAGGCAAGTTTCTTTTAATGTCACCTAGTGTCATTCACCTATCTGACAACAGGGTGGCCTGCCATTTGCATTCCAGGTACCACCTGCTATGCCCAAGGTTTGGAGGATTGCTGACTCTATGTTATTTTTAATTTTTGTCTATGAGCTTGTATTGTATTTGGAAAAGCTCAAAGCAGCTTGGTCAGTACCACAGTAGTGGCTCTCTCTGACTCAAAGCACTTTATTTCTGGCAGATTTTTTGGTATCAGTCTCTTACTGGTAAATCTCATTTGTTCATGTAATCTCATTGGTGTTAATTGTATAAACTCTCTTGCTCATTTTCACAGCATTACCTACCATTTTATGAAGTGTTTCAGCAGTGCATGATCAAATTGAAATTCAAATTTAGGTAAAGACTATATTCCCTGAAAGAGAGGGAGGTAAATTTGGGTCTCAACAAGGAATTCAGTTTAACTCTTTGTCTCCGTGTCGTACTGACTGACTTATTTTGTAAAGCCATTCTTTTTAATGATGCTTTGAGGTCACATGGATCAAGAAATATATGTTTTCTGAAGGAGGGCCAATATGCTGATTTTTAAGTTTTGGAAGTGAGAGTGTTGGATAAATAAATATTAATACACATGTACACTTCTGCTAAAATGTGAGGAAGGTGTTGAGTAACGTTTGAAGATCTTATCCTTGTCATAGAGAGTATCTTTTACTGTGATTTTTATTTTAAAACCCATATGCATTATTTGGCTTTTGCTAATGGGACCTGATCAATCTATACATTTTCTGGTGTGTTTTCATTTTCCGAGAAGAATAGAAGTCATTGTGTTAGATTGGGAAGAAAATGTCATTGTACCATCTCATAAAGGATTTTGGAGGGATGTTTAAAAGCAGCTGAGATTCTTGGGTGCTCACTTTTTAAGCTGTATAATTGTGGAGCTATCAGCAAGGGTGCTGTCACATCTGATAGTGTTCCGGCAGGGTTAGTGAAATAAAAGATCCTACTGACGTCAGCTATGAATATTGCATGTTACAATGGCCTTCAATGCATAGATCTTGTAAGAAAGCATGTTTGCATTGCTGTACTATGTGCTTTTGCTTGCTACTTCACTCTTTTTAAGATTTTGAAGATTCATAGTCTCTATGAACATACAAAAATACACTTCATTTCCTAATGTTATTATAACAACTGCCTTCACTGATGCTCTCTTGTAGAATCTCATGATGTTTTATTTGAACTCCCTGCCAATGACACACACACACTCACAAAACCTTTTCTGAAAACAATGTAAGACAATTAAAACTGGCTGAAACTCAACATCCAATTCTACACATCAAAATAAACGTCTAATTCCATTTTGGAACAAGCTGTAAAATTTTCCAAGTTTTTGACAGAACTAGAAATCCAAAACATTATTTTTTGGAAAATACAACTTTTTTTTTGCAGTTCTAATAAAGTCTGCACTTCAGCTAGAAAGCTGACTTCCAAAAACTTGTGAAGAACTTGGGGATATTGCAATGAATCTTGTCATAAAGGTGCTGGCAAGCCAGAAATCCACCCACAATGGAGTGCACATGAGCTTCGTGTCCAATGGCAGTAGGGAAAGCTTCAAAACATAAATATGTTAGAAAGCCTAGAAGTTCTCACATCTCCAAGCTGTTTCCTGTCTTCACCATCACACAGTCCTGGCCTGCCAGGCCCTGATATCTGGGAATGTGGAGGGTCAGGAGCTGTGAGGCAGCCTGAATGACACCACTTTGTTTGCAACTGTGCCTATAGTTCTGTAAATCTTCTGTTGAAAGGTGTTTCTCCAAAACATCTCCTTTATGAAAAATAGACATCTTCTGATGAAGCACTAAAAAATTAGTATTTCTACCAGAAATTTTCAGTTCTGGAAACAAAGTACCTCTGCTACATATTGCCCTTGTATCAAAAATGCTGCACTGATAACTGCACATATACATCTGTGTTAAACAGAAGCAAATGCTTATAGACACTGTAGATGGGACCCTTGGCAGTCAGAGGAAAATACATGATTTTCTGTTTTGTCCACAAATGCAGAGTATAGAATATATTCATGACCGCTTTTGCCAAGTAAAGACAAGACATGTATTTTCTTTTTTTTCTCTCTTTGGAAATCCAATTTCCAACTTTTTAATTATACTCTTTTGTAATGAGATCTCATAAGAAATATTTCCTTAAAAGATACAATTTCCTTGCCAGTAACTGTTTGTTTAGGCATTGATGGCCTAGTTTTAGAATCATAGAACAGTTCGGGTTGGAAGGAAGCTTGAAAGGTCATCTATTCCAACACCCCTGCAATAGAAAGGACATCTTCAAGTAAGTCAGGTTGCTCAGAGACCTGTTCAACCTGACCTTCAGTGTTTCCACGGATGGAGCACATACCACCTCTCTGGGCAACCTGTTCCAGTGTCTTACTACCCTCATTATAAAAAATAGCCTCCTTATATCTAGTCTAAACCATTCCTCTTTCAGTTTAAAAGCATTACTCCTTGTCCTATTGCAACAAGCCCTGCTAAAAAGTCTATTCCAATCTTTCTTATAAGCCCCCTTTAAGTACTGAAAGACCGCAATAAGGTCTCCCCTAAGCTTTCTCTTCTCCAGGCTGGATAACCCCTAATTTTTCAGCATGTCTTCATAGGAGAGGTGCTCCAGCCCCTGGCCATTTTTGTGGCCTTCGTCTTGACCCACTCCAACAGGTCCATGTCTTTCCTGCACTGAGGACTCCAGAGCTGGGCACAATACTCCAGGTGGGGTCTCATGAGAGCAGAGTAGAGGTGCAGCATCACCTCCCTCCACTTGCTGGCCACACTTCTTTTGATGCAGCCCAGGATATGGTTGGTTTTCTGGGATGTGAATGCACATTGCTGGCTCATGTCCAGCTTTTCATCCACCAGCACCCCCCAAGTCTGTCTGAACAGGGCTGCTCTCAGTCCCTTTATCCTGCAGCCTGAGTTGGTACTGGGGGTTGCCCTAACCTGCATGCAGAACACTGTACTTTACCTTGTCGAGCCTCATAAGATTCACACAGACCCACTTCTCAAACTTGTCCAGGTCCCTGATGCATTCCTGATGGCATCCCATCCCTTGGGCATGTCAGCTGCACCACTCAGCTTGGTATCATCAGCAAACTTGCTGAGGGGGTACTCTATCCCACTGTCGATGTTGTTGATGAAGGTATTAAACAATACTGGTCCCAAAGCAGACACCTGAGGGACACCACTTGTCACCGATCTCCATCTGGACATTGAACCATTGACCACTACCCTCTGGATGCAACCATTCATCCACTGAATAGTCCAGGTTAGGCTGACAGGTCAATAGTTCTCAGTCCTCCTCATTACCCTTTTTAAAAATAAGTGCAATATTTCCCTGTTTTCCAGCCACTTCACCTGACTGCCATGACTTTTCAAATATCATGGAGAGTGGCTTGGCAATACATCAACCAATGCTCTCAGGACTCTGGGATACATCTTGTCACAGACTTCAGGTTCCTCATGTGTTCTCTTATAGTGGGAGGAACTTTGCTCCACCAGTCCCTGTCTTGTGGTCCATGGGCTCAAGAGGTATACAGAGAGAGGTTGCCAGTGAAGACTGAGGCAAAAAGTTATTGAGTACTTCAGCTTTCTCCTTGTTCATTGTTACCGGTTTGCCAGTCTTGCTCATCACAGGGGGTATGCTTTCTTTGACCTTTCTTTTCTGGCTGAGAAACCTGTAGAAGCCCTTACTGTTCTTTGCATTCCTTGCCAAATTCATCTTCAATAGTGCCTTGGCCTTCCTGACACAACTGGGCAGTGTCCCTGTACTCTTCCCAGGATACCTGTCCCTGCTTCCACTGCTTGTGAATCTCTGTTTCTTGCCCTTTAGTTTGACCAGTGGGTCTTCACTCAGCCATTTGTTCTCTTGCCTTATCTTGCCTTACTCTCCTGATTTCTTACACCTGGGGATCGAGAGCACTGTGTGAAAAGCATCCTTAAAGATCTGCCAACTCTGTTCTGCTTACTTGTCCTGGAGGGCATTTTCCCAGGGAGTCCCATTGACTAATTACTTGAATAGCTGGAATTTTTCTTTCCTAAAATTCAGGCTCCTGACTTTACTGTAGTAAAAGTATAACTTTAGACTATAGCTGTTGGTTTAAGCAGCATTAGCTCTTCTAGCAATATCGTTTTTAGCTGTTGAATAATATGTGCATCAAAACTTTGTGTTACCGCTTAGCTCTTACTGGTTTATTCAGCATATCTCAGCCGTAGTGTAGTCACTTAAGAAATGTAGAGGTTTGGCTCTTAAGAAATGTGGATTATCTGCTGGTAAATAAGTGCTACATAGTTCCCTTTGTTGTTTTTCCTTTTCTTCCAAATAAACTGAAGTCCACTAACACTTTGTACACTGTTTGCCAACTCATTGTAACTTCCTTTCTTGTTATAATGGTGCTTAATTAGTGTCTAGCCCTTTACAAAACAGTAAGAAATCACTCATGTTTTCTTGTGATTCTTTTCTGAAATTATTGAAGAGGCTGCAGCCTTGGAAGAGAGATGTTCAGAAGTGAGGCTTCTGACACCAACTCATTTCTGTCATTTGTCACATGCAACTGGGTCCTTTCCCACAAGAAGTCCTTTGCCTGCTTGTTATTACTGTTAATTACACAGGCTGGTTGGTCTCTGTAGAACAGAACCACTGAATTAAATATACAAATCTCTCCTTAAATCTCTCCCTGGTTTGCCAATATGTCTGTCCTCATAAGCATGGCCCCTAGCTGTTCTATAAGTTCTTAATCAATGTTTGAAATACTGAAGTGTCCCCTGGGAAAAAATCTATTTTTCTATGACTCTTTAAAAAAAATCTTTACATCATTTGTTACCACATCAGAAGCATTGCCTGGCTTCATTTTTAGTTTAACTCTTTATGTTGTGATCTGTACTCATGATGTGATAAATGTCTCCTTCAGCTATCATAGTTCTCTCTTTCTAGATCATTTCCTATCCAAGGATAGGAATAGTCCAAGGATAGCCATCACTTGTTCTGGCCTGAGGACTCATTGCAATTTCAATTCAAAATCGCTCTCTGTTTTCAAAATTCTCTAAAGTCTTGTTTCAACCTGTTTCTCTGGCCCTCCAGCCAACTATTCTCTTGCCTCCCTGTTCTGTTTCCAAGGTCTTCACCTCTTTCTTGCCCTCTTTTCTGACTCGAGCATATTTCATCATGTTTACAGCTCTGGGTTTTTCTCCCAAAGGTAAACACTGCACTCTGCTACTTATCAATCAGTCTCAGTGTTATACTCCCTGCACCCCTGGTTTTTGTCCTGGTTGTGTAGACATAAACCTTCCTGGCCACCTTCCCCCTCCTCCTACCTATTGCCTTCTCAGTGATCCTGTAACTTAAAGGTTTGGAAGCAGCTAAGATTACATTAATTGTTCTTTCTTCAGGCACATAGGAAAAGACTGTGTTGCATGTGATCAGCACGTATGTCAACTGAACTCTCCGGGTGACATAGGGAACAAGTAATTTTTACTATTCTTAGTTATAAGATTATTGGAAAACATACTTAAAAGTAATCCCACAGAAGCAAAAGCAATCAAGAGGAGGGGGAACAAAAATTAATTTTATAATATGTTTGCAGTGCCCACTGTTTTGGTTAGAAATCTAGTTTTCAAATATATTTTTCAGTATTTAACTGATTTCTGCGTTTTTTTTTCCTTTTTGAAATTGCTATGCATTAAACATGTGTTTGCATTTGTATTTATTGGAGTTTTAATTCTTTTAAATCCTACCTGCCACATCTTTTAAAAGTGGGGGATAATTATATCCATAATTTTTGTAAGTCATTTCTTGTAGTGGAAAGGGATTATTTTTAACGGTTTGTGGAAGAAAATGATGTCTTCAGTCAGGTAATAAATTCAGACAAACTTCTTCCCCCTCCCTCTTTCTTTTGCCTGTTTAGCATTTTCCACTTTTTTGCTCTGTGATGTACAAGCCTTCACTGGTTAATTATGTATATATTTAGCTACTGCATGTGTTGGGCTTATTATTGTCATCTAATTAGATGTAACTCGAACTACTTGCTTCTAGAAAAATCATTAAAAATTCTTTCCTAATGACCTAGAGATGACAAAATGTCTGTAAAGTGTGAAGAAGCAGACAAGCACAGGAACATCGCTCTTAAAGAGTGTTAATCCAGATGCTGCAATCATCTAATTAAACAATATTTTGCTGTCATTAACATTTTCACCAAGGAATTGCAGTTATAATTTCTTTGTCAGCTGTCTCTAGCTCACTTTACCTTCAAAACGAAAGTGCCATATAAAAACACTAAATTGGATGGTTTAATTAAAAAGTTTTTTTTTAATGAAGAAACATACCCAGTATTTCTGAGATCTCATTTACTATGCCTCAGTTTTATTGTTCAAGTAGATTAGTGTCACAGGCTTGCAATATTTAATATTCAGCCTTTAATATTAATCTCTGCAAGCCTACTTGGGGGAAAATCTGAAGCTTCTGAGAAGGTGTAAGGACTACCGATAGCAGTACGGGTTTATGTTTTATATTTATTTAGCTAAAGAAAGAAACAAATAATTCTTGTTGGAAGCACCAGATGATTGATGAGATGGCTAAATATATTCATCTACTGACTTCACTCTGAAAATAATCATTGTGAAGCCAGAACTGATCAAGAAAGCATTCCTAATAAAGTTAAACCACTAATATTTATGCATGTTTAGAATTAGGGATTTGTAATCCCATTATAGGCCTAGATCACTGTCCTCCACTCAGATAAGCATAGATGTGTGGTCTTACCTCATTGTGTAGGTTTGGCCTCCTTTCACAATTTAAATGATAGTTCACCTTCTTGAGTGGTTTTTTATATATATATATATATTAAACAGAAAATAGTTGAATTCAGAAAAATTGATCACTAAATTTTTTACTAAACAAATTAATATCTATTCTTAGTAGATGATATCTTCATAAATAAAATGTGTTATAAATATTGAAATAAGAGAGAAGTAAATAACTATGGTTACATTTATCAAATACATAATCACTAAGCCTTCATTGTTTGTAATTTATCCTACCTAAACTGAGAGATAAACTGCTTCAAATTATTTCTCATTATGGGGTAAAAAAATGCACACAAGCATTACTGTGGTGTCCTGACGTGGTGCTAATTCCACATAATAATTTGTTCATGTGTCCATACTATACGTAAACTATCAAAACCACACAGCACAGGAGAACTCAGGTACACCAGCTAAGACCGGGATTGCTTTTCTCTTGTTCTATTCACATATTTATGATTTTCCCATGTGGAATAGGAAGAAAATTTCAAAGTCTTGCTGACTGAATATTGAAATAAAAATGAAATTAATTTCAAAATTAAATAATCTCAATGTGAAAAATTTCAATTTTGAAATAAAAAGTAGTTTTGGATAACCCTAAATTTCCTTTCAAAACTTTGCAAAAGGACGTTCTTACCTTTCCAAATGTTTCTGTAAACTGTTTTCAATTGAAGGCTTTTGTTACTCTGAACTCTTTCCCATAAAACTTTTTGATTCTGAAGAATCATCATTTTGGCTTATGCTTTATAGTAGACTGCAGTCACCTCAGTCATTCTCTTTCTGAATCTCAAATTTCTTTTAGTCTGCTGCATACATAAGCAATGTCTTTCTTTTGTGGAGGCTTTTGCACACTGTTCTGTTAAGTTAATTGAGGATTCTGATGGTGAGAAAAACTTTGCTGTATAAAGGTACAGTTTTATAAAAGCCATAGTTTATAGAACCTTAAATTTTAAAACATCAAGTAACTTTAAAAATATAATGTAATTGTTTCCTTGCCAAATAGGAAGATAACACTCTGATTCGACAGATGTGGAAAATGAGGCAGAGTTGTCTTACTTCAGGACATACAGACCTCCCCCCCCCATATACCCTAAAACAATTAATATTCTGCCAGAGAGTACCATTTATTTTCCTCCCTCACACAGATAAATTCTGGTGTATTTCTGGGTTTGTTCGATAAATTCTCACTCTTTTCAAGAATGATTTTTCATTAATTCATTGTTGATAATAAAGACTTTTTTTTGTTTCTATCCATCTTCACTTGTGTGTGGCACGCAATGTTGGTGTTGCTTTTTAAACAAAGTTGTGTTTGTACTTCATTTTCTTTTATATATTCCTGTGAGCATATATGAGCTCAAAATGTAAAAATGAGGACACATAGTTGTTAACAATATGCAATTTTCCTGGTTTTAGTGAAACTATGTACAAAATGGAGACACATTTCTTGTTCATCAACTTCTATTGAAAAAAACAAGGTGTTTTTAGAGGAGTGAAAGTTTCGCATTTCATTCAAGTAGAGCTGATTTTTGTGGAGAACTGCAAATGCTACTAAGAACAAGGAAGCCTGTGTTTTCCTGTGCTGGGTTTTGTACCCCAGGAATCTGTCCAGAATCTGGAAGGAAGCAGTTAGTGAGACAGGGCTGTAAATCTGCTGCAGGACTGGGAATTGTTAACCTGGGTTATTTCAGTCTGCTAATTATATTATATAAATACACACACACATATATTTATGACCTGATTTTGTTTTTTAAGACTCATGTTGCATATTGTGTGGTTCTCAGTAAATCAGTATGGTGGATAGTTCTGTACTGAGCAACTTCATTTGTCTTATCACTGAAATGTTAGATACTGCTAAATACCAGCTGACACAGAAATCAGAGCCTTCCCCAAACACACTTTTCCTGTTGATGAATCTAAAAATTTTCAGTTCACTTCACAGTTGCGGATTGTTCTTGTGAAACTGTATATGAAGATGTTTTTTCGCATATTTGAGCTGCTGGGATGGTAGCAAATTTCTTTCATTATGTTTGGAGGGAGTGGCCCGGGGCAGCCAACTCTGTCTTTTAGGAGGGAGAAAACGTTTTTTAATTTTCAGAGTGGTTAGCAAATAGTTTTAAAGCAAACATCTTATTCATCCACTTTGATTCCACTATTGCAGTGAAATTTCACCATTTCTTCAGTGAAGAAGGGCCATGGAGAATAATGTATTAATATGGTTTATCTAGGTTAGACATAGATTTACTTCAAATACAGCCCCTTGCTGTTGGACTCATTTAATATTTGCCAGCTAATGATAGTGCATGCAGTTTCTAGGAAAATAATAGTCTAGTGGTTTTAAATTTCATTATTCATGCTATGAAAACAGCTTCATGGAAATAGAAAAGGATGTGTTTATTGGCTTGTGGTGGGTTTTAGCTGATTTTGAAAGATGATGTGCTCTCAGTATTATGCTGATTTCTGTCTTGATGTCTGATTCACAGTAAATCAATCTAAATGGCTACGTTTGTGTTAAAGATTCGTACCTGATTCTGTCAAGTAGTGAGAACAGGAACACATGATGCAAGAAAAGTAACCACTAGATTGTTTTTCAGCTGGAGAAGTGGACGCTATTTCCTAACACTTAAAACACATTCTTTCTTAATAGGACGAACGTACAATGATCTGAACCAGTACCCTGTATTTCCATGGGTTTTGACAAACTATGAATCTGAAGAGTTAGACCTGACCCTTCCAGGCAACTTCAGGGATCTTTCAAAGGTATGCTTCAATTCTGTTATAGACAGTCACCCAGCCCTTTTAGGGCTTTTCTATTTATAGTCTGGTTAAGTTAGGTTGTTATCTTAAAATCAGAAGTCTGAAATAGACTTCTCTAGTTTAGAATAATTTTATACTGAATCTTTACACTCTGCTGCTTCCGTGTCCCTGACTGATCTGGTTCCTGCAACTCCTCTGTACCTTCTGACTTATGGATCATGAGTGCATTAGACCACTTGATCTCATTAATTATCTCCTTTAGTATATGAAAGCCGATTCTTTGGAAATAAAAAGCTTGGACTAATTTTTC
>VXBJ01003288.1:101654-234155 GCA_013400055.1 Nycticryphes semicollaris | reverse complement strand
TTTTTTTGCATAAGCAATATAATAGCAGCACCTCCTTTTGGTTTAGTAATTATTCAGTAAACAAATGTTTTGTATTTTAGACAAATATTTTGTATTCTATTTGTGGGTTTTGTATTCCAACTGAACTTGGACAGTTAGTGCTTTGTAATAATACAGTTCCCAGTAATTATTTCTCTAACAGCACCATCCCACCCTGAGTATGTCACAGTCTCATATCCCTGTTGGAAAGAGTGTGCTTGCAATACCTCCAGCTGCATTGTAACCATTCCTGGAAGCCTGCTTTTGTGAGACTTCCAAAATAATTTAAGTAGGACTTGATTGCATAATAGCAGAGAGAGAGACCTAAGTTCCCTCTCCCTTTTTTCTTAGATAAATAAATAAGTAAATAAAACCAGAAATTAAACTACATTCACAGTATGACTCAAATGTAAACAAATTGTTTGAGACTTTACTTAAGTTATATAAAAGCTCTGACCTTTCACAGAGTTACAGACATATTTCACAAATGTGTTTTCCAGTTCTGTAACACCATTGTAATCTGTGCCAGGAACAATAAAAGAAAATCCACAGACATGAGTTAAATAAAGACCAGTGATCCTCTTGCACTGGCTTATTCCTTCCAACCAGATTCTGTGATTCTGTGATTCTGTGATCTATAAAAATATTTCTGGTTTAGGATTGTTTGTAGTGATAAACCTTTCATTAAGACACTTACATTTTTCAAAATCTCTCAAAGTCACTTCTTTCTAGTATTAATAGGACTGCTTATGGGGAAGTGCAACAAGATTAGACAGTGTCTCATGAGTCCTTCATTAGGTATTTAGTTTTGGTTGAATCCAAATTTTTATGGCAGCCTATTAAAGTATGTAATTGCTACAGGAAGTAGCATGATAGTTGAATAGATAGGTTTTCCTCATGAGTTACTAAATACTCATTATGGAATTAGTGCTTTTAGAGCTTATTAAGTATCACTGCACTCATAATAGTGCCCTCCCTTGATAGGAAATGTAAAATCAAGTTTCTGGTTATTTATGTTACATCAAGAATCCATGCAACGTGCACAGCAGTATTTTGCCTGAGGACCTTTTCTTCCACAGTTTGATAACTGCATTCTCTTATTCAAAAGCTGCCAGTGGTTTTCTCTGGAAAAGCTAGGGTTTTGACCTCTGAAAAAAAGCCTACACAGAACTAGTTAAGGAAAATGGCCTTTCCTTTCTGGCGATATCTGCGTTGCGTTTATCCCATGGATGTGTGAGAAAACATATGTGCAATCTGTAAAGTGTTGTGGGATCCCTCAGGATAAAAGGGGTGTAATTGTCATATTTTTGCAGTGTTTATTATAATATCATCTGATAGGTTTCATTTCACAATGGTTTTAAAAGGAAAAACAGATTAATGACTTTTTGTAAAAGGCAGTGGCCGGTTAATATGAAATGCCTTACTTTGTGCGCTTGGGCTGTTATGCATTACTTGCATCCTGTTTCAATTTGTGCATTATCAGTAAAAATCTTCAAAATCAGAATGCATCTGAAGTATTTCCTTGGCAATTCTGTTTTCATTTTCAATATTATCCTGTATCTGTAAGTAGGCCCTTTTATTTCCTTCTTAGGGAGGTAAATCCTGAGTAGCCTAGCGCTTAAAAGCAGGAGTTAGTAATTTATTGTTCACATTATTGAAGTGGGGTGTGCCATCAAGCCTCAGCCAGACCTCTGGGGCAGGCACACACAGTATCCTTCCCTTGAGGAGCTACTTCCCTCTGTCAGATTTTACCCTGCAATGGAGAAATGTTCCTGCAGATTTGATGGCAAACTTGAATCTCCAGCTAAGCTGTTGATGGATAAAATCTCCTTTTTCAGTTCCTGACCTTCTGTCTTCCCACAAGCTTGCCCTTCTTGGGTTTCACAGAGCCTCTGTCATTAATATTTAGTAATTAATAGCCCTCAAACAATCTTTTGAAACAATGTTTACTTCTAACACTATTACATATGTGGTAAGAGCCCACAAAAGCAATGAAATTAAAAGTAAAACCCACTACCATGATTTGTTTTATTGGTTTAAAATAACTTTGGTAGTTAAATATAGATGCTTAATCTAACTTCTTTTAAAATAATTTGTGCGTTATCATGCAAAGTTCATACAAAGCTCCACTGCCAGTCATGATAATTGACTGTACTCCTTTTGAAACATTTAACCTTTGGTTTGTAGGCTTTCTATATAAAATATGATACACCACCTTTGCAATATCGCAACTCCTACAAATGTAATTCATATGTTTTATGAAAATGCAATTAGATGTGTTTGGCCTGCTTAGGATGTCAGTGACAGAGTAAAACATATGCCTTTTGCATTTAGCTCAAACTTAAATATTTACATTTCTGCTAAGCTGTCTTGAACATGTTACTTTTCCTTTCCTTCCATTCAATTTTATTCTGGTTTTATGTAGCACTCCTTATTGTGTCACTTTTACATCCAAATGTTGCTGGATCTCGAAAACCCATTATATTTAAATATTAGTGTGAAAATTCCTCTGCCCTTTTTGTTTGAACTGTTAGGAAATTCCCCTATGAAGGCTTTTTTCTCTTTTTATGTATAATTTGAGACTGAAAACCAGGGCCCATGGGCATGGAAGGTGCTGTAGCAGTAGGATATATTGGACCTCTCATTTGATTAGACAGTGTAGGGTCAAGTTTTATTCATTACATATACAAGGTTAAAGGTTATATTTATTGTTTGACAGCATGAAAAGCTAATGAAAGAGGCTGTCATAGATACATAGATTATCTTTTCACTATCAAAACACCAGGTGATCTGCTTATTTTCTCCTTTATTGAGATTTCCTTTAGAATACCTATGGTATTAAACATTAGTACGGGAACCGTTCATGCAGCCCTTACTGTACGCTGAGGTTTGGGGGATTTCAACACACTTAAAATGTGATGTGGTTGGTTTGTGCAAAATTGTATGACTTTTACTCCTAAATTTTAGTGAATGCATGGGTTTGACATGCTGCATTGTCCCTGCTCATTAAAGTGTAAATGGGAATTTCTCCTCATTTACTTCCAGTCATACATCCTGTTAAATAAAATGATTTCTTCACCAGGCAAAGTAATACTAATATTGACATGTGTATGAAACATCACACGCCCATTCATTGAGTGGAAAAAATTATATTTTGTTAATATAGAAGGTGTTTGACTGACGGGTGGTGATAAGCATAACTACTTTTCCTTATTACTGTGCCATTTCAAGAAAAGGAAGTGATAAAGCCCCAAGGCTTCTAAATGTAATAATGCAAATGAACGCATCGAAGTGTGAATATTTCAAGGCAAGCCACACTTAATACTTCCAAAAATGTGTATGCTGTGGAATGGAGTTTATGGGCTTATCTAGAGCCACTCTCACTTGAAAAATGAAATCAGTTTCTGTAACTTAAACTACTCTCTTCACCACATGCAACTCTACCATCAAAAAAAATTTAGTTTGATTCTCATTTGATTTAAGCCACACAATTAAACATTAAATAAAAATTTACTGAGTGAAACTCTGGTACTTTGAATCTGCCAGAATTCTTATATTTGACAATGTGAATATTGATATGCTGAAGAAAAGCTGTTTAAAAATTTGGAAAATATTAGAATTTATTTTAAACTTTAAAGTACCATCCCATGACATCCTACTTACAGGTTGTTGTTCTTTGTTGGGCTTTTTAAATAAAAAAGAAAACATCAGGAAAAGCTCAGTCTGTATTCAGCCAGAGCCAAAGAAGGCCACACTCCAGATTTCTTTTGCACCCAGCTACAATTTCAGTTCATTACAAAAAAAAAAAAAAAGGTAAACAGATAAGGTAGCTGCTGCATGGATTAGAGTCAAGATAAGCAGAATATTTTAGTGCCTGGATAAATAGGATGCTACGTTCAGTTTTGCTCTCATGAGAGAATGTAGTTCTATGAAGATAGCTGGCAAAACAGTAAATATTACATGAGCTAACATAACATGTCCAGTGGATATAAACACTAGATGTATTGACAATACACTGGTTCAAAGGCCAGATGTCTAAAGAGATTAGCCAGATAAAAAAGAATGACATGAATAGCAGTGTGTTTTTAATGTTAAAGTAAATTCTTGACTTTATTTTGAAATGGAGAAAGAAGCATAAAATAAACTCAAACAGCTGCTTTTAGTACATCAGAAGTGGAGTGGCTGAACAGGCATTGTCATACAGTGAATTGTTTTTCTTGGTTGAAATAAAGAATATCCTATAAAACCATTTCATGAAAAGTTAATAGCATTTGCTGTGAGTCCTTACAGAGGGCTTTTTTAAATGAAAAGACAAATGGTGTGTTTGGAAAAAGCATTTTCCAAAACATTATAGAAAGAACTTTTTATTTAATGTTCTGAACAATTTGACTGAAATTCAGTTTCTGTCTATCTTATGGTTAAGATAGTGGATTGAGACCTAGTACATGGATTCAACTTTGCCTTTGTATTGTTTGTGCAAGTAATTTTAACTAGTAAACACAACAGTAGAATTCCATTGAAATGGAAATAAAATTATTTTCTTCTGTGAAGATACAGGGAATGATCAATAAATAAAATTTGTCTCCTTTTTATAGCTGTGATGTCACATTAAAACTGTAGTGGATAACTTTTGGACTGAGAATGACACTGTAATGCTATGGAAAAGTGATCAAAACTCCATATACCATATATATTTCACAACAAATGTGAGAGACACATGCCACAACAGAGTAAAACTGGGTTACTTCTCAGTTTGTACAACTGAGATTTAAAGTCTTTACCAAAAATGCTTGTTTATACTGAAGGATGAACTGTTATGATTTCTTTGGATAACAGCATGTTGCTACATGGACATTAAAAAAACACTGAGGAAGGCGGGAGGCGTGGGGGACTTTCCTCCACGCTGTTTTATTTATGTAAGTTTTCTCTTTCAGAAAATGCCTGGTCATTTGATAGACACCATCTGATCTATTTGTGATTAATCAACAAGTTTTTAAATTGCACAATAAAAACAGTGGGATATTTGAGCACTTTCCATTAGCTTTTTCAATGTGTATAGTTTCAGTGTCCTTTCCTTTAATGCACAGAGGGGTGGTTGTGGTTCAGGTTGGGGTCTCCACTACTCCACAGAAAAGGAGAAAAGGGGGACCAGATGTTCCTTGTATTTCTTCGCTACAGACCAGAGGTAACTGATATAACGCTGACCCAGAAGCTGCAGAGCTGTATGAGCTTGGGCAACACCCCGCTCTCCTCCCTGTGCTGTGCTGTGCAGAGGCAGCTGCACTGCTTTCTAGTTGAAGACAAGCTCTACCTCAACCCCTCAGTTCTTTCTTTCCTTCTCTCTGGGGCAAGGAAGGGTAATTCCCAGAAAAGATTCTTCCCAGAGATTTCCACATGAAAATTTCCATACCGTGCAAGAAGAGAGATGACTCTCGTGATATCTCACTTAAAGAGTCCATTTTATTCAGCAGATACTTCGCTCATTTCAGTGTTTTTCTTCAAATGAATCCTAAAGTAATTGAAAGAAAAATGGGTTCTAACTCTGAAAAGAATATTGATGAGGATGAAGGTAATCTTCAGAATACAGCTTTTTAGATTTATCATTTAACAAATTGAACATGTGTCTTCTGAAAGTAGATTATTTTAGCTACTTGTGTGGGCATATTTACATGAAAATGGGAATGTAACATCTTATAACTTTATATCTTTTAAATTGAAATAACATTTCTCCCTGAAGAACCTAGAAAAAATGATGGTGTATTTACATTAGTGTTTTGTGTGACTTTGGGAAATTATTGTGAAGACCATGAAAGAATGTACCTCTTTCATTAAATATAACAATATATATATAAATTTTTAAGAGTTAAAGTTACAGGTTAAACCATCATTAAAATTTTGTTAGTCTATAAAACAAAATAACTTGTAATTATTTTTGATCACCAGTTCTGCTTCACAGTTCTTGTTACTGTAATCAATTTACAGTGAAGAATGAAAACACATAGGTTATTTGATGAAAGACATCTGATCAGCTTCAAATATAATTTGAAAGGCCCAGAGTTCTGATTTTCAATCTTGCATTAATCACCATATCCCTCCTCTCCTGTGCCTTCAGACATGTATGTACAATAATACTGTGACAGATGACATCTCTGTCTTCCGTAGGCTCAGAATTCACTGCACTGTAGGGTAAGATGCACCTTCACAGTGGAGAGAAGAGATATTCTCAGGGTGTTTTTTCCATTGCAAAAGACAATCTCACTGGTTTGTCTGCCATTTTGTATTTCCTTCTCCGATGGGGTGAATGTTTCCTGTTAACAGAGTAGGGTGTGAATTACTGCTTCAGCTTTTGAAATGTGTAGTTGGGGACTGGAATTCATTCTGCCAGGGAAGTCGTTGAACAGTACATTAATGAGGGTGCTATGAACAGGTCCCATGCAGTCCCCAAGGCAACACGAAATAACTTAGCAAAGTACACATATATATGCACAGTTTGTCAGTCTAATAGGAAAAGTATGTCTTTAAATAAGTTACTCTTTCAGGGAAGTGGTTGAACAAGCATTTTTATATATTGACATCTTATAGGCTAGAATAATGCCAGCATGTTTCTTGACAGTGGCAGGACATGTAACAAAACCAACTATAACAAAAATGCAAATATTTATTTTTTCTTTTTCCAGTAGTCGGGAAACAAGCCTGGAAAGTGTTAGGGAATAGCTCATACTTCTTTTTCAAGAATGTTTTGTGAGGTCTTGCAGTGCAATCAGTACCAGATAACACTGATCCTTAGGGATTACTCATACATTTTACATGTATGAGAAAGCCATTAACATCTCCATGACACAGCAAAGTTTAAAGCACCCAAACTGTTTCATGTGAGAAATACTGAAATCACAATGTTTTAAAATGTTAGAGTTCATGAAACACTGCTATTTAAGAACACGCTCTAATACGTAAAATCGGAAAACATCATGTTCTATGTCAGAATTTTTAACAGCCATCTCAAAAAACATAGCAGCACTGAAGGAATAAAATACTTTATTCAGCTTTAAAATTGTTCAGATACACACGTAGTGTAGTAGATTTGACCTTGCGCTGGTATTTCCATTCCAAATGACTCAGTAGAAAAATTGTGCAATGGAATGAAATGAGAGAATACCTGCTAGCATTTTGAAACAGGTCTAAGTCCTTAAGTATATGTTTTTTCCTAAGTTGTAATTCCCTTAATAATATCAATTCTAACTTGTAATTTTTGATTAACACAAATCAAGTAATTGTTTAAAATCATAATAAGCTTATACAATTATTTGGTGCGGAAGTCAGCTCTCCTCTAAGTATTACCCTCTGTGTGTTTGGTTAATTTTACTACAAAAGCTAAGATCTGACGATTCTTTGCAAATAGGCAATAAATACAGTACTGCTATGTCATCTGAAAAACCAGATTTGAGATCACTTAGATATTTATCTCAACATTTTAGTTACTTTCTGTTGTATTTTCTTTATCCCAGCGACTTTTATATCACACAAGAACAGATGCATTTTGCAAAAAAATCCGAGATAGTGGGTTAAAAAAATGGCAGAAAAGCATTTATCCCCTAAGCAGACACATCAAAACCAACAGTTCCTACCAACGGTCTTACATTTCTTTTGGTTTTACCTAATTTGTATAGACTGTCTGTTAAGTCTTCTTAGAATACAGTTTAAATTTGTGAAAAATTTCCAAATTCTATTGTTTTTAAGAACAAAGCTTGTTTATTTCACTCAGTAAAACCTGTCTTTGTTCAGTCAGAAAGTAGATCCAGTCCTGCAGGACTACGCATGGTTTTTAAGTATTTCTGCTTAGGATCACCAGACACCGTCAGCAGTTCCGCGAGAAATCTTTTCATCATGAACTGTGCATTACAAAGTGTCCTGTGTGAGCAAAAGTCAGTTTTCATTAGCTGTGTGATTATGGTGAACGACAGCAACAGAAATATTAGTTTGGCCTCAATGCATTTAAAATGCAGTTTTAGAAGTCTATTTCCAGAACAATGTTATTGAGTTAATTGGGAAACAACTCATACTTCAAGAAGGTCTTGAAAGTTTGCAGATGTGGATCACTTCTATTTGTCAATTAAAATAAGACTTAAAGTAAGACTTTTAGCACACAAAGCCTTTGAAAAGAAATTTTAAAATTACAGCAGTCTGAGGGGATTACTATGGCATGGAATGAGTTTGGTCGCAGAGTCTCCAATGTAGTGAATCTTAATGCAGAATTAACCTGTGACATATCAGACAGGCTGCCCTTCAGCTGATAATATATTTGACCTCTTATCCCTTTGTAGCCTATCGGTGCTTTGAACCCAAAGAGAGCGGTCTTCTATGCAGAACGGTATGAGACATGGGAAGATGATCAGACTCCACCTTATCATTACAACACCCACTACTCTACATCTACTTCTACACTGGCTTGGCTTGTTCGCATAGTAAGTATTTCTGGATCCTGGTTTTCATTAATATCTTTTCCTAAAGCATCTCTTATGTCACCCACCACTATTTCTATTTTTTATTTTTTTGAATGAAATTACCTTCCTGTCAAAATGTCATTGTTCCTCTCTACCTTAAAATCTTAGAAATCCTCTAGGTGTACTGTGTATACTCATTCGTAGTGATTCCTTCCTACCCAAACAACCTGAAATATATTTAGGCACAAAACTGTAGTGATGTAGGTATACATACGAAGAAGAAAATCCATCTAAAATTAAATCCATCTAAAAAAGAAAGTCTTTAGGCAATACCGAAAGCTGATACTACGCATATATTTTTATCTTTTTTCGCTAGGGACAGATATATACAACATTTAAGAAAAACCTTTTGTAAAAAGCAGATTAAACTCTTTAACACTGAGAGGGGAATTATAGAACCAGATTTATATTGAAGCAGCATGCAGTAATATTTTATGCAAATGAGCTATGCTTTTGCAAAATTAATAACTTAAGAGTTTTCAGCCAAACTTCAAAGACAGAATGAATCTGAATTCAGTTTGTGAGGTAAGACAATGAATTAGAGGGAAAGAAGGGTTGATGAGAGACTTAAGGTTCCACAGAGAAACTTGAATTAATGAATTAATTAATTAATGAAAATTTGAGATACTATGTAATTACTGAACTTAAACTACACACTGCGAATAAAAGTCCATTACATAAGGTGTATTCTAAGCACGTTTCACACACAACCAAGCAAAGCAGAACTGCTTAAAAGGGTTTTCACTGAGTTTTTACTCATCTCAGCTTTTTTCTGCTTTTCTGCTCAGAAGGGAAGAACTCATGTGTCTATAAGTTCAGGATATACTTCTTAACCCATGGGAAACTAAACGTTGATTACAGTCCTATATGGGAAGATCACTGTACTCCTTTTAAATGTTGCTAAATTATTCATGAACTGTGAATACATTTTATAGTTCACATGTGCTTCTTTGTTGCCTTAAAGTATATTAAAAACAGTGGTTTTATTTGCATGTTTATCTATTAATTTTGGCTGTTATTCAACAAAAGATCCCCTCTTGCTAGTCAGCAAATCCTTAGGTCTGAAAGTCTGCTTACAGGCTAAATGTACAACACACCAAGGAGTATTCATTTCCTGTATTAGGCTAATGCTGTCTCATTTTTACTACTGTTGTTTATGGAATACTGTAAGTGTTCTTGCTCTTTCATTTCTGCCCTACAAGAGCAAGAGAACAAGGTCTCTGCCTTGATGGCCTTGCAATATAGACCTGATAAATTACGCTTGCTAGAACAAACAATGTATGTGAAAATAGAGAGCGGAGAAGAAAAGGAAAAGCAGTGCTTTCCAGGGAAGAGGTTGCTGATGGCAAGAGGGTGAAAGCAACAAATGGAGAATTTAAATACAGGGGCACACCTAGGTAGGTATTTTAAAGTTTATTTAAATAGGAATGACCAGCAAAGAAAAGCAATCACTAGAGGGAGGAGACAACAGAAGTGGGAGGGAGGCAGACTTGGGGAAAGTTTGAAGCGCAGGAAAGGGAAAAAAGGAAATATCATGAGATCAGATAGGGCTGCGTATGGAAACCCAAAATAAAGATTTGAAAATAAGTGTGTACAGAGACAGTGAAAGATTATAGCTATGGGGATTATAAAGTCATACTGATCCTGAGAGAGGTATTTTTGGCTGCAAAATAAAGGATGAAAAATCCTAAGGGAGAAGATTATGCCATTGAATTTGATAGATTAGGCCAAGTCAGATTTCTGGAAGTTAAAGTAGGATTTCTTGCCTGCGAATTTTTTGAGTTGGTGTTTTGGATGAGTTAGTGAAGAAGATTGTGTAAGAAAATTTTATAGAAGGTAAATTAAAGTCTAGTCCAGGAAGTGGAAGATAACAGTAACAGATGCAAAGATTCAGACAGAAAAATGCTTTCTGGATTTTAAAATATTGGAGAAGATTCATGGGAAGAGATGTGTTACAGTAGAGCTTTTGGTAGAGAGTGACAACAAACTGATAGCAGAAGAGAGGAGTGAAAAGTATCATGGGAGAAGACTGTGTAGACCAACGAATAAAACAAAAGAAAAAAAAAAGCTAAATGGGGAGAAAGCAAACAAACAAACAAAAAAACCAAAACAGCTATGACAAAAAATGTGCTGGGAATGAGATGGTCTAGACAGAAGCAGAACAAACGAGTAATAGAGTAATGGGGAACCAGGGGAAGAAACTCTATGCCTAGACCTTTGTATTGGAGGAAACAGTAGTTGCAGCAGAAAAGGAAGTTTCAACCACTCCGAAGTATGTATGTATAGAGTTGTGTAATTGACACAAAACCTTAAAAATTTTTTTGAATCTTGCTTTTTGGCTTTGACAGATGCAATCTGGTTCCTGTCAGTTCTCTTCAAAACATTGCTTGTAATATCATATTTCTGAGTCAATTCTGTGATAATCTGCTCCCTGCTGCCTTCTATTTCCCTCTGTTGCTTTCCTTTATCTGACACATCGGGGTACTTTTATAAAAGGCACTTTATGCCTTTGCCTCAGTTCTGTCCTGTTTAATTGATTTTGATATCATCAGCCTCTGTTTGTCATAAACAAATTTTTAGCTAGTAATGTGATTCTCTCTTGAGTTCTTTTGTGTACTGAGTGTCCAATAAAAATCCGTCTTTAAAATTGAACTATTTCATTGTTTTCAAAAACATGACAGTGGCTTAGCATATAATACAGTAAAGCTACTGATGCTTACAGCAACTATAATAGTTTTATTACTAATTTTTGTTCTTCTTCTGCCTTTCCTTATACTTAATAGAATAAAGTGTAATCCGTAAGTGAAGCTGTGGGCTACTAGTGCATCTGCAAAGTGTCTGCTTGTACAGCTCCATTCTGTTCTGTAAGAATGCTAGTAGAAAAATGAAGGCAGTTTCAGGATAAGCAATGGTTCAACCTCACATGCTTTCCATGTGGGTCAGTGAATATTTGGGTCGCTGTAGGTACAATGGCTTAAGCAGAGAATCCTATATTAGAATGCCATATATCCCAGTGACTTGAATGTCAGCCTGAAAACTAGGGAGAAGAAAACAGAAAACTAATTAATTAATTCTGTCTTGAATGTGAATATCGTCACTGCTTTCACATTTTTGGGTGAAATAGGCTAGAGTTAAGGTGCAATTGGATGCTCTCGGTAGTTGCTGTGGAAGAAGCTGTGTTTGCATGAATCGGTCACATCGTTATTGAAACAGAGACCGGTATTAGAGAGCATGAGTCTTTAAATGTTGGGATCAAGAAGTTTGTTGGGAATAACTGGTGTCTAATTTCTATTGCAATACTTGTCCAAGGTAGAAGAAATTCTGGATTTATTGTGAGTCATGTCTGATTGAGCCAAAACTAGTTTTTAGTGTGATTCAAAGGTGGGGAGGACTTGAAGTCTTGTAAACAGAAGTGAATCTGAGTCTCCTATTTGGTAGATCTGAGTGGGACAGTCACAGATATATCAGAGAAAAGGTGTAAATCACTCTGACAAAACCCTGAATGCTTTCTTTTTCTCTCTTACAAATGCCTGAAAAGACATTTTTGTTTGACATCAGATGTCTGAGAATGCCACGTCCCTTCCTCTTCCCTCCCCTACTCCCACCATAAATGAATCAGATGGGACTATACAACATTAAAAGGGGGATGGAGGGAGAGAAATGCTGTTGAATGGAAAAATTACTCAAGGTTGTATTCATTGTAATCAGTACCCCACAAATTTCACTTCTTGTTGGCAGTGAACAAGGCGTGAATTTTACTCAGACTATTACAAACGAGTGAGAAGGGGTTACAATGAAAACATTTTGCAGCTTTATAGCTTTCACAGTAACAAAACCTTTACATGAAATGACAGTAATCGGTATCATAGAATAACAGTATTTAAATGAGTGTATTGAATACAGATATGAAGTGTATTTATATAATACAAGCACTTGACTTTCCAGAGAATAAAAATTACCTTAAAATTATGTGAGAGGTCTGAGATAAAGCAAGTGAAAGCTCTAAATTTCTGCTAAGGATTAAAAATCCAAAAAGATAGGCACAACAGGTCATAGCAGGAGAGCATAATAGGGCACCCTGTAGTGTTCAGCTTTTAAAAGTTTAATCCTTGATTATGAATTTTATTACTTTTATATATTTGTCTCAGATGCTTATAATAGTGTTGTCATGGAATTTTGGATTAATATTTTTACATAATTTATTATAATTACATCATTTTCCNCACTACAGTTAAGCTAGAAAAATGGCATAATTTGCCAAGACTGCTATTGCAAATATATACAGAGAATTGAGGATTGAGAATTTAGTTAAAAAGAAAATAATTCTAATGTTGAAAGAATTTAATGTACATTTAAAGTTAGAATTATAATTATAATATTAATAGAATTTTAGGCTAAATTAATATAATCCAATTCCTGTGTTTATTTTTTTCAGTTTGCTAGCTCTGGGTCTGAATCATATGCTTTTTCATTTATATTTTACATTACATTCACTATACAAAGCACTGTAAAATCTAGACATATAAAAACTTAATTTCTTTTTTTTCCTTTTGGTATTACAATCCATTATGATACATTTATGCTGGTCACCAAGTTGAGTTGATGTTAAATTTTAATATTCTACTCAAATTATAAACCTCTTCCTCACCTGCCACACACTCTTTCAATATTCACAAGTGCAAAACAAAGTCATTGTGCAATGGGAGTTCAGGTCCTCCAACAGGAAATGAAATTGTGACTATTTTTATTAATTTTAATTATTTTTAGTTATTTAACATACTAGGATTCTCTGATGGGAATAAATGCACTGATGAAAGTGCATTTCTTAGATTGTTAGCTATTCTTTTTGTATGCATCTTTTTAATCTAAATCCCCAATGTTTTTAGAGAAAACAAGACATGGAAAAAAATACCCACCATGCAATTAGCAGAAGAATGTCTTGCATTACTGTAATGAAAACAATTCCATATTTGCACTGATGTATACTGAAAGTTAAGATATTGTGCCTGGCTAAGAAAACCGAAAAAAAAAATAATTGTTGAAATATAAATAATTCCCTTAAACTACCTCAAAGCTACTGGCATACAATGTTGACAATAAGAGATATCCCGTTCCTTCTCCTTTAGAGACAGAAAATGAGAGTTTTTTCTCTTTGAAAGGAAGTAGCCTGTGTGGACTGTTGTGTATGATAGAGAAGATTAATTGGGAAGACAGGTGGAGTAAAGATTAGAGAAACAATGGCCTCTGGAAGTCTGAATTCCCTCTTTTATTTTCCTCCCCTTTTCAGATTCTTGCACTGCCTTTGCATCCACGCTTTCCTTATCTATATTTTAATTGCTCTTAAATGCTACGGCAAACAAAGTACTTCAATCCTCTTTAACCTTGGAAAACTGAAACACAACGTGTACAGTGTGGCATAATTCCCTTAAAATTTCTTTATTAATGGAGGAGTTCCCTCCTTTGTTCAAAAGTTTTAGAAAAGGAAACAGAGGATATATAGAGTAAAATTCAAATAGTAGATTGGTAATAGTGTAATAAGTATTATGATCTGGTGATCATAAACTGCCTTGATTAAGAAAATTTCCAAATTATCAGGACATGCAAGGAAATAAATTTGAGTGTGAATTTAATAAAAAGGACACTTTTTCAAACATTCCCCATCAGACTTTGGCAAAGCAGAAGAAGTATTTTCCACCCATGTGGACATATTGCCAAATATTAATTGAATCAGAGAGCTAATGGACTGGTGGTGGAAAACCAGGGGGTTGGCAATGATCTCAGTGTTCAGGTTCTGCTGTCAAATTAGGGATTTGGTCCCCTGTTAACCCCTCCCCTGCAGTGGAATGCCATGACATAAAAATGTGTTCTCCGGACTGTGTATAAGGCTTGAGCTCCCATTTATTAAATGTTGGGAGTGTGGTTACAGACAGAATTGACAACAGGAAAAGCTCTACATATTTTGTCTCTGAAGCTCTGCTCCAAAGTAATGTTAAAGCAAGATATCCTGTGATAGTAGTCAGTCTCATAATGACTGTACAGCCATTCTGCCCACTGTGAGGCAAAATGGAACCTCCTGAGGTCTTTTAAATCAAATGAAAACAAAAGGAAAATCTATACAGAGGACTTTTTAAAAATTTTATTTTGACATACCATGTTGCAAGGGGTAAACAAAGCCTGGTAATATAAATAACACAGAGGGTGTTTACGATGGTTGCAGTGAAATAGGCAGCCATTGTGAATGGAACTAAGCTTCATAGGTCTGCCACTGATGGGTAATTATTCTTATAGAAGAGTGAATATATAAAATAACCTTTCTGGACAAAACTCACAATTTGTGTGTATGATATGTCTTAGTAATGATAAATGTATCAGGATATTCAGTATAGATATAGCTATGAGGTGTCTTATTTTTCTTTAATTCTGCCTTTATGAAGTATTTTGATCTACAAAATTTGTTTGCATTTTGTTAGAAACTTGCTGTATGATTCCTTTTGCTCTGTTCTTAATCCATCTTCATTTCATTGACTACAGGAGCCCTTTACAACATTCTTTCTAAATGCAAATGATGGCAAATTTGACCACCCAGATCGAACCTTCTCTTCAGTAGCCAGATCTTGGAGGAACAGCCAAAGAGATACCTCAGATGTGAAGGTAACATTTACATTAAATAAAATAATAAATGTGCATTTTGATTTATGGTATTTTGTTTTAGGTAAGGACAAATAAGGCTTTATATTTCATATCTTTATATTCAACACACTAGGAATAGTTTAAACAAAAGGTAGATGTTACTAAAGATTATTGTTTGAACAGAAACAATCAAAGATTCTTTGAAGTTGAGTGGACAAAAGGTGTTTTGTTTTTAGAGAAAAACAACCTAACTGATCTAATTTAGATCAGATAATCAGGAGATGGAGAAAAGCCCAATAAATTGTTCTTTCCTGCTGTTAACTCAATATTTGGCCCACTCCATAAAACACAGCAGGAATTGGATTTGACCTTAAAGTGTCATATTGTTATAGCTTGCCTAGCTCTGGGTTTGCATTGCCTGGGGCAATTAATAAAGCATTAATGACAAGACCCATTTAAAATGTTGGCTTTTCTGTACAGCTTTAGCTTTTACTTGACTGTGCCTGGGGATATTATGCAACAATACGCATTAGATTAAAACAACTTCTACACGATATACAGAAACAGCCGGAGAGCAGCATGATTTCACTGTTGTTATTCCTTGCCTATTGTTCAATACAAAGTGTTATTGTTATATACATGGGACCTTATCAAAAATAAACCAAATTCTAATAATATTTTGAATAATATAGTCCTTTCTTGGTTTTCATTTTCGCATTTCACATAAGGTATGCAAAGGCTGCAGTTTACCATTAATGGCTCTGTTTTTTTAAACTTCATTCAAGTTAATTTATCCTTCTTCTATTTTGATACTGCCAATCATATGAGGAAATGCTGAAGTCCAGGTCACGTTACTATTATATTTTTGACTTAGCTTGACAAAATATATAAGTTTGTTGATTTATTTTTATTCCAGACATCCTGTTTATATAAATATTCCAACAGTCTCAGAAGTGTATGTGGACAAACCGCGTTGTTATTATTCAGTTTCTACTCAGAATAATAAATTGTAAATTGTACTGCCATCTTAATGTATAGAAAGGAAATGGTTTTTATAGTAAAAAAAAAAATAACCTAAACATCTTACAACCTATTTTGTGTTTATTTACGCTCCTCCCAAACTCAGTAGTATTTTAAGTACTATCACTATTACCTTTGTAAGAAAAATAATGGAAATTTCAGTACCTGTTGGAAGGGATTCAAGTTAATATCTGCTATATATGAAATGCAGCTATTTCTTCAAATTCAAAGTGCTGACATTTTGATTTTTCCCTTTCAATGAAATCTGGTTTTTCTGGAATTCCACCAGAGTATCTGGGAAATGGCCTCCTAGGAGTCGAACTGAAAAAAATGATAAGAGCCTTACACTGAGGAATAAGGGAAACAGTTGGAAGTGACTGTAATCTTCTTGTCTGGCTTTAGTACACAGGAGGAGGGCAGTTAAATGCATGAAGGCATTGCAAAAGATAAAGAAGTATCTGTGGACAGACAGAGGGATGGTATTCAACTAGGGTGTATAATTAGTGAAAGGACTGTTCCTGTACTAGCAGCTGAATGAGTTATCAGGAAAACAAAGAACTAAAATGTTTGTGTAAAAATATAACAAGTCCTGTGAACCAAGTGGAGTAATTTAAACTGCTGCTTCCAGCTACTATAAGGATGCAGGAGGGATAACTGCTGCATTAGATGAAAAAAATCCAAGTTATTAAAATAAAACAAATATTAAAAAGATGCTTAAAACCAGGTTTTCACCCTCAGAAAATGAAGGCAAAAGGTGAAGATGTGGGGAAGCTGTGTTCGTTAATGTCATTGAATTTAAAGAATGAAGTTGGGTATAACTTAGATAAAATAGTAACCATTAAGGATCAGAGTTGCACTGGGGAAAAGATTGTCAAATAATGTATTCTCAAATACATTTGGGAGTCTGCCATAGAGCCCTAGAGTCAAATTTAGATATATATATACATTACTGTTATGCCATTAAAGAGACAAATACTACTTGGACCTCAGTCATTACAGAAAATCTAATATGGGAGGCACAGATGAGGTATGTTAGCCAATAAATGTTTTCTCCAGATAATCCCTGACCTGTCTATTCAGGGATATTTTAGGTATTGAAGATGCTGTTTAAAATATGGTTTTGTTAATTAAGGAGGATACAGGGAAGGTAGGTTTAGTAATTAACCTTAAATTGATTTATTATGAGTTGATTCAGTATAAGATAAAAACAGATAAACAAGAGCAGATTCAAAAATAATCTAAAACTTTACAGGATACTAAAGCAAATAGAAAAAGTTCATAAGCTATCTAAATAAAAAATAAAAAGTAAAAAAAAAAGGGTGGAAATGAGAGGAGATTTTTTAATGTATTTAATACCAGCATTTAATGTATTGCATCACCAAATTACTTAATTATATATTGATACAAAGCCACTGCTGGAATAAGTTTACTGAAGAACACTTCAGTAGCCTAAGCAATATATTTTAATGCATTGCTGTTTTGTGTTCAGCTTAACAAGGAAACTTGAAGATCAGCAGGATGGCAGAAAGCTAATAGTGAGAGCAAAGCTATATGGTTAGTGTTATAACAACTGGAATATCTCAGGACATCTAAAGACCACCCAAAGCAGTCTGATTAGTAACTAATTTGTTTCAGAGACCTTACTTCTTGGAGAACATAATATTTTGTTTTTTCTTTGTTCAATTTTTACTGTGTATTTGTGCTGGATACAGCAAATTCTTAGCACTTCCATTGCTGGGAAATGGATAGTGGAAGTATATACCCAAATTGGAGGGAGCCATAAGAAAAGCAGCAAATGTATTTGAGGAGTTGGATACAGGAAGAAAAATGTGTCTATGTGGGGTAATTAATGTCTAAAAGTGAAGATACAGTAACAGAACTGCTATGAAATATGCAAATATATGAAAGAAAGAAAAATTGTTTGTCAGGGAACAAAGAGATAAACCTCAGAGGAAAGGGATCAGAGTTGAAAAATGCTTATTTAACCAACAGAGTATGAAATGCTAAAGTGAAATTGAATGTTTGCCAAATTTGAATATCCTCACAAGGGGAAGCAGTAAAATCCTTATTTCTTTAGCTTCTTAGAAATGTAGACTGGCAAAGCCCTGGAAAAGCATCAGAGACAGTCATGAATTGGCAAGAGGATGCACTAGTTGACCCTTTAGGCCCTTTACATTTGTAGAGTCTGTGCTTCTTAGCGATAAATCAAGAGTGAGTATAGCAGCTAATTGTTGCTGTTGTTTGTTGCTTAAGATCTTAATGAACTGCATTTCTCAATGCCATGACATCAGGGCCAACTTTTCCCTGAGGCCTCAGAGTTCATTCTGCAAAAAAATAGGAAACTGAGCTATTATTAATACTACAAATACCCCATTTTTTCAGATTAGTTGTGCTACTTCTTGGGATGCCTTATGGGCTTTTTAAACATTTTAATCAAGTCTTCAGGGACTGGAAAAGCAGTGATGTTTGGGGAGTCACCAAGAAATCCCATAAAAATCCCTACCCATTTTGCCTGCTCTCCTAAGAGCAGCAACCCTTGTCTTGCACAGTAAAAAACCTTCAGCTCTGAGAGTTTGAAATATCCAAAAAGTTCATGTCCATCTGTCTGGCAACTTCTAATATTTATATAGTGGTCCTGAAAGAAAGTAGTGCGAAAGAAAAGATGTATGGAGATTGTATGTGAGTACAAAATCTTAAAGCATGTTCTCTGTCAAAGTGTTCTGCATATTTATGTAGCTTCTTCCTGGCTGAACTCGCAGTTATAAATGGGTGTCTTAGGCAGTGTGGAATCCCACGTGAAATACGTGCTGTAAATTGGTTTCCCACCCTAGAGACTTTTTGAGTCTTTATAGTAAATATTAGGTGTTTGGAATATGGATTATCCATCAAAGTAGCAACCTTTCAAAACCATTAAGAATAGCAAGTATTTATTATTCATTGTATGCCTTATCATATATTTGAAATTCATCTGAGCTGCTTTAAGTACATTTAATCTCTGATCTCACTAATCCCATTAATTACTGTGGCACAGGTTATGAAATAATTTAAAAAGAGCATGTGTAATGAATTAATCTGACATTCTTCAGTTGTGTTTCTAGTAAGATGGTCACAATTTTTGCTTTCAACTATCATATTAAATAATGACATGAATTGCCTTAATTCTTTATTAGGAAGGTCTAATTTAAAAATTAATTTTTTTAGGAAAGTAAAATCTGTATTATGATTTTTTCATCAGTTATTGTTTAAGAAAGTGGACTATGAGGCGCTTTATTCTAAAGTGCTTAAGTCACTTCTGAAGTAGGTCAGTTTTAACTGGTAAATTGATATTTTTAAGCAATGCAGATACTTTCCACACCAGTGTTTTTTGCAGCCTTCATGGCAGTTTTAAAAGAAACATCAAAACCACTTTTCAGAATTTCTGCATGAAAATTAAAAAACTGAATACCTGACATTTGCAGTATACAGATATGCAGATATAATTCCACTATATCTGTTCAGGAAGCTGCAATTCTGCGGGTCAGTCTTCTTTTTTTCACATGCACATGTCCTCTCTGACGTTCGTCTCGCTCTCTGTTTCTCCCTTTCTGCCTTTCCCCTCCCTTCTTCGCACTCTCCCTTTGCATATGTATAGTCTTCTCTGGAACATATTTGTCCACACCGAGCTAATGAAAATAGGACTGTGGCAGTAGCTTGATCAATCTGAAAAAAAAGCCATAATTACTACATCTTGAATTCTAGCAAAAGGTACACCACCTTTGAAAAATGTAGCATATGATAGACTGCTGCCCAATGGATGATTAAGGATCTACTTAGAAAATTTTGTTCCATACATTTGGGCTGCTTTGGTTAATTTTCAAAGAAACCTGCTCACCTACAGTGGAGGAAACAGAATTAATATGGTATGTGCTATATTATAGTGGTAACACCCAAGGGAGAACCTGGATAACAGTTTATTTTGTTGTGTCTCCCTTTATCAACATCGACCTTCCCTCGAGATAATCAGTACAAGCTGGAGGAAGAATGAACGTTCGCGGAGTGACCTTTGAGGAAGCAAGTCACCCGGAAATGACCATAACTTGGCCAGTCAGCTTTCACATTTTTTCCTTTCCACCTCCCCCCCACTCCAGTTTTTTGGTAACATTGACTTCCCCAGAAACTCCTGTTCAGGCACTAATCTTTCCTAATGCCTCTCAAACTTATTATATTACTTTCTGAATAGAGTGATTAGAAGTTAGAAAGGTAGCTCTGACAAAATGTCATTAAGGTGCCTTAGTGTGAATTAACGTGGTTAATGGAGGTACTCCTGACTGACTCATTGACCCAGTACTAGGCTCTTGTGGAATTAATGGATGCCAGAGGATCAACCTTTTGGGATGAAAAGAAAGAAAGAAAAAAAAAAATGGCAGCTTTAAAACCCTGAAGTGAATTATGTTAGAAAAGTGAAAACGTCTGGGTTGGATTTGATTTCATTGAGAGACCATAAAATAGTATACCCTTAGCAAAACATATTAAACAGAAACGTCAGATTTGATGCAAGTGGTGTACAATTATGATAGTGTTAATAGTGGTACTCTATCACCCCAAGACATATTTTTAAAGTTTAATTTCTCAGCAGCTTGGATTTGTCACAGGCTTGTAAATTAGAAAATGCATTTGGGGATGTTTTCTTATATGAAGACACAAGGCATATAATACTGTTAACTATACCTTGGGGTTTTAGTATAGCTATTAAAGTAAACTAGAGAGCACATTTACAGACAAGAAATGTCTGTTATAATATTCATTTTACCTTTTTTTTACACCCCTCAATAGCTTTGCTGCATCGTTCTTCATCTGAGAAGAGCCAAGCTTCTTGGTCAGTTTGAAGGGTAGCTGACTATTAAATGATAGAAAGCTAACCTGTCTTATTAGAAGTGTGAATGAAAGGGAGCAGAGGAGGTTACCAGCTTGTGAAATGTCAAGGACAACTAGACAGAAATTACTGCAAATAGATTTAGATCACTAAAATCCCTATTTTTATTAACTCTTTGAACTCTAGATATTTATTGTGGTAAGAAATTACCCATGACAGTTTATGCAGTTGGAAAGATTTCTTTAGAACCTTTGATATGTTTTGGCAAGAGCAAAGAAACCAATAAAATTTACAGAATTCTATCAGTTAATGCAAAATTATATATCAGCTGAATGGCATACAATAACAATATAAGTCTAAAATGCTTAATTGGTCTGTGTCTACTTTAAAAATACCACAAAAAATACCAGGCTTTTTAAAAATATTGGTCTTCTCTGCCTTTTTTCTTTGCATTCTCTCATTTTATGGCTGCAAATTGATGTAATTTCTGGGGAAGTTTTTTTATGGTGTTATATTTGATGTTTTTCTTTATGTCTCATCACTGGCTGACTCAATGTTTGTAGTACAGGGAGAAAATATTTTGAGATTTGTCTTTCATGAACATTTGTGCTTGAAACATAAACTTCTCGAAATCATGGCAGCTTCAAACAAGCATTCCTTTACGTAGACCTTGCTTCGCATTGACCTTTTACGGCAACTGCCACTGAAGATGCAAT
The DNA here is from genome assembly GCA_013400055.1 of Nycticryphes semicollaris. Classification (NCBI taxonomy): domain Eukaryota; kingdom Metazoa; phylum Chordata; class Aves; order Charadriiformes; family Rostratulidae; genus Nycticryphes; species Nycticryphes semicollaris. The sequence continues at coordinate 212,418 of VXBJ01003288.1, read as the reverse complement.
AGGACTTTTAAGGATCCACTTATCAGCTATTCTGTCTGTCAAGTGGAAAGCAGATTGGGAGACAGAAGGTCCTCTGTGTTCCATCCCCTGGTGTAAATACCGTCCCTGAGAAACATTTTCACCCTGCTAATTTCTGAGTCTCCTTGTCCCTATCTTCAGAGTGAATTACACAATGACCCTTCTGAAGTATGAAGCTGGTGATTTGTAAGAAGCTGTGTCGTATGGCAAATTACACTGTGCATAAAAATGAATGAAACATAGCAGATCCTGTCAGAAAAGTATGCAATCTTAATCTCTGATCTGAAGACCACAGAGGTTGATAAAAACATTTATTTTGGCTTCTGTGTGATGAACATGTGACAACATATAATAAGGCCAAAGTATATACAGGAATAAGTTAAGTTATACACTGTTCAGGAATAATTCTACTAGCTCATTTAAGGAGATTAAAAGAATATTTTACACATTTGTAACTAAAATTTCATCAATGTAGCAATGTGGAAGGTAAAATAATTGTCCTTCATTTGGACATTTAGGAGCTGAAAGACTATAAAGCTGGTAGGATAATGCTTTCAAAAGATATAATAAACTATGCAAAGAGAAAGCAATTTGTTCTCTATATCTGGGATGGATTGATAGTAAGGGGAAGGGAAAATGGGCTTAGACTTTGTAAGGAAAGTTTCATCCCAGGCGTTAGGTAAAATTTCATCACATGAAGAATGTTACTTGATGGAAGATTTGTGGAATTGCTGTCACTCAAATTCTGAAACAAGGTAGATAGGTATCTGGAAAGAAGGTATACCTGAACGTCTTCGGGAGTGGGGGAATGGGTAACGTCACCTCTCCAAATGTGACCCTGAAACAGTTAGATATTTGAGGTATCTGTTCTTTGTCCTTAATAGGAACGGCACCAAAAGAGCTGTCTCTTTCTAGCAATAATCTTTATGAACTGGCACAAACCCACTTAGAAAACAAAGAAAACACGAACTCTAGCTGCAAAAAATGTAAATAGGTTTTGAAAATAACGCTAGCCTTTGCTAGTTATATCCTTTCCTTCATTCTTGTGTTCATTCCTACAACTTTGAGTGGCTTCGTGGTTAAAGCAATTCTCTCCGGGCCCCAGTTGTCATCTTGCTGTCTCTGCTGAGGTTTACTCTTGTCTACTCCTTCCTTTTCCCAGCAATATCCTGGGCTCTGTCCTTGCTGCCTGCTCTGTCTTTGCTATTTCTTCCTATCTCTGCTTCTTCTAGTTTGTGCTTCTAGGGAAGCACGCTCAGGGACCCTTAGGAAGGGAGTATTTGCCTTTCCATCCTTACCCAGCACCTGCCGTTGGCACGAAGCAGAAGAGACAGCTTCTTCATTTCACAGCAGAATAAACAGTGAACACATGAACCCAAACCTCTCTATCACTCTTCTCTAGATTAGTTGTAATTTCTAGGCTTTAGTAGCTCAGTACACATTTTGCAGATTTTTCAAAATGTTAGCAAGTTCATACTTACAGCATGCCACAAGTTTTCATAATGGGTCTGTGTTTAAGTATATATTCATTCATTTGCTAGCACTAAGAAAGGCATGGATTTATCTGAGCTATTTTTAAGCGTTGTGGTTTCTTAGTCTAGTCAGTAGTGGGGACAACAAAATTGCAAGAGGAATATCAAATGCTGCTAAAGAAAACTGAATGGTTAATGCAAAGTATGGGAAATATGTAAGTAGCTGGGAAAGGTCACATGCAATATTGTTCGTATCTCAAGAAAAGTCTCCATTAATGCTAAATAGTACTGAAAGAAGCAAACAAAATTTTAGGCTGCACTAAAAATAACGTTGAGGAGAATACTGAGGCTATAACATAGTGGGTTTAGTAATTTTTTTTTAAATGCTATGTTTAGTTTCATTACTTTGACTAAAAAAAAAATAATGCCAGGAGATGTGTAACTGAAATTATTAGGGTTCTAGAGAGAGAGTGTTATTGGAAAAGGATTTAGAAGTCTGGCACTGGTTAGTTTCCAGAGCACAGGAATAAGACAGGTCAAACTAAACATATACAACACAGTAAATCTTAGGAAAAAAGTTAATCACATGCTTTCTATTTATTCTATTTCTATTTATGTTTTCTGCTGTATCTGACAAGGGAACATTAAATTATACTGAAAGCAAATAGCAACAAAGATAAAATTACTAAATGGAAGCACCATTAAAAATATTCAGTTACCTAAATCTCTTTGTTTCAAGATACCCCTGAAGTCAGAAGGTTAGTAGGATTCAGTTAAACACCAAATACATCTCTGGCTAGCTAGCACAAGTCTTTCAGATATGTTAGATGTAAAAGTTTACAATTAGATCATAGGACGTTTGGAGCTGAAAAAGGTAATTTAAGAGTTACCATATCTTTGATGGAATCTAAAACTTGCTTGCTATTTGATGCTACAGGTTAGTACACTGCCATGTTGCAGAAAAAAATGGTAATAATTAAAAACAGTGATGTGTGTTTCAAGGATTTTATACAAAATGGAAATAAACTTTGCTTACTTTTTCTTTAATAAATTCTATTTCGTTTTAGTACTGACTTTTAGTTTAATTTTGACGTAATCATATTTTGTCATTCTGAGGTCCTTATGAATTTTTCCTTTCTTTAAGGCAACGCTTTTAGTTTGTCAGTGATTTGTATGGCAGCACGTGTTGGGTTGTGGTCAGCTTTTAGTCCTAAGTTGGTAGTAGTTTGTTGAGCTTTAGAAAGATTAATTAATTAATTAATTTTCTCCAGCTGTGAGAATCGTCATTCTTCTTAGGGCTCCAATAGAGAAAACCCAAAGAGCTTCCTCGGGAACCTGAGAGTTAGTGAATCCTGTTTAGAGGAAAGGAGGAAAGTTTGCTTTTAGAAATACTCTGAGTAAATCAGAGTAAAATGAAGATTATCAAATTTAAGATTGTCAGTAAGATAGTATTTTTTTTTTCTTTTAACCTTATAGGATATTCAGGATTGCTTTTAGTTTGGCTTTGTTCTAGCTGCTGTTTTATTATTTACTTTTTTACTATTTTTTTTTGGCTTTTTAAAATTACAGCTCCTTTCATAATAAGCTCTTCAAGCTCAGGCATGTTTCACTTGGTTAGTATTTTGCATTGCTTAGATATTGATTTACATTGCATTTTAGTCTAATCTGAATTCAGAATGTTGGTAGTATATTAAAATTGATTTTAAAAAATGAGTAAATTGCTTCCCTAACCATACTTAAAATTGTAACATAAATATTCTCTCTTTTTTTTTTTCTTTAAATGGATAAATTTGAAAGGACCATCTATGCTTTAACTGCTCTATTCTCTATGGAGTTGCAGATCAGATTTAATTAGATAAGTTTGTGTCTGCAGTGATTTTTTTTTTATGCTTTGCATGTCTGCAGCCTTTGAAAAGACCACAAAGAGACTCAGATTTCAGGTGCTGTGTCATCAGTTTTGATCATGTTACACAACTGAATGCCATAATGCTTTTAACAATGTAATTTAGTGAATTTAATCCATATCTGGTTATTAGTAAAGAGATAGTGGGCTTAAAGCTTTATTGTTATTGCAGTTCAATACTCACCGCTAAAATAATAGACAGCAACAAATGGTGATATTTATTATGTCAAAAAGCATTTCTAGTTATCTGTCCTGGAAACTGAGAAAAACTTCACACCCTAACTTATCTCTAATATATTAATTCATTGTAGATGATTTTTGCAACTCAGTTATTGATCTTTCACAGTTAAAATATCATGTGTTTCTGTTTTAAGGTTATTTGTTTTACTGACGTTTTTCTCTCCATGTATTTTTGAATTTTTCTTACAGTAGAAAATTTAATTCACTGTGAATTCTTTTTCCATATATAGATAGTCAAATTGCCACCTTTTCTTATGCAATTAAAGAATATAGAGAAAGTAAAACCAAGACAGTGTTATATCAGCAATTTTCTTGCCCCTTTTAAGTAGGTAGTTAAATAGTGATTATAAAATCCAGCATACTTATAGGATTGAAGGTTTAGCATACTGTTTCTTATACAAGTTATTCTGAAGAGGTCTCCTTCATTGATACGCACTGCTTTTCCAGAGTTATGCTTTTCATAAAAACAGATATGGAAAAAACAAAGATTTAATATTTCATTATGAAAAATGTGTTTGACAGTAAGACTGTAAAGAAAACACATTATAAAATTTCTTACACAAGTGCAAAGAAACATTAGCAAAACCAGGAATGCTTTAGTGCGTACTACAACAGAGCTGGATTCTGGCAGTATCATTTGGCATCTCTGTATAATGTCTCATTGTGTGTTTTTTCCTTGCTAGGAGTTGATTCCAGAGTTTTACTACCTACCAGAGATGTTTGTCAACAGTAATGGCTATAATTTAGGAATCAGGGAGGATGAAGCTGTTGTGAATGATGTTGATCTCCCACCATGGGCCAAGAAGCCTGAAGACTTTGTCCGTATCAACAGGATGGTAAGCTGCCTTTTAGTTTAGCCTAAGTAAGGAGTTGAAGCTAACCTAATGCTGTTTTTCATCTCTTTAAAACTAGANAAAAAAGAAAAGAAAAAAGTTAAAGGGAATTTGAGTTTGTCTTTATTTTACAATGGATTTTTCCTCCCATGTTCCCAGATCATGGAAAATGAAATTCAGTTATTTACTCTCTCATGAGAAAGCATCAGATGGGCATGAGCAGGACAATACAGGGTAGCCTGACAATTTTTAATCTGTTCCTCCTCACTACCTTCAACATCAAAAAATAAAAGGTTATTATAAAATGCTGATACTTGCAAGATGTATTATATTCCTTACTTGACTGAAGCTATGCACTTTCTATTCATCCAAGATGAACTGGAAGTGTAGAAATATGAACATAAGTCAACTACCACAGTCTCTGAAAAAATTTTGCCAAAGAATTGGTCTGATGTAAATCACCATGAAGTCTGCAGAATTTAAGCATGAAAAAATTTTATCGATGTTGTATATTTTTTCTTTAATTTGATAGCTAATGATTTTATTAATGATAAAATTAACATGTATGCATGCGTCTAGTAATTTTTTAAATAAGCAAAGTATATGCTTGTGTTTGAGTCATCAATAGTTCAATTACGGTTCTGTTCTGGAAATGAATCTTCCTTAAAATGCATATTGTTTTTGTTTTAAGAGTCGGGACTCTACTTTCAGTAAGCTATGGCTTTCCATACAAACGCAGAACTGTTCACCTTGTGCATTATTCCCCATAGTGCTTTTGTGGTAGCATTGTAAGTCTAGCAGTGTTCATTTTCTTCTTATCAGTTTAGCAATTTAGTTTCAAGAACTGTCTACTTAAATAAACTTGTTCTTCAGGAGCTGATAGCAAAAATAACCATATGACGTTCAAAAGAATAGAAAAATATTCTCAGAACAAACCTATTCCTAGATATATATGATTTAGAAGTGTCCTCCATTTAGAAGAGTAAATGGTTTGACAAAAGTCCAGCCATCTCCTAAGGAATTGATGGCAACCTCATCACTTGAAACATATAAAATGCACTACACAAAACATGTTTCAGGGAGTAGTCATTCATTGGCAGGAAAAAGCTGAACAACAGTTTCCCTTTTCTTGGCTGATTTCTCTTATAGATGCATAGATTGTAACATTCTTTCTAAAAAACAAGTAATTGTCACAGCTGGTGGCAATAAATTCAAGTGCAATTTTACTAACAAAGAAGGAGATGACCTCAAAGGATCATGACATTCCATATGAGAACTCTCAAGTGTGAGATGTGCAATCACAGGTACCTGTCTCCAGAGTGCACCTGTCACTGCACAGAGCCCTTTTTTGGGTTGTGGTTGTGGCTAAACCTGAACTGGGCCCAGGAGTAAGTACACTAAAGTTGACTAAGGGGTTTAGTTTTGACATCTGTATTAACAGAAATGTGATACATTGGCAAAAAAAGGATAAACAAGCTGCCATCTATTGGGGAATATAATGAGAGAAAAGTATTAATGACTCCCTTGGAAATTTTATAAAGAATGTTCCTTCTTGTATCCTAAATAACGTTTTCTCCATCTTTCCTTCCCACAAAGATGGAGTGATTAATAGGCAGATAAAAAGCATGATGTGATAAGAGATCACTTCAAGAAAAGCTTTAGCATTAGTTATTTAATTTCTCTTGTGCAATTTTCTTTTTTGAAAACAGCATAAGAGTTCTCTGCAGAAAATTTTTGTGCTGTTGAAGAAAACAGCTGCTTGCGTGAATTTAGAATGTAGCATTTATGCCCCTTCAGGAGTATACTTTCAAGAAAGGCTGATAGTTAAAAGCTGCAATTATTAAATATTTTAAATATTAAAAAGTGATAGCAGTAAGGACTGATTCCATATGTGTATAAGTATGCTCAGGCTGCCAAGAGACAGACAAACCAATGTTACGATTAGAGTGGTATTAGCTTTACAGGCTTCAGCTAGTTGAGTACTTTGCAGATTTCTAAAATCAGAAATGATCTCACTTATGTATTATACCCTTGCTATACTGTCTTCCACCCCTGTCCCCACGGATGTGAGCATCATGCTGTCATTATACAGTTTTGCCTGGGGGCAGCTTCTGCATGGCCTTTATTCATCCCAGCATCTACTTTTAGCAAGAGCATGATCAGTGGTTAAAATTCAGTTCTACACAGATACATGCTATCTTCAAGTGAACTGTCTGATGAAGTTCACAAATTATAATGAAGTTGGGAATTGCCTAGAAAACAGCAGAAAGAGGCATAGATCTATTTGAATTCGATGCAGAAAATACACTGCAAATCACATTGGGATGAAAGAATTAAAAATATTCAAGAGGAAGCAGAAGTCTGGAAACTAAAATAGTACCAAAAATAGAGCAGTAGCGAGGGAAGGGTGACAATAAGCAGCAATTAGATTAGATAAAACTCTGTAATTCTGTGTTCAGCAGAAGTAAGTGTATTTGATGCCATCTATGGAGAATCATTGCATCACAAAGGATGTAAACCATCTATGGTCCTTTTGAGACTGCACCTGCAATATTGGATTCACTTCTGGGTGACAAGACGACAGAAGTAGTCACATTTGGATAGAATTCAGAGAACAGAAATGAAGTGAATAACTTTGGGATGTATAAAGAGCGTGATATATGCATAGTATTTCATAAAGCTTATTACAAAGTACCGAGTAGCTAAAGAAGGATAATCCTTTTCATGAAGATGCGGACAGCATGTGTAGTAAGAAGTAATGCAATTACATTTGGAAAGTGTAGTAATTTGAATGTGCAATAATTTTTCAGAAAAAGTTTCTCATGTAAGGTTTTGGGTTTTTTTTTAGCACATACAACAAACTGCCAGTACACTCTCTTTTTGGTTGCTAGGACTAGACTAGTCAAAGTAAGGAATAAATATAAAGGGATTGGAAAGTTTGACATTCCCTACCTAACGTCTGGTTCCTTGTTCTGAACCGGCCAGCAGATGTATTATTCAGTTAGGTCATCCCCAGGCCAAGCTTTGGCTGTTATACAAGAATCTATCTTGAGAAAAAAAATAGCCTGGGTGTGGTGCTGACGTGTAAAATACAGCAAGCTTGTGCAAGCCTGGAATTTCTACAGCAACTTAGCAAACCAAGTGGAGTGTATTTTTACAGAAAAGCCACAGAAAATTGAGGAATATGTCAAGTGCTACCCTGATTTCTTGTCTAATGAAATCAGCAGCAGTCATTTCATTTCAGTGGAAAAGGTCTTACGTGATACTGTGTAACACAGACTGGGATCTTCTTGTTCCCTCGTTGCTGGTATTTTCTTCTGTTAATGCATATTATTTGCTTGCTGCAGGCATATATAATATGTAAGTTATGTGGGAGTAACTACAAATCCTTATATACAGACTGCTTGCACGTTTATGAATGTAAACATTTTCTGAAAGCAACAGCAAGAATTTCAGCATTTCATCCCAAGACTTAACAAAGCAAGAGGTACAGTCACAAAAATCAACGTAATTCTACCAACTGGTTAACAAGCTTTACTAAAATTCTGTGCAAATTAATAAATGGCAGGCAGGGGTTTAGTGTTGTTTTAGTTGATTGTTTTGCCCTTTTAACTAAACACAGAAATGAAGCTGAAATGATTTTCCGTCAAAAGAGGTTCCTCTAAACTTGTGAAAATTAGACTTGTTACAAAGACTGGAAAAGACACTCAGTCAAATTACTTTTAAGACCTATTACAGTAGCTTCTAAAGCACTCAGTGTATACATCAGGGATTGTTGTAGCAGTTTTATTTATCCATACAAAGCCAGACTGATTACTACGGAGTTACTCATGAAACATTAATAAAGCACTATGTTCAATGCTAACATGATTATGGTCTGACCTCGGCGATGGCACAAAGGACAGAGGCAGAAAGTGTCCCTGATAACATTACCCTAATGCTGGGCTCATCAATCATAATCTCCCAGTTTACCAGGAAAAAAAAAAAAAACAACCCACGCATAAAACCTTCCACAGATGTGCATCTGTAGTCCTGCTCAGCCTCTCAATCCCCACAGACTTAGAGCAGTCCTGAGAGCCAGAAATAGAACAGATTCAGTCAGTAAGTCAAGCATGTTAAATCAAGGCAGGGAACACCACTGTGAAACACTGAAGCAGAGCTTTTATGATAAGCGTTCTTTAGTTTTGAAACAAAAGATCCAAGATTATTAATTCAAAGTTAATTATAATGATATTTTCATTATGGTTTATACTCATATTAAATTACAAATTACAGCGTTGAGTAAAATGCATTCACTATAAATTATATTTTTGAGAGACTAAACGGTGTCCTGTTTTTGTTATACATATTTTGTTCCTATTACATAACTGTTACTAAGATTGAATTTTCTTTCTGTCTTTGAAATGATTTATTTGTGCTCTTCTGCTGCCAATAACGTTTTTGCACAGTTCCCCGGCTATTCAGAAGCATGCATGGTATTTAATAATTAAAAAGCTTCTTGAATAGTCATTAGAAACACCTATTATGAAATCTCTGTGCTATGAGGATCTGGAAGATTTATTTTTTCTCCTCACCATTCAGCAGCAGTTGACATTCCTATTTTACCAGATAAGCAGTAGATAAGATTTGATATTACTTCCTCAGTAGTAGCTTTGATTTTATTTTGTGTATTGCCAAGGTTTGTTCTCAATGCAATTACTCCTCATTCATCTAACAGGGGTTTCAACCTAATTTGGAAATGTCAGTGATTTTTTTTTAAACTTTATACATTGCCGAAGAATCTTATTTGCATCTTGAAGATGCTCACATAAAGGATCAGTTTCTGTGCAAACATCCCTGAATAACCCAAATCTGTAGAATGCATTTCTGTCTCACTTTTAGTAAAATATTACTTTGTTTAAACAAACATAATTAATTTCAGGTATCAGTATTGCCTCTTTTGCTTTATGACAAGAGTGAAAGATTTTACTCCGATAGCCAGTACAAGAAATGGTAAATGTGTCAGAGAAATATTAGGCAGAGAGAATCTGTGTATTCAGTGGCTGAGGAGGAGCACGGCTGTAAAGGCAGAGAAGAAAAACTCAGCTCACAGACTGAAACGGCCAGTGTTTGGTTATTACGCAAAGCTACACAACCAAAGTGTCTCTGAGTAGTTTAAAAAAATGGTTTTAAATATACTGAATATAAGTTAATAGCAAGATACTGTGGTGGGAGTCCTTGGACAGACATACAGCCTATATCTATGGAGGGGAGGGAAACAAGGCAGGAACTGCAGGAACAGGAGGGACAGGTGCGGCCGTGCTCCAGATGAGGGGCAGCATCAGCGCTTCCCTCTTCTCTGGTGACATGAAATACCCATGTAACACAAAAAGTTATGTTAGAAAGAGGTTGAAATAGCATATTTTAAAAATCCAGAACTCCTGATACATTACACAGCACATAGGGTGCATTAAAATAAAATCCAGTGTCTTCTACTGGCTAAATTTAACATCTAATTAGGATGGGGGGAGAGGAAAATGTGTAGCATTTATACTGCACAAAGGTAAGCAAAGGTAAGGGAAGAGCTATAGTGCTTGGTCCCACTAAGCAGTAACTTGGCTTATATTGAGTTTATTTAGTTTATACATATACATAAACTTACTAATACCTATTTATATTTTATGATAGCTAGAGGTCAGATTTTCAGCTTATGGAACACGTGTACACACACATACGCTTGCCTGCAAATACACAAAACCCACAGTACTTTTCCTTCAAAATATATATACAGTAGATTGATAATAATGCTTGCAATTTACCTATTAGCAATAAAAGCCACTCTACTGGAAACAGTAATGTGACAGACTCCTTCCTCAAAACAAAACCCAAGAAAAAGTACTGACTGGGGTGCTGCTATTTGAAAATGAAGCCCTAGGAACAGTGCTTCAAACAGGTTCAGTTTGGGAGTACCTAAATAAAACTCTGTTTTCTGTCCATTTTAATAGAAAGCAAGCTGGACATTAGCTCATTTCTGTTTAACAGTAAGAACCTTTTTAAAAAAATCATAAATTATATTATATAATTATGTAAGTAATAATTATTATTTCTTTTCTAAGAAAAAAATTCCTTATATTTCATATTGAAAATATGCTCAAAAAATTAAAGCCCCCAAAATACTTTCAAGACAAAATGTTCTTGAAAAATGCTCTTATTTAGGGCCATCACTGGCCTGTTTTAGAGATACTATTGCTATCTTTTTCTGTATGTTATTCCTACTGTACCTACAAATTATTTTTTACGCAGAAAATTCCCTCACCCTAATCCCTATTGAGCATTGCGTATTTTTGAGAAACCAAACGATGTACTGTTGACAGCGAACAGCTCATAAATTTTCAGGAGGCACTTACATGGAGGGGGAGCAGTCTGTGCATTAGAGCAAATTAGGGAGAGGGTTCTGCAAGTATTGCATGAGTAGCGTTGCAGAAGTAGTTGGGAGAAACACCAGCGAACCAGGTCAGGCCTGGTATCAGAAACATTCTCCTGACTAAAACAAATCCAGGTTTAAAAGCACAGATCAGGAGCCTTGTCCCCACTGAGGGTCAGGTAGGACTTTGTAGCCTTTTGGTGGCCTGTTCTTGAGTGCACCCACCTATTGTTCATGACTAGTGCCTCAACCTACATGACACCCCGGTGGAGAGGACATGAACATCACCCAGCACCCATTGTAGCCTGCAGCTGGAGGCTGTGCAGTGCTAAGGCTGATGGAGATCTGCTCTTCTTCACTGCTCTGTCTCTGTTCTCCACCTTCCAGTCTGGTCTCTGCCCCAAATGACCCCACCACATCAGTCTTCCACCACACAGTGTCTGTCAGGCACAGTGATGTTAGTCCCATTGCCACCACCAACATCCTCATATCCCTGACAGCAATTCTTCCAACTTCCAGATTTCTCTGGAGTTCTTAAATTTTTGGTTCAAAATAATTAAATTCATTTCTTAGGAATTTCCCCAAATCATGCATTTCAGCATACAGACCTTTAAGGAGCCATTAGACTTATAATACAATAAATTGCTTGAAGAATTGGAGACAGAAGACATGATGCACTGCTGTTAAAAAGTAGTTCATTTATTTAATATGTCATTAACGAACCACTCACCCACGTGGAATGGAAGTTCTCCAAACTTGCCACAGTCAGTAAGACCTTCTCTGGAATGACAAGCTGCTGAGTAAGGGCTAGTGGCACAAGTAGAACCACCTCGGGGAAACATAACAGGCATTCAACTCTCCTAACACCAGGGAGAGGACATTAGAGGAGATAATAGGTGAAATATGCCCATTTGACCCAAGCATTTGGTTTTTTTAAATTTACTCTCCCACTTTTAAATAGCCAAAATTTTGCCATTTTTCTGAAATGCTCTTCATATTCTAGAAATAGCAATGCTATTTTTTGATCAAAGAAAATACCTAACATTTCTTTTTTTTTGTCAATTACCTTTTAAAAAATAAATAATAGATAAAATAATAGATACAGATGCAAAAGAAACTTATAAATATTCAGAGTCTGGAGGAGGAAGAGAACAGTTGGGCTGCTCGCTGTAAGTTGGTCAGAGATGGATGCTGGAAACACAACAGGCTTTAAATTCTCTTTTAAATTTTATTGCGTATGAAGGAACATTAAAAATTGAGCATTTAAAACTTAGGAAATGGTTTATTTATGGTTACTTGGCATACTTAATTTTATCTTTGCATACTAACTTCCTGCATGCAAAATGAGGTGAAAGTTCTATGAAAAAGATTATATGGGATGATGTTGTTGCTGACTCTATCATGTTGCACGCACACAATGCAAGGATCTGGCATTTCTTAATTATTTATTGGGAGACGTTCTTTGAAACCAAATAGTATTAGTTTAATAGTATTTAGCATTAAGTAGTATTAATGCTATTTAAATAATATTACTCACCATTTGCATATGATGGCCTCTGATTTTGAAAAGGAAACAGCAAAATTTTATATGGTTCGCTGCAACATTTCCTGATAGCTTCTTATGGTAGGCTGAACTTAAGCCCTTGAAAACTGAGCTGCATGTCAGCTATTAAGCCTGAGCCTTCCCATCCGTTTGCCTCAGAAATAACAGTCACTGGTTTCGACAGAAAAAGCTCCAGTTTTCCAGCAAAGCACAGAGAGTTCCTCTTCCACATAGAGCATTACAGGGAGAATGTCTGAGGAAGGATTTTGTGATTACCCAGGGAGCCAGACCCACGTGGCTTGTGCTGTCTGTGGCTGTTCCTGTGTGTGGGGTGGTGGGCAGTGGGCTGTTGCCGGTGAGCAGTGCGTGACACGGTACCCCAGTGTCCGATGACTATTTCTGAAGCAGCCTCCTTTTGATGTAAATGAATAAAATGAAAACACATTTTTCCCAAAGTTTATCCCCCTGTAAAATTTGAACTTTCCTGGGGCAGACATGAAACTCTGTCCTAGCTGGGAAGTGTTTGCGCTGTGTTCTTCAGTTCTTCACAGTTCTTCACTGTGCTAGAAACTATGGAGGAATTAAGATTTCTCAGGGGAAGTGGAAATAAAAAGCCACAATCTCTGAGAATGAAAAGTATTAGATAATATAATATAGAGATTTGCTGCCAGCTCTGCCTGTATACTGAGGAGTAGTAAGCTTGACAGAGGTGTTTATATAATAAATGGTATTAAGGCTGGTGTATTTTTTTTCAGGGCAAGCCAGGCTGTTTTCAGTGGTGCCCTGTGACAGGCCCAGAGACAATGGGCACAGAAGGTTCCCTCTGGACATCAGGAAACATTGTTTTACTGTGAGGGTGACCAAGCACTGGCAGAGGTTGCCCAGTGAGATTGTGGAGTCTCCATCCTTGGGGATATTCAAAAGTCATCTGGGTACCCTCCTAAGCAGCCAGCTCTGGGTGGTCCTGCTTGAGATGAGGGGTTGGATCAGGTCATTTCTGGAGGTCCTTTCCAAACTCAGCCGTCCTGTGATTCTGTCATTATTTTTTTTTCCTAAAGAATTAACCAGAAGTTAGTTCCCAGATCTGAGAACTGAACTGAGCTTGTTCTGATTTAGGAGAACTAGGTGTATAACACTGTACAATGTATATGACAGGATTGTGATGGAGTTTTGGCAAGAATACGTACAAAAACTTGGTCAATGAACCATGAGTCTTTATTTTAATACCAGTTCCTGTTTATCACAGTTCTTCTTTGAAGGTAGCATTAGGCAAGAAGGAAAGAGTATGCCAGGGTGCCATCATAAATACATGATGAGACTTTATTGGAGACTGATTTGTGTATCCAGCTACAGGTTCATGGGAAACTATGAACAGCAGGTAGTCTGGGAGAGGGATAAGGAGAAACTGTGTAATGCCTTCAGCTTTCAAAAGCTCCAGTTCCAGCAATGATACCTACTAAGGATGCCATTTGTGTCTGACAAAGGCACATTGGTTGGATCAGGCGCAGCAGTAATACTATGATCATTCCTTCCCTCTCAGATTAATCTCTTCCCATATGCTGAGCAAAGGAATAGCAATCCATTTTTAAAACCGCTTGTCACAGCCTGTGTTTTCTCTGGTGAACCAACCTAATGTCAAAAATGAGTGTGAAAAATGCTTTTGTCCTTTGAGAAATCAGTCACAATTCACACATGGAGTTCAGAACCTCATTTTGCCTATACAGCTTTTTAATCCTCAAGTTTCCATTTTAGATTTAAGACTAATTAGAACTAGTTGGGAAATGAGTTGGAAGATTGAGTTTTTGAAATTATTTTCTCATTTTAATCAGTTTTTCTTGACAAATTACCTAAATTATTTTACAAGGCCAAAAATTAATAATTAAAACCGTTGCAGCTAAGAGAAGCCCAGTAGCTGAGATTAAAATTGGCATGATATAAAGCTGAAGGAAACAAGAATTTCTTTTTAGTGTTTCTTTCAATGTAATTACTTCTGTATTTTTAGTGCTTGAAGGATTTCAAATATATCAAATAAGCAAAGGTAGGATGTAATTTAGACATGAAATTGCAAGATGGCATTTACTTCCTAATCCTGAATTTCACTTGCAGGCCCTGGAAAGCGAGTTTGTGTCATGTCAGCTTCATCAGTGGATTGACCTTATATTTGGCTATAAGCAACGAGGACCAGAAGCAGTGCGTGCACTCAACGTTTTCCACTACCTAACATATGAAGGCTCTGTGAACCTGGACAGTATCACTGATCCTGTCCTCAGGGAGGTAGGTGTTTACTGCCGTTTCGGTCTAAAATCTACTGTCAGCTCACAAGACATAGTACTTTTTCTGTCTTTCACTGCTGGAGAAAATTGTGTGTGACTTTGAATCAGAATTTAGGCCCTAGGTGGCTTCAGAAGCAAGTATGAATAAATGAGCAATAAAACAGATGTCCCAAAGTATTTTGTTTGCTTGAAGTTACTACTGTATTTAGTGGTCAGTCATGATTTGAGAAATTATAATGTAATATATATTCTGCAATATACATTGTGCTACTTTTTATAATTTATTTTTATTTAATTCACTTAGTAGAACTGAAAATCTGGAAGAAAAAACTTCATCATACTCACAGGGAAAAAATCTAACCTTTTCAGTCAGATAGTGTTAGTGAGAATATATCTGCTAGAGTGACAGTAGCAATTATTCAGATTGCTTTTGCGCTAATCACATAAAGTATAATCAAACTGCTACTAAATTAGAAAATGTTTTCTATTTGTTGTGAATACAAGTATTTATGTTTGTATGTATGTATGTGTGAAATATATATTGTCGTAGGTAGATACAAATGAGCATTTTAAGTATATCAGTAAACAAAAAAAAGTTGTACTAGCTATTCTGATACATTTTCCTTTCCAGTGACTGTATTTGTTTTCAGTAAGACTATTAATTTGAATGATCATTTTCTAATATCATCCATTCGTTGGCTAAAACAATTGAAATTTGGTGAAGAGTGTGAAGAAGCAACAGCTGCTAGATGGGTACCGCTGTGATGAAGCTGTACATGTAATCTTCCATTCCCCCAGATAGCTGCCATCTGCTGTATGCAAAACAGTAATAATTTATACATTGCCAGGTGATGGGGTTTTGTTTGTTTGTTTGTTTGTTTGTTTGTTTTCCAATCTTGGAGACAGAAATCTACAGATTTTAGAAAGAAGTAGATTCTAGAAAGCATTCGTACTCAACTATAGGATTTTGGTGTGTTTTTTAGTAGTACGTTGTTGCATCTTGTTATATTTGGTGCTTTTTGCAGAGCAGAACCAAAAAATTATTCAGAACCAAAGGTCCCTTCCTGGAGCTGGATTTTCACACCATGTGCTGCAAAGCTTATGTTTTGTAAACAGTATTTGCTTAGTTTTAAGAATGGCCAGAATCGCTCTGATCCAACTGTCTCAAGTATTTAATGTTAACATCTACATAATGGGTTTCTGGATTTAAAACTTTGACTACAAGAAGAGTCAGTAAGGTACAAAACTGGAGATAGGAAAGAGCAATGCTTTTAAAAGTATAAACCAGGTGTCAAGCACCATGAATACAAGGGATTTGCATAGCTTAAAGTTTGCATTTGCATGGGCAGACTCCTATGTCTTGACTTTAAGGGTCTACTCCCACAGGGCAGGTTGTAGGATTGAGGTCTATCTGTCTGTCTATACACCTTATTTAACATCTTATGACATGATGAGACTCTTCAGCTCTCCTGTGGCTCTACTTACATGCATAACTTGTCATCAGACATTTCAAGAAATTCATGGAGATGTTTTTGTTCACTCACTTGTACATCTCACCCAATCCCTGTCACTTAATAGCAGATAAACCTCTTCTTATGCCATGGAAACTTCTAAAAGCAGTACCTTATGTCCATGGCCACAAGTTAGATTAGTAAATAAATTTCACTGATAGCAATGAGCAGGCAATGTATCTAGAAAAAATGAATCCTCCTGATTTTTGTTATATAGAGATACATAAAGTTGTATGGAGGCATTTGAAAATAGTATACTTTCTCCTGCAAGAGATCTCAGACATTGGTGACTTGTGGTTTGTTATAAAAAGGTTAAAAGTAGTTTAAATACATTTTTAATCAGAAATTGCAATGCATGTGTACAGACAGATTGAGTCTTCTTCTGTTTATGAAACTAATAGATATTCTTTAGCCAGTAATAAAGCATTTGACATCTTGATGATTTAGTAGATCAAGTATTTGGATGTCATGTTTCTCTTACACGTTTATATATTCTATATAAATAATTGTTCTATTGGCTTTTTTTTTTTCTTTTACTTTATTCTGAATTTTACTAGATGTTCCAGAAAATAAATTAGAAGCTAAATGATCTTTTTAAAGTCTCTGAATACCACTTATAAATACAGAAACGTAATGATAAAAACACTAGCACCTTTAAAAATAATGATAACAATTGTTTAGTATGTTTTACAGTGGCAGCTGGTGGTGTCTTGCATCTTGACTTAGAAACACTGCAATTCAAAATTAATTGAGCTTTGCATTTATCCAAGAAAATGGGTATTTTGCTATCCAAATGCTCTTGATGTTTATTTTTTAAATAAAGTGAAACGCTTTCTGTTCCGTCACACAGAAGACAGTGAATGTTCTCAATAAATGGCTGTGAATTAACCCAATCAATGCAACCTTATTGGCAGCAGCCATTACCAGACCAACGGACTCAAATACGGTGGCAGCCTCCCCATACCATGGTTATAGCTAATTTTGTATTGAGCTGAGTCCCAGCAGAACCTGTCCAGTGAAATAAGGCTTGAAAGAAAAACACCTCCCATTTAGTTCTGAGCTGATTGAAAGACATCGTTTAAAAGGCAGATCCCCACAGACTGTTCATGCTGTACCTTGGCCCTTTTGCTTTCACCCTTTGCTTGAGCCCCTTGCTTAAACACTGAGGAATATGTTGGGTTTAGCTTTCTATGAAGAATGGTAAATGACTGATTTCAGCAGCCTTCTAGCTGGAACAAAAATATATTCAAGGGTGGGATAATTCACACCTGCCATTCCTTACATCTCTCTCACATTCATGGGGGAGCCTTCTAAGAACTGTTTGCTGTTTAACACTGCAAAAAAAATGGCCACCCTGTGCTTTTGTTCTGTTTGGATCTATTTAGTAGAAGTTTCTCTATCTGGCTTGCTTGCTTCTTTTTCTGTTTTGCAAATTCACCATGGGTGAAACCAGATAGCATTAAATTTTGGATTACTAAAGTCTATGAAATCACATATGTCTGCACCTCTAATAATTCTGTGGCAACTTAAGATCTGCACTGGATGGGGAGAATATACTGATTTCACTTAAACATACTGATTTTGATTTATCAAACAACTTTGAAATTTTCTGATACTACAAAAAATAATAGATCACTATAATATATTTTAATAGTGATGAAAGAAACATGCAAGTCCTGACTTAAAATGCTCAACAGAATGTATAAAATTCAATTTTGTTGTTTAGAGCTTTTATGATTATAAATTGGGAAATTCTCCAGTTCTATCAGTTCAGATGGTCTCCTTTTTTCCCTGCACATTGCAAAATTGCTTTTATATTGTAATAAGGAGAAGAAAAAAAAATGTATACCAAAATACACCTTTTCCAGGTGCCAAATTATTCTTTTGTTTGAGTTTTGGGGGTTGTGTTTGTTTGGGGTTTTTTCAACCTTTTGTATTCTATTTGCAAATTTTTCCTCTTTTTAAATAAAAGCAGTGAGGTGAAAGCTAAAACTTGAAGAACAGCTTAAGGATATTGATTCATTCTTACTTGACAGGTGAAATCATGGTTGCAGCACTAACCACAGCAATTACAGCATTAAAATGTCATGAAATTAGAGGTCAGAATAACAGATAATTTTCTTCCTTTTGTCAGATTAAAAATTGACATTCTTTGACAGCACAGGATCTCTGGCTGAGAAAATTATGACAGCTTAACTCATCTTGTACTTGTAAAGCAGTAATTGATAATGAACTTTAGCATGACAGTCTTCTCCTGTGGAGAAACATGACAGAACATCCCTGGTACAAAGCCTGTATCTCTTTTTAATATGTAAACAGCAGTTATATTGGACATTAGATGTTATTTGGAATTGTCTTTCCTGTTAGTTTACATCATAATCCAAATCCTGTCCACTGGACAGATTTGGCTGAGTTCAGGAGGCTGATGGTAAGAATGCTGATGTATAAAGAACAATTCTGGGAATGCAGTTTACTTACAGTCCTTAGATGTTATTGGTTCACTTCTTTAGGAAAACCTTTGTTCTTTCCTTGGTTTCTCCCAAAATGTCCATAGATTTTGAGATCCTCATTTTTCCCAAACACTTGAAAATCTGGACACTCAAAAATCAATTGGGTTGTGCTTCTTTAAAGCTAGAAACTTGTTCCTGCATGGCAGAAGGTGTTGTGGTTGAAAGGGACCAGCACGGTTACATTGGTCATTAAAAAATGCAACACGAGAGCTAAAATTATTTTCAGTACCACCTTGTAAACTAAACATAAAATAATTAACTGGGCATGTTTGTAATAGATTAACCACATGTAATACTGTAAGCACGTCTAGTGTGCAGAAAAGTACTATTTCAGGCTGTTTATTTGTTTAAAATCATAGCCAGATCTCTAATGGCATTTTTTTCAGACAGTCAGCTTGTTTGTGATTAGAAATGTTTTGAAAAATCAATTGAAACATTATATTACACAGCTGTTGATTTTTTTGCTAGACTTCAGGCTGACTTTGTGTATTCCTTGTGTTGGCTGGGGGTTTCAAATACAGCTGAACAGTGTGTACAGAGTACAGCAACTTTCCTTTGTCCGCAGGGTCTTCACCAAAGGCTTGTGTCCCCCCAGTCCGACAAGAATTGCAAGTGCGTAGGGAATGCAAGGCGGTGTCAAGGTACTGGGCTCAGATATTTGTTCCGAGCAGCCACCTGTCAAAATACCTGAGCATACTCGCAACTCACACAGCAAATTGAAAAATGATTAAAATTGCTAGTGTTTGACAGGCAGTTGCTGCGCCCGTAAACTAATCCTAGCAGGACAGTGTTGCTGGCAGCTAACAGAGCATATGGTCTATGCAATATTTATTCCTTTGGTGGTGACTTGATATTTAGCATATTTAAATAATTTGAAAAGTCATAATGATGCGGTAGTCTTGCAGTGCTTTTCAGTTACTCTCTTCTCTGGGTTTTATTTTTCCTCTTATATTTTCTCCTGTTATCTCTTTCTTTGATCTGACAGGAATAACAAAGCATCCCTCTGGATCTGCTGTGGTGAAATATGCCCACAGGAAGCAGAGTAGATCACATCAGTTTTCACTTTTTTTTTTTCCTCTTTCCCTTTTTACCTTCTCCTTGCTGAAACACTCTTTGCTACTACAGAGGACTGACATGATAGGGCTGTCAAGACTCAGCAAGATAGATATATCTTTAACAAAGGGAGCTGGAATGCTAGCCTTTCCCTGGTGGCTGAACCTGGCAAATTTATGAGGAAAAAATTAACACGCTATTCTAATAGCACTATATAATGCTTTCAAGGTAATGCCAGCCCTTGGAGCCATGTGCTTGTTCTTGCTTTCACTTGGAGTTATTATTATTTATTCTGATTTCATTTTTAACTTGTTAGATCTTTTTCTTCTGGGCACCATTTCTTTGATGTGACAAGAATATCAAAACCACCCCTATTGATCTGCTTGATTGAATTGTACCCACAGCACTGGCCACTTACATGTTCAGTTGTGCTTAATTGCTTCCATACAAGGGATGGTCTTCACTTCCGTTCTAGGAGCAGTCGTACTTAGGCATGAATACAGATAGTGGTGAAATAAGTAGGAGGCTGCAAGTAGTATCAATATCCACCTCTTTCAAAGTTAATTGAAGGAATCTTTATAGCAAGAACAGTTAAGAATAAAAACTATCATCAAAGAGGAAATAACTTTCTTGTATGCTGAGGGCTCAGTTCTTCTCCATGCACTTTTCATCCTGTTGATTTTTGTCATTTACATCTCCTTCACTCCCAAATACTGTGATTCCCAGATATACAAACCAGGTTTCTTTCCCAAAATTTATATTCCATTTTTGGAAACAATACCTTGATTATTTTTTATTTTATTTTGCTTGTGAGTCTGTTCTGTTTGTGTGAACAGATTACCAACAAAAACCTAAATGAATCTTTATGTTTTGCTCTGGGAGCATCCATGGGTATAATAATTTTTGTGTCTTTCCAGTGAGTTTCAGTGTCCTCTTCCATAAAAGGGAAAGGAAGAGTATTTACTTGTTGTCATTTCTGTTATGTTAGCTCTTTGTAGATCAAGAAGTAAAAGACAAGGAATTTGGGGATATTTATTTCTGTAGTTAAAGATTCCTGTAGAAGACACTAAATACAGGAAGAGACACCTTCAGCCAGAACATTCAATAAGAAATTAGTGTAAATAGCATGAGGTCATTTACCACACAGTAATTGCCCAATGTGTAGGCTTTTATTCTGAAATCAGTATGTGCTCTTTTATTTGTTTCTTCTTCAGGGAAAATGGCTTTCAGAAGATGTCTGTGCAGAATAGCTGAATCATTTTAACTATGAAATAACTTTTGGGGAGCACCTAGCCTAAATAATGCAAGCCATTTATGACAGGGAGTCAGAAACCATAATCTGATCCAGATTATTCCAAATGAAAAACATCCTTCTATCATTGCTTAAAAAATTATCTACAGTTCGATTAATGCTTGCTTATATTTCCATTTAACATAGTAGAGGTGATCAGGTAGTCAGTATTTTAGTGAATCTGTGCTGCTCTGAATTTATGACAATATACATTTATGGGAATNACAGAGCTAAGCACTGGCACTCAATTTACATCACCAGCCACAGACTGAACATTCAGTCTCAAGAACTGCCTGTAACTTGTTTAGCTGATGAGACTTCAACCAATCTATTTGATAAATATTTCAGTTAATTTGTTCATCAAAGGAATACCTGTGTGAGTTTATAAATAACTCAGCCCAGAAAAATGTCTCAGTCTACTTTAAATATTATTTGGAATAAATTGTTTGGCCAATTCTCATCTATGTTAGAAATGTTTTATGCATTTTTGTCAGAACATCCTGGAGTCTTACCTAAACCGAGTTTAATATTTTGCCCATATAAAAAGAACATCATTAGCCACAATTGCTCTCTTTTATTGCAGAATTGTATAAAATATAGGTCTTGTACATGAAAAATTCTTCTTTATTGTCTGGTTATTTCATTATTCTCCATATGGCTGACAGGTACCAATTGCTGATTTTTAAAATCAGCAACAAGCATTTTAACATACACTTAAAGTAATATTTTATGTGAGAGAGACAGAGTGAGAGAGTGATGGGGTGAAAATTACTGCAGCTGATTGTAACAGAAATAGCTGGAAGGGGCTTCTTTTTTCCTATTAGCACAGATTTCAGTTATATTACGCTGTCATTACCTCAGCATAAATTAACTATTATTCAAAACATTTCACACACAACAGTTTATTGGAACAGATATTACTCAGTCTAAGTATCTAGTCATTCACTTGGAAAGATGCAAAGCTGAGCTTTCTAAATGTTTTAAACATATTGATAATGTGCCTCTTTAATGCCATTTTAAAGCCTGTGTACAGTATATCTATATTATTGTTTTCAATTTATGTCAAGAGCAAAGTGACATTTTGAAGAATGCATTCTGGGAAATAATCCAAACAGAATTATTTCTTTATAAACTAAACCCTGAAAATAACTGAGAACATTTATTTTAAATTTAACAGTATAACCTGTTTCCAAAAGCTGAAATTCTAATATACACTGAGACCTCATGAATGCTGTATGCGACACTTTTTAGTATGTATGTTTTACTTACTTCCCTGTCAGTCCATTTTCAGCTGTTTTTGAAGGTTTACCTGTTCTCTGAGATAGTTCTTGTGTCCTGCACTGGGTAAACTGAAGGCTGGCAGACAGTTGGAGCCTCATCGTAAATATAATTTGTGAAGCATCCTCTTAAGGTGGGAACAAGGCAGGTGATCTGTGATAGAAAGAGCAAAGAGACAAGCCAGGATTTACTTTCTGTTTAGATGAAAAAGAAAACCGCTAATGTTATATCACCACACTTCTAACTTAATGCATTTTATTTCATTAACAAGGAAAGATTTTAGTCATGAGCTTTGCTAATTTTTTTTTACCAAGCAGAAGTAGAACATGAAGTCACACTTTCAATTTTGTAGTCTTATATTTATAAAACAAAAACAAAATATGTGTGCTAGATACTTTGCTTTACTGAGTCTGTTCTGCTGTCCAACCATGAATAAATGTCTTCAGCGATCATGTTTTATTTCAGTAATAAACAGAAGAAAAGGAAAAGTGCATTCTTTAATGGTTAAGTACGCTTTCCTTTTATTAGCACAAGCTTTCAGAAGGCCTGTTCTGTTGTTTGCTTCCCTATTTTCCTCATTTTCTTTTGTGTTTTCCTACAGGGGATGTTCTTAATTGTAGAATAAGTAGAAACAAATATGATGTGTATGTTCTGTGTAATGGCTTTCTCAAACATGTGTAAGTTTTCCTTCTGGGAGTAAAGATTACTCATTAGTTGAGGTATTGATAATGTTTATTTTCCACAATGATGATATTCTCTAGATTTCATCCTATACCTTCTTTTATTTACTTCTACATCAAAAGATGTCACTCTCCCAGTATTTCAAAAGACTACCTGCTTATGATCTTTTCAACTACTGGCCAAATTGCCAGGGGGTATGAACACCTGCTAATAGACCCCCTTTTTCATTGAAGTCCATCATGAGCATGGTGTATTATTCTCTGCTAACTTATCAGAAAGATTTGAGAGCATTCAGAGAAGAGCATCCTAGTGAGGAGAGGACAGAGAAGACTGATGTATGAACCATATTTCAAGAGCTTGACAGAAAATAACAGAGTAAAATGGGATGTGTAGCAGAAAGGCAGGAATATGAAGAGTTGCTCATGCCAGCTGAGATAGGGATATTACTTGGTCTGATGCCAGATTAACTAGCAGTTAGAGGATCAAATTCCGACAGGAAAGTTCAGGCTTAATGGCAGACATTTCCTAAGGTCTATAGGCTGTAGTTTGACTGCACAAGTCTCTTAAGAGAAACTGTGGAAGCCTCATCAAATGGTTCATTTCAAACTAGAATGGGAAAAAACTTTTCGCAAAGAAAAAAAAAATCATTTCTAGGAAGAATGTACACTATGGGGCAGATAGATATCAAAACTGGGACTTTTTCATCTGTATCTTTTATTTTGCTGTGTTCTGTTATTGTAATTGCTATAAGCATAAAATGGGAGCAACTACATTTTCAGTAACTACATTAGTCTGTGCCTCTTATGATCACACTAACTTCCCTCATAAGTCCTTGATTCTTTTTTTGTTTAAATTCAGGATTATCTTTATAAGTTTTTTAATTTTTGACAAATTAATGGTTAATGTAGAAATGATTTTTAAAAATTGCTACATGATGGGTGGACATTTTTCAAGACAGTCTGTCTAGCTTTTTGGAGTTCTTCGTTATTCAAGCACCTCTATCTGACCATTTGGTCCTTTGCTGACTTGTGTAGACTAAAGTCAATAGGGCAAAAAAATGTGGTCTGCAGATGTCCTGAGCACCTACTAGGTGTAGATTGCTCTCCAGAGTCATAGTTTACTTCACTTCTAACAACCAAAGCCAGTCGCATGTAATTTACATCAAGTCACAGAAATAAAATACTGTCCTAAATATTCACATTCCCTTTTTTATTTCTTATATTGCCAGTTTTGACAGAAAGTTACTTAAAAAGTATAAATGTGTTGTAGTTTTATAAAATACAATGCAAGTATATGAGCATTTCCTAAGATGGAAAGAGGACTTTATTGAGGAGGGAAATATAATCAAAGTGGAAGAGGAGTAAGTAAATAACATGAGGCATTTTTTCCTAAAAAATGGATAAATTCAGTTGATGGAAGGAAAAATAATGAAAGAGGTGAATGATTTTAAGAATTTTTGTTTTTTAAAAAATCATTCCTTCCCAAAAGAAACTTGTCAAGCAGAAATTTTATGTACATTTATTGCTGATTTTAAAAAGTTTAACTGTGAATTTTTAAAGCTCACAGTTTAGCTTTTAAAATAAAAAGCATAGTTAAAACCAGCTGTAAGCGTGCGCTGTTAAAGCTCTTCGTCACGAAGAAAAAAACATAATTAGAAAAGAGTGGATGAAGTTTCAAAGTTTCAATGAAACCTCCTGCTGATATTACTGTTGCATTTTTATGGATAGATGCCTATGCTTAAAGGCCTCTGCGCTCCTAAACATGACAATTAAAAACATACACGTTGTCTTAAACAAAACCAAAGGCAAGGAGAGACAATAAATAGTATTAAACCTGATGTGATCCCCAACAGATTCTCCCTTCTTATAGCAGAGAGTAAAAATTTGCTATGTGTAAGAGGCAGAGCACTCTTCAGATGACATCAGCCTCTCTGAAAACCATTGGGAAGTAGCCCAATGCTACTTCCTTGGCTCGGGCTCCACTCCCAATTACTCCCCAAAGCACTTAGTAAGTCTAGGGTACTTATGTTTTATTTTCATCACAGTTTTTGCCTTTCTTCTGGCAGCTGTGTAGGTACCAACAGAGTCAGGTTCTTCCTGCTTCTGTGACCTTTCCTGGTTAGCAGAAGTCACAAACCATTTGGTCACCCAGCTTGAGAGTCGAGGGTACTTCAGGAACATTCACTCCCCCAGTTTCCTCAAAATGCCACTGTTTTTTTCCCTTGATGTATTGGCCTGTTGAGAGCTGTGAGCAGAGGTCAGGTTGATGGCTTCTGCTTCCCAGACCAGGATGTAGAATAAGGACAGAGATGCTCAGTTTTGCTGTTTTATCCAGGCTAGAGATTGCTCCATGTCTCTTTCCCCAAGAAATCTTCATAAACAGCACAAGTTTCTTCTGCCTCAATGGAGAGTATAAGTAACAAGAGATATCTAATACGTACCTTATTTGTAGACAATACCTAGACAATATCTGGAGCTTTATTATTGTTGGAATATAAAGGTATAACAATATCACTGTCTTCATTGCCACAGAATAAGTAGCTTTTATTTTCAGCTCTGCATTCTGGTTAGTATAAATGTTGATTTATCAGTGATGTGTGAGTTTGAATATATTTTTTTTAATTCTATTTAAATAATGAGGAAGCCAAAAGTACCTTCATTTTTTTGGGCGCAGAATAAAACCCTGAATGTGCTGTGGTGTTTAAATGGACAGGTGAGGGTGAGTAGCTTCTCTTCATGTCTGAAGAAAACAAAAACGAGGGATGAAGGAGGGGAAACAGAATTGCATGGGAAGATGGGCACTTACACAACTCCTGTGTTCTTGAGGGAGGGAAAGAGAGGCCAAGGTATAGTTGGAGCATGAGCAGCCAGGTGAACAGCAAAGAGGGGGAAAGGACAGAAAGGATATTTGGAGCTCTTGATGAAGAGGAGGAGGAAGAGAAAGAGTTGGGAACGCAGTCCTTGGGAACCTTATAGAAGCAGTGGAGGAACTACCATAGGAACAGAGAGCTCTTGGTATGGTTGTTAATGCAGAGAAATTATGTTTGCAGCCTTCCCAGAGCATTATGGGATTTTTAATCTTGATCTTTTGGACAAAACTAAGACTGTAACAGTAGATAAAAAGAAATAAAAAGGAAAAGAGAAAAAGGAAAAAAAAAAAAACAAAAGAGGAAGATAAAAATAAAATAAAAAATAATAAAAAGAAAAAAGAAAAAGAAAAAGAAAAAGAAAAAGAAAAAGAAAAAGAAAAAGAAAAAGAAAAAGAAAAAGAAAAAGAAAAAAAGGAAAAAGAAAAAGAAAAAAAGGAAAAAGAGAAAAAGAAAAAGAGAAAAAGAAAACAGAAAGATTCAGGCAAGTATAGCATCAAGAGGAGTTTTTGTAATAAGAACTTGAATTTCTTGAAACTTGAAAATGGTGACACAAACTCAGGAAGAAAGATATAGTTTGGCCAGAAGAGAAGATGATATTCCAAGCAAGATCTTGCTAAGACCTAAGAATAAGGACTATCTTAGTAACAGGATTTATACAACAGGAGGCTCACTGATGCAACAGAATGGGTTGGGTTTGGTTTGGTTTCGTTTGGTTTGCAAACACTAGCTAGGACACATCTGCAGTTCTGTGTATTTTGATGCTTTGATTACCATCACATAAATTAGTAATACAAAAAGGTAGTATCAACAGGGAAATTCTATATTGCAGGGGTACATTTTAGTAATTTGCATTGCAGAATCAAGATGTCAAAGAGAAGCTGTTTCCATAGACCTAAACACCAGATGGGAAAGATTGTCTGGATTGGCCTCTCACCCAACAAATCACATAGACCTTTTGTCCATGTCACCTTTTGAATTATGAGTGTTGGGGTCTGAATAACGAAAAAGGATATGGAAGTGTTTCCTTAGAGTAGAGTTTAGGTGATGAGAATTGCTTTCAGTCCATCACCTTACATATTTCTCATCCAAAAAAAAACCAACAAAAATTCTTATATAAAACAAATGAGGAAATATCTTCAGAAAAGGTTAAATTGCTTGTCAGATTGAGATAAATCCTCATTTCTGAGGCTGGCCATTAAGTAACAATAGGAAAATTATTTCAAGGCAATCATTAATCATTAATCTAAGAATATAAAAAACANATAAATATTTTTTTAAAACCTGATTGCCTAAGTTTTCAAAACCTTAGCTATTTATGGCATGAAGTTACATATTTAATGAATTAGCTTATCATGATATTACATTGCTCACAAAAGTAACTTAGCAGTAAAATCTTTTATAATGTGTTGTACTCAGTAATTTAATGATCAAAGAAAGCAACGTTTTCTTTTATAAACGTAATACAGATTTTGGAGAACGATGACAGAGCAATGATTTCATTTGGCATGACATCAATGAACCACAAGAGTTTCAGTAAATGTTACCAATCTGTATTGGACAGGAATTATTACAAACATGAACATAAGAAATGCAATAGTTCAATGGAAGAAAATAATGGTATGAAATGAAAATATAGAGAATTAAAAAGAATGTTCTTTATGTGAGGGGCAACCTCATTGCTCTCCAGCTTCCTGAGGAGGGAAGGTAGAGAGAGAGGTGCTCATCTCTTCTCCCAGGTGTTTAGTGATAGAACACATGGGAATGGTTCAAAGTTGTGTCAGGGGAGATTCAGACTTAGGAAATATTTCTTTACAAAGAGGGTGGTCAAATACTGGAACAGGCTTCCTGGAGAGTTGGCCAATGCTCCAGTGCTGTCAGTGTTTAAGAGGCATTTGGATAATAGCACTAGTAACGTGCTTTAACTTTTGGTTATCCCTGAATTAGTCATGCAGTTGGACTAAATGATTGTTGTAGACCCCTTCCAACTAAAATTCTATTCCATTCTAGTCTAGTCTAGTCTAGTCTAGTCTATGCTTTCTTTATGAGAGAAAAAAAAAAGAACACAATTGTAAACAAATCTATAAATAAATGTATTACTTCCTTCAGTTCCACCCCACGTTTAGAGTTTTGACTCCTTGCCATCAGCCCTTTTTGGTGTAAGGACGTTTTCCATGATCTTTCAGGGGAATTCAGGTGCTAGAGAGGAAAAAGAAGTATTTGTGCTTGGCCACACAGGAACCTCGCACATAAGAGTATGTCTGAAAGAGAAAGAGACACTCAGCTAAACTTGCCCTGGCTGGGTAACCATCTTTATGCTATTTTTGCTTTACATTCTGTCTTTGTGTTTGTATTGAATTCATTTCTTTCCCATTTGCAATGTATTAACCAAATGCAGCTTAAGCTGGCTGAATGTTTAAAATGTTTTTGTGTCAAGAGAGGCATATTGGATGACTACTAGGGCCAACAATGGGAAAACTATAAAGCTGAAAGAGCAAAGATGTGAAAGCTTAAAGGCAGCACTCCCTGAGACAAATACGGTCACTGATGTAACTTGTGCCTGTAAAAAGAAAACAAGATCTTTCTTTCACATTATCATTCCTTTTGTAGTACTATTTCCTTTCACAGGGGAATGAGGAAGAAGTTCAGGGGTGGACCAGCTCTGGGAGGAGGCTGAAGGTCAGCTCTGAGCTATTGGTCTTCTGCTGGGGAGCCATTTAATTGCACACTGGATCCAATGAGATACCTCCCATGCGGGTTAGGAGCTTAAGGCTGCCCCTTCTCTACTGTTAAATTAATAAAGTAGTGACCTGCAGAAAAAATCCATTTCTTTGTCCATCTTTCAGTCCCTTGAGTATCCTTATTAAATAACCGACTGTATCAAAGCTTCCAGACTAGTTGAATCATTGCTTGTGTTTAAACTACAGCAGTTCTTTCCTCCAAACATATAATAATAAAATAAAATCAATACCGTTAACCTAACTTATCAAAAGACCTGAAGATATCGATGCTGTTTAGCAGCTGTAGATGCAAATAAAAAGGCAGTATTCACACCACTCATACAAAACAATAACATTTTCAAGCTGCTTATTCTACCCACCAAAGGGCTGTCAATCATGTTTACTCTGAAGATGTGCTTTGGGTCTGCTGAGTGTGCTAGCTGCATGGGGGACAGAGTACATAAAGGATTCCTCTGTTCACATGGATGCAAAAATGGAATAAATTTTCAGGAAAAGCAGATTTGGCTGACTATCACTGTGGTGCTTATTTCTCAAATGTTATTTCCTAAATGTCTGCAGATTTTGACTCTTCATTGGGCTCAGACCTCATGCACAGGGGGAAATAGATTGTAGAAAAAACTGAGTGTGGTACACAAGAGGAGCAAAACACACCAAGATTATGGGAATCAGTAATAAAAAGACTGAGTATGTAAAAAAATAATAAAAACAGAGAGAAACTCCAATAATACATATTTTAGAGTTTGACTAAGTATGGTAGTAATCAGTGAAGATTAATAAAACAAGGCCACTTCCCGCAAGAATAAAACCAGCATCTTAATATTTGCAATACAATCTGTTCTTAGGAATTATTTTCTTCCCTCCACAAGTCAAAGTTCTCACGCTTGTATATTTCTTGTTTTATGTAGTCACCAGGCATCTCTCTCAGCAAAGGGGAGTTTGCAAACGAGATGGACCATTAATATCTTCCTCGGTGATTTTACCTGTGTTTCTAAAGAACGTTTTTAGTGAAAAAGTAGGTTAAATATAAACAGCTTCATGGCTTACCCTGTTCGCAAAGATATGCCAAACAACAAAGAAAACCTTCATTTTTGTGATATTTTGTGTGAGTCAATTCTACCATTTTCATTTAGACTAGGATTACTGTGCTTCTGAAACACGACTGCTGGTCATCCCTGTTTGCTGTGCTTTTATTCACACTGTAGAGCTTCTGGATTGTGTGAACTGGCTTCTAAGCCACAGAAGTGGTGTGCTCCAGTGGTGTAGCTAACAGAGCTCAGCCACTAATGTGGTCTTCAGCCAACGTTGGAACCAGCCTGGTGGGAAAACCCGGCAGTGGGCACGGTTTTAGCATGGGTTTCTCTCTTCTTCCTGGTATCCAATGGTAGGAAGCGTGGGAATGGTTGAAAGCTGCACCAGAGTAGGTTTAGACAGGATATTAGGAAGCATTTTTTTTTATACAGGTGGTGCTTAAACACTGGAACAGGCTTCTTAGAAAGGTGGTCGATGTGCCAAGCTTGCCAGTGTCCAAGAAGCATTTGGACAATGAACTTAATAATATACTATAACTTTTGGTCAGGGGTCAGGCAGTTGGACTAGATTATCATTGTAGGTCCCTTGTAACCAAAAAAAAATAATAATCCTATTGTATTCTAATACCAACTCTTTTGCTTTGCAGCCCTGCTCCTGTTGAGTTACATTGCTTGCTGTTGGAGGTGTTGCCTTTGACCACTAAAATAGTTCTTAACCCCTAGGAAACAGATTGCTTGAATTATTTAATGCAAATTTGTGTTTCTTTCAACAAGAATTAAGAAATAAAACCCAAATACTTTGGTAGACAGCATAATGAGCAAAGCAGATGTATTAAACTCTTAATTCCACAGGAAGCTGACATTGACTGATCCTCCAGGTAACAGAAGAGCATTCCAGTATCCTTGTGAATCTACAACCTACCTTTAAGCATAAGAATTAGAGCACCCAGTAATTTATTTCCTTTGAGTGAAATATGGTGAGGATATTGTTCACTGTATCTAAGATTAGTATAATTCATAAGATTGGATGATTTTATAGATTTTCTTGACCAAAATATATATATTTCTATCTGTCTATCTTGTTGTTAAATGATCAATACTAAGCTCCATGAAGTTGTATTTTGCTTGATTGCATAAATATGTGTGCAATTAACTCATTTTAAACTTTTAATTGCCAGCAAGGTTGCAGATATTTTTTCTTTCCTTGTTCTGACCTCCGATTATCAAGAAATAGGGTAATACCCATTTTATCTTTCTGCAGTACATGATCATATCCTAACACATACTCCCTGAAGTGTCTGGAGTACAAATCTCATTTTATGTGTATTAAAAACAGTGGGGAATCTCAAATCAGCTCACTAAATAGCTTTTCTGCAACACCTTATTAAGAAAGTGAAAACTAATATAATTGCCATTTTGCTGTTCCAAAAGCGTTAAATCTGGCAGCCACTGAATTCCAAGCTTATATTATTTCTATGTGAAGGATGTTTGAAGGTCAAATGAAAATAAACTTTATTTTATTAAAATTTGTATTAAATTGGCTAGAATATGTGTCATGGGGAGTGGTGTATCACTTTACACACAATATTCAAGATCTGATGGGAGAAAATGAATTGATCAATTAGAATGAAATGTTTAGGACCATTAAATAAATCTAAAGTTTGATGATTTACAGTTCAAAGAAAAACTGCTTTGCATACTTACCGGTTTTCAGATTAATTTCAGATAAAGCCAGAGTTCTCTTGTAAACAAATCAATGTATTACATTATTATTCACAGATCTGTTCTGTACCTGCTTTTCATTTTATGTCAAGTGATCTGATAGGAGGCAGCATTAGGTATACCCTTGGGCCAGTCACTTTATCTCTGTATGCTTATGTTTGTCTTCTGTGTAAGTTTTGACAAGGTTTTTCTGTCCTTCTTAATTGTTGTGAGCTCCAGAGAGGAATACCAGTTGTAGCTGTGTGCAGCCATGGTGTTGTACAGGCTATGGTCTCAGTGAATATTATGGGCATTTTTTAAGACACATTGTTCAGTCTCTGTAATCCTTCTAAGACTTGTCAGTTTTATAAATGGTATTTTTGAAATAAAAGGATAACATTACTATCCAAGGGGTGGGGGAGAGGGTCTTGTAAGTGCAAGCCAGAAGAAATATTTCATATTCTCTGAGTATCAAGGTCTTGATTCTGCATTTTTTCTGGTTACAGAAGGACTTGGCATTAACTTAAATGTTCTAAAATTATGGGTGTGTAAAATATGTAAGTGAGGATTTACTAGGGCATCCTCAGCTGTAAAAAAATAGTTGCTTTTGACAGTTATGTTTTAAGTGTTTGTTCCTCATAATCTGAAAAATTCATGCTGGTTTATTATTGTATTCTGCTTCTCTTTCTCTTCCTCTGTTGCTATCATAAATTTAATAATTAATAATTTAATAATTCATTTCAATGTGCCTGTGAGAGAATGAAGTATTATTTAAGGGACCACTATAAAGGGTGGGAGAGGATCTGGATTTTGATCAGTATTGCTGCCAAATACAATTCACACTCTTACTTCAACACAGAATTATTTGAAAAATTAAAATTAAATTAACCTTGATAATTATTTGAAAAAAAGAAAAAAATGGAAATTACTTTTCTGAAAATGTTATTGACGCATCTGCGTGGAATCAAATAGCATTCAATGCCTGGTACTGTTAATATTAGTCTTTGTCATTTTGAAAATGATATTCACAAATGAGTATAATTCTCTGCCCTTCTCCCGACCAGGCAAATCAGTTCAAAAGTACTGAATGTAATAGAAAATACTACCCTTGATTTGACTTGGAATAGAATTTAATATTCCTCTATAAAAAGTCTCTGCATGAGTGAAGATATCTACACAGTGTGTAAAGAGGTACTGCTTGTATGGTACATATAGAACAAAACCCCAAATGTTCACCTGTTCCCAAGAAACACGCTGTGCCTTGGAGACTGAAGTCCACTCTGAATTAGTCAACGAACAAGAAATCACCTGTGCTGGGATTATTACAGCATCAAACGCGCTAGGGCTACAATCCACTGGAAGTCCGTCAGCTGCTTGACTGGACTTTGCATTTAAGTTTCTGTATCTGCAAATGTTTTGTTTGTGGTATTCCATTATATACCTGTCAATCTAGGGCAGCGAGAGTGGTAGACATTAGTGACCTGTTAGGAAATCTCTCTCTAACATCTGTTCTTGCATCTATGCTGTGAAGCAGAGGAAAACAGATTGGCCTGTAGAAATTACAAGATATGTAGATTAAAAGGATTTTTCTGTATCATGAAGTATTTATTGTGCTTCTTACCATTTTATGTCTGAAAGAAAGAATACAATTTACCAAGTTAGGAATGTTTCTAGTGTTTTTTCATGTTGCTTGTGTGGTAGTGAATGAAAAATTCATAAAGCTTGCAAGAGAAATATTAAGGGTCAGTAGTGCAGGTCAGTATATATATAGGTACATAATGCACAGTGCATTTCAAAATCTGCCAGTTTAGTTTTCTATGAATGCTTTATTCTCAGTTTTACAAAGTCAAATAAAATAGTACCTGTCTAAAAAACAGGGAGTGTTCTTTAACAGTATTGCTTTTACAAGCAGCAATCTTTTGCCAAAGTTTTTAAGAATGTTTCTTAAATAAGTTTTTGTTTGAATGAACAGTTTGAGTGGTGGAAGCATCTCAATATATGGGCTGTATACTACTACTCCCTATTGAATTACTCCAGATTTATTCTGAAAGTAGACTTAAGTCTTGAAGAATGGATGGAAATTGCTAAGTTTTAATTTCAAACCTGTGAAGCCTGGAAGCCCATGAATAAAATGCAATAAAATGCAATAAAAATAAAATTAAGCATGAAATAAATACGCAGTGAATGTATGCAACTTGGAAAGATTTTTACAGTAGTCTAAGAGTGCCTGGCAAGATTTGTTTCTGGCTTTTTTTTTTTGTTGTTGTTTTAACCTATTAATGTTGAAATAGTAATTAGTTTGGTTTTATTTTATTTTATACATGAATTTTGTTTCTCAGTTTGCTTTTCTTTTCCCCTCATTTAAGATTCCAGAGGCTTATTTTATTAGAGATCCTCATACTTTCCTCCTTACAAAGGACTTTATTAAGGTATATATGTTCTTTTTAGTGAGAGAAAAAAAAAAAAAAAAGCTAAGCTCTCTCAAGACCTGAACTGCATGTCCTCACAGGTTAACATTTTCACATATAACGCCAGTTGCTGGAAATGAGAATGGTTAGTTGGTTAACTGAAGCATGCTTGAAAGGAGAAGCAAAGCTTGTCTACAAAATACTAACACTTGGATGAGCCTGCAGCCTGGGAGGAGAGCACCGGGTGAATTTTCTGGACTTTTTTCATGGCTGACTTGGGATATGCCTGCATTGTCACACAGTGTGTTGACCTCTCTCCTTGACGCATATTGCTCATGACAGTCCCTCTCCCTTGCCCGCAGGCCATGGAGGCGCAGATACAGAACTTTGGACAGACGCCATCGCAGTTGCTCATTGAGCCCCATCCACCTCGGAGCTCTGCCATGCACCTGGTGAGATATAACTGCTGGCTGGAAATGCATTCCCTTTGAACCTGAGGAGCCTTTGTAGGTCATAAAGTACCCATTAAGCAACACTTTTAACGCTCTCCATTGACCATACTTTCTCTGCAGTGCTCTCTAGCAGAGCAAGGTAGAGGTTTGAATAGCTTTAGCTTCCTCTAGTCCTGGCTTTTCCTGTCTAAAATTGTATAAAAAGGCCCTGTCTTCATAAATATACACTTGATAAATACATATTTACATTTTTATTTCTGCAAGCAGTGGGAATGATTGCAGGCTTTCCTTAGAGCGGGCATGTTGGTTTGTTTATTTTAAAAGATGCATTGTTAGGGGCTGATTTATGAACAATGCCTGCTTGACAAAAATGAAGTATTGGAGTTCAAATCGTGCTGGAACCTCCCGCCCATTCCCCTGGGAGACTACAATGTATACTTTGAATTTCAATTTGAGCTCCAAAATTCATTCTCAACACAGTCGTCTCCGCTTCTTGGAAAGAATTATATAGCCAGACTGAATGAGACAGATCTCTGTGCTCCTCAATGCCTTTGAATAAATGCTTAGAGCTAGATATTTTCTTTTAAGTTTTGTAAATCGACAGTAATATGTGCAGTAGTTTCAGTCACTTTATCTATCTACAAGGAAATCACTGTATCTACTTCTACACTGTGAAAGTGGGAATTGATCTGGAAAGTGTCAGCTGTGTTACTTTAAGTAATGTCTACATGTCAAACGTACATAATATTTATTTTGTATTCTTAAGGTATGGATAATGCATTTTTAATAATACATTTGAAATAATAATAATTTTAATAAATTTAATAATAATATAAAGTGATAAGTAGGTACAATCATTTGAATTTCTAGGAAAAAAGTCTGTTTATTATAACAGTGGTTGAAAAAAATTACATTAAAAACAGTATTATTGTCGATGTACAAAAACCTGTGCCACTTGTGGAATCATTACTTACAGACTCCCTAATAAGTATTTACTCTACAAAGAATTAAATTGCCTATGTTTGGAAGTGCTGTATTTCATATAAGGAATTCATTAAGACAAGTTAAATATCTGTGAGGTTTTGAGTCCCGCTTAAAATTTCTTTTTTGCAGTTAATAGCAGTTACATACATTTATGATGTATTAATTGATTAAATCTTTATTTGACTCATATTTCTATTGTATGAATATTAACTGCCATATAATTTTACATTTTACTGTGTATTAATTAATGCTAACCATCATTTTGCACCCTGTAACGATAACCCCTACCATACCTATTCTCTACTTGTCCTCGTGTAATGATCCAATAACAGCTTCTGATCTTGCTGTCCTCCATCACTAGTGTAGACACGCAGGTAGTGTTGTTTTCCCTGTATGTGCACATGCTTGCCTGCTCTTTTTTAACCTCGTTTTCCCTCAGACCTCCTCACTAATTGTGTTATCCCTTCTGTTTTCTTCTGCTCTCTTCTCCTTTCTACTCAACAGTGTTTCCTTCCACAGAGCCCCCTCATGTTTAAAGATCAGATGCAGCAGGATGTCATCATGGTGCTGAAGTTCCCATCAAATTCCCCTGTCACACACGTGGCAGCCAACACGCTGCCCCACCTGACCATTCCTGCCGTGGTGACCGTCACTTGCAGCAGGCTGTTTGCAGTCAATCGGTGGCACAACACAGTAGGTAGGTTCTCACGGGCACGTTTCATTCAAATTTGAAGACCTTAACAGTGCTGCTTTAATTTCAAGTGCAATTTAGCTAGATGTGGGTCAATCTCGCTCACCTGCCTGTGCACAAAAATTTGCTGTTTCCTTCTGGTTTGCGTCAAATAATCAAAGCTTGTGTTTTCTCTGGTGTCATTCCTAGAAACACTCTCCCTGACAGCAGCACATCACCATGGCAGCCAATCGATTTGTGGTTACATCAGGATCAGCCTTTGATATAATGCTTTTCAGGAGAGTGCTGCTGTTCTTGACACAGGCAATATTAATATGTCCCAGGTTTCAGGAGTGCATACTGGCATGTTTGAGAGCGTACATCACTGTCTGCTTGAGAGAGACTTCAGGTCTGGCCAAAAGCTTGTCATAATCCTTCCCCTGGGTCACTGTTAAATAATGTGGGACCTTAAGCAAGCCTAAACAGCCAGAAAACAGACTATTCTGAAGGGAAGTTTCCTCATTCCCTCCCAAAAACCCATCCAACAAGGTCATCCCAAATTCCCTTCTAGCCCCTCCTCCAATCTCTCCATATTGCAGCTCGGACTGTCCTGTCTCCTCACCTGGACATGTAGGTGCTGAGGTTGTCCCAGGCTTTGCTAAATAGGTGGTGGGGTCATGAGGTACACGAGGAAATGAACAAGTTTCATTTTCAAAGGCAGCTTCCTACTGTGATAGCCCTTATGCTGCAGCATCTGGAAAGTTTTGAAGGTTTCTTACCACCTGGGAAAAAAAAAGAAGGTAAAAGCAAGAAGGTACTTGGTATTTGAGAGTATGACTCAGTAGCTGGCTCAGGAATTTTGTGGGGAGTAGGCAAAAAAATAAAAGTCCTCCACCCTTTATGCACAGGAGAAACCCCTGGACAGAAATAGGTACTCCTGGAGAGGTATTTGTGATATTTAGGTTAGATACCTACCTCCAGCAGACATACAGCCATTCCAGATTACCTAGGGATTTTATAAGCTTAAATGTAAACATCTCCTCAGTCAATAATTCAAGTCAGGTGAAATAGATGTAACCTCTAGATCCCACCTCTGGCTGTCCAAAGACTGGTGTTACAGGCAACAATTAGTGGAATGCATTATACATGCATTAGAGGAACTATCAGAGTAAGTAAATATCATTATGAATTCTTGATGAGTATTATAAGGTTTAATATTACTTTTATTTTGAACATTTAAATAATGTTAACATTAATATTAAATTTCACGTGTATTCCATATGTACCTATTCTCTGTTTACAAACGGACTTTGTGTGGTGGTTTAGAGAATACGACAGGAACAGGACAGGATATCTGATTGCTTGTCACACATCCATGCATTTATGATACTCCATCAGTGAAACTGCATTGGATGGAAAAAAGTTTTGCCTGTGTCTTTAAAATGAAAGGGAAAAAATTAGAGTGGAAAAAAACCCAAAGAAAACATTTTTTTAAAATATTTTGTGATAGTGTCCTCCATGGGAGAGCCCAATGTCAGAAATGATTCAGAGGTACAGAAACTATCCCTATTATTTTAATGCTCCTTTGACTACCATTGGTTGACTAATTCTTAATTAGTTCTCCTGTTAGGGATGCTTATCATCATTCACGTCTTCTCCATTCGAGGAGGTTTATTTTGTACCTGAGTACCCCTTTCTCATCCAGACCATTAAGTGAGAGGAAGCCAAAATTCCTACCCATACTTTAATATGAAGGAGTCAAAGTTACTAATATTGCAGTATCTTGGGTTTCAAGTGTTTCGTTAACAAATGTTATTGGAAGTCATCTAGTTTAGTAGAAGTCGTGTTGGCCTTTACGATGTGTGTGACTGTTAGGTTTTACTTTTCTATATATACTCTCTGGCCCGGACGATTCTATGATTCTAAGTCATGTTGCAAACATACAGATTTCACATCATGAACCAAATTTCATAACATTTAAAAACCTCTGGTGTAAATTTCAAAGAGAGAAATAATTTCTGAATACATTATAACAGGAAGAGATAGGAAAACAAAACTGTTTGGAGAACCAAAACTCATTCTAATTATTTTCTTAACTTTTACATCTTGCCTGGCAATGTCTTATGAATTGTGAGACACTAATCCAGGTCAGGGTACTTTTTATTTTATTTTTTAATAAATCGTAACTCTAGTATAAAGGGTAGGTTCTTCTACAGAAATGTTTTCACAGACCACTTCTACTTCTAGGGGGGGTAAGTAGAGCTTTAGAATTAATACATGATAGAAGGCCTTTACATAGACTTTTCACAGTAGAAGCAAATGAATCTAAGTTAATACCAGTGAAGATCGATCCCAAACTGGTTTGGTGTTGAGAGAGAAAAGAGGCAAGAAGTTCTCAGAGCAGTGTTTTTCAGAAGCTGTAGACCCTGTTTTCTTTTACCTCTGGTTGTCTATTGCAGTAGTAGAAAATGGAGTTTATACTCTGGACTCTGTATGTCCTCTTATGGAGGATACTCTTGTGAAACATGGTAGCTCCTGAGAAAAAGTGTGCTTACAGTAGTGACCGTTCTGATTTATATGCTAGGGAAAGTGCTCAGAAGAGCCCAAGCAATGCTATCCATGTACAAGAGCAGATAACACTAAATATGCAGCCCCTGATGCACATATGAACAGCTTAAGGACTTCTCAGGATAGAACTTACAGGAATAATTGTGGCAAATTCAGTGTAGCCCACAATTTCCCAGCTAAAAATTCTAGATAAAAACATGAAAAGATCCAAGTTCCTGTCACTTACAGGTTTCCATATGTAAGAAACTCATAACAATATTTAATCCAATTATTTTTCTTTTCTGTGCTATTATA
This sequence comes from Nycticryphes semicollaris, assembly GCA_013400055.1. Lineage (NCBI taxonomy): Eukaryota > Metazoa > Chordata > Aves > Charadriiformes > Rostratulidae > Nycticryphes > Nycticryphes semicollaris. The sequence goes on along the minus strand of VXBJ01003288.1, from coordinate 173,697 downwards.
AGATCTCACCCACAGCTCAAATGTAAAAAAAAAAAAAAAAAAATAAACATCTCTGTTACACTGTTTTAAAGGAGTTATTAAATGAATATTTGTGGCTGCAGAAATTATAATGAAATTAGCGCACATACTTTCATAGATGCTATTACATAACTGAAGAGCTAAAAAATGCATATTTGTGTATCAAAGTGTTAAGAATCTCAAAATATTCATAGAACAATTAATACTAAAAATTTACTTTTTTATATCTAATGTTCCAACAACGCAGTTTTAAACCTAGAATAATCGTATGAAAATATAGACAATAAGGTTCCTATACGCTTTATTCTTCCTCTCATGTGTAGGCCTTCGAGGAGCCCCAGGATATTCTTTGGATCAGGCCCATCATCTTCCAATCGAAATGGATCCATTGATTGGTATGTCAAGATGAAAACGTAGCAATATATTTGAAAACAGCGTTTTCAAGAATTATTGATTAAGCTATATTTGTATAATATGCTTCATTTAACATAGAATATAGGAAAATATTTATTCTTGTCAGTCCTGGAGAACTAAAAGCATTAGCTATTGATGCTGAATGAATTACATGAGCGCTATTTGTTATTAACATCACCAGCAACTGGTATTTAAGAAACAAGCAATTAAGTCAGTTACATTTTCAGCCCATATCTATAATTCTGTTCTGTTATCAGGTCACATTAGTGAAATAAAATGTGAGGGTCTGGTAGAGTGCACATATTTTCATTTCTTACATCCAGCACTGTGTATATCAGTGCAAATGCAGATCCATTTCTTTTCATTCAATTTATGATTTGGATTGTTTTGGTCGGCATTATAAAATTAATAAAGAAAAGACTGGACTTTAAATTGATGCATGACTGTATTTTTTAAATCCTAAAATATTTTTAGAAAAGAAGTATTTTGAGAAATAGCATCTGCTAAAACAGTTAGAGAGACTGCAGGACTTGTTTTCCTAATGAGCATTATTTGTCTTTAATTGAAACTATTTGCTTTGCAGTTGGTTAGTTGTTTTTTTTTGTTTGTTTTTGGTTTTTTTTGCAATAAGCATATTTTTGAGACAGAAATTGGGGATATGGAAGGTTCTTAGAAACAGTTTTGCAGCATCAGTGAGGAAAAAAAGCATTTTAAACATCTCCAGATGAAAAATTCCTTTTTCTTCTATGTCAATATTCGCAGTTGGGTTGAAAGATTTATATGCAAGTACCTCAGGAGAGTTAGCTTTCTCATTCTGTATGCTTCATTTGCTCATATAATGACAATGGTTTTCTCTTCAGATTTTCCTCTCAAAACCTAGGGCATAACTGTTGTGCCCACCTGTTCTGGAAATTTGAGTAATTTCTTATTCATTATCTTTCAGTGGATGGACATAGAGGGTCTGGTAATTTAAATATGTGTTCTTGTATATAAACATGGTATTAAGTTTTACAAGCAAATTTGAAACAGGAGTAGTTTTGGGGTGGTTTTTGGGGGGGGGTGTTTTGGTTTTCTGTTGGTTTTGGATTTTGGGTTTTTTTTAATTGTTGAGTCTCTTATTTCATGCAGTTGTGGGTTGTGGGCAATTTAAGTAGAATAACCAAAAACAGGGGCGAAAAAATTTTCAGAATATTATCTGCATTAAGCCATGCTCCTATATTAAGAGCAAAATGTCTCTCAGAGTGATTTTTGTTTCACCCAACTTCAATTAGCTGAATTTAGTTGTCAAGATTCCCTCCATAGCTACTGTAGAAAGAGAAACCATCCACTGGAGTTGTCTAGCACCTGGACAGGTATTACAGTGTGAGATGACTCGCCATGTGAAGCGATGTCACTCTCTCCAGTGAGTACAGAGGAAGTGTAGGTATTTAACTTAGATAATATACTGAATTTTTAAAAAACTAATATTAGGTGAGAGGGAACACACCTTTATTGCATGGCCAAATCCTGTCTGTTGTGTTACAGGAAATAAAGAGCATATTAAGTGGTGATTCCCAGTCCTTCCTAACAACTTATTCCTATGTTTGGGGGCATTTCCAGGTGGCATTGCCTCTTTTAACATTACTGCCTACAGCCTGGATCCCTGCTTGAAGAGCAGGTAATAAGACAGTGTTGAAAAAGCACATTAGGTTTGAATAACTTTATTGGTTGAATCCTGATGGCTTGGATTTGGATAAGCATCTGCAGGTATGGGAGATGTCAAGGTCACATGATACAAGCTGGGATATTTTCTGTAGGAGAAATACCAACCAGCAAGAACTGACTTTCTGCAGTATTATTAGTGTTGACTTGGTATTTTAAATGGACTTCCATCACTTTCCCCTAGTTCAGTCTTATTTTGGAGAATACTTCAGCAGAGCACTTAAAATATTACCACATATTATGCAGTGTATCAGGCAGTTTATAAGAAATTGTTATCTCCTGTAAAATTTTTTTGTCTTATTCAAAGGCAAACCAGGATTCTCACAATAATTTTGTATTTCTGACACCTATATAGACAGCTCTAAATGTTCATATTCAAAATGCTTACTCAACAACAAATTCACAGTTCATTGAAAGTTAAATGTATTCATTTTCTCCTGTAAGTGGATGACAGGAAGGTGTTGGAATGGCTTACTTGTAAAATGTGTTTTGCATTTCGTTACAGCCAATAACTCTGGTGTGAACAAACGGCAGATCACAGACCTTGTGGATCAGAGCATCCAGATCAATGCACACTGCTTCGTGGTCACAGCAGATAATCGCTACATTCTTATCTGTGGTTTCTGGGACAAGAGCTTTCGAGTGTATTCTACAGAAACAGGTGACTCTAATACACAACCACCTGCTTCTTCTTAGGTCACAAGGTGGATGGTTGTCTTAATACTCCCATGTCTAACACCTGTGCTTACCCCTCAGTAAATGATAAAGGGCAGTTTATAAGATCCTTCATTTTTTGTCTGAGCATAATAGCTTTGAGATGCTCTGTTTTGGAAGATAAACAATATAAAAGAAATGGAAGAGCATGTAATTTTATTAGTGGTAACTTGAAAACCATAGTTATATTCAGGGAATCAATCATATCTAAAGGATCAAACAAAATTTTATTACAATATTTTCACAGCTGTATTGTTTCTATCTCTGTTTATTTAATGTAATGAGGAAGTAGTTTGCATAGCCTGCTACCAGGAATGAATATTTTGTTTCTTTGTCTGATTGCATAGCCTAATATCGTGCAGTATATTGCTAAAAACTGATTGCAATAATAGAAAGGAGGTGATGATCACAGTCAACCATAGTTTGACATTGACATAGAACAAATACACAGTTTTAGTATAATGATTTAGCACCATTATGGAAGAGTTCATGTGTTGTTTTATGCGTATCATTCATGAAATTCACAAATAGTGATCTAACACCATTACTTAAATACTGATGGAGCAGTAACTCAAAATTAATATTCAGTGACTGCAGCACTGACTTTATTTTCAGATGCGAGGGTTAGGCTATGGATTGACTCAAAGCACATCCCTGAATAGGAACATTGAGAGAGGAAAAAAGAGAAGTTTGATCTTTGGGATTAAAAATTAATCTTGCTGTAGCATGCAGTGAGCTCTTATTAGGGGTCACGAGGCAAAAAATTAATTTCAACTGAATATTTGTTAGTGATTTAGTTAATGATTTCTAAATGCTACAAGTATTTAAAATACCTGAATTTGTCTCACTTTGCGCTCCCACCAGGAAAATTAACTCAGATTGTGTTTGGCCACTGGGATGTCGTGACTTGCCTTGCCAGATCAGAGTCCTATATTGGTGGTGATTGCTACATCGTGTCTGGGTCTCGAGATGCTACGTTGCTGCTTTGGTACTGGAGTGGCCGACATCATATTATAGGTGACAATCCAAACAGCAGTAAGTATATCCCATAAAAAGCACCTTCCTGAGGGGTCCCCTGTCACATCTATTCATTTTAGCATTCCTTCTGTCAGCTTCAGAGATACATTCATTACTTCACTTACAGCTTGAAAGTTGGTATAAGAAGAGCACAAGGTGCTAAGCAGTTCATTGAGTCCTAGTCAAAAAAATCCCAAAAAACATTTAAACAGTCTGTGCATAGTAACAGTTAATAATATGGGAGTAATTCTTAAATTCATAATTGCTTTTATCACTTATAGCATCATGTCATCATAAACTAGAACAAGATGGTTATGGCCTTTAAGTGACAGGATGTATATCACTATATTTTGATTTTCCTTTCCCCAGAAATATTTTTTGGCATTTTAACTTACTCCTTTTGTGCTACAGCATGCTATATCAGCTGCTTGCCTTTTCAAAAAAGGAACGTCTCACATGCCATGGAATTAAATGAGTGTCTTTGAGAAAGGTCTTTCTATAGCAATCAAACCTTTGGAGAAGCAATGTGACTGAATGAAAATAGAAAAAGATAAAATGTCAGGAAGAGTTAACATTTCATTTGCAGGGGACTATCAGTGCTTTGCAGAGTGAAGGGGACACAATAATAATAATATTAATTTATATAAGGGGGCATTTAAAAAGCACTACTAATTTACAAGGTCCTTGCATCCAAGCCAGACATGTGACCACAGCTAATGACAAGAGCAACTTTTATCCGTATACTAGAGCTGGTTTGTACAACACTAAACCAATTGCATTTAAAGCAGTTTCTGAATTCTGATGATTATTTTCAGCACAAGGATATTGCCTTTGTAGATAAGTGTGGAAGAATCCATCACTATCAATTTTGATCTCTGGTTCAAGTACTGACTGGAGGCAGTTGTAGACCTGTCAGTTATAGTCATCGAAGTGAAAGTATTTCTTCAACTGAACATCTGGTAGAAAAGTATTTTATTTGTTACAAAGGAAGCAATTAGTTAATTTTGCAGCAGCAGATTTTTATTGTGTTTTAATTTTCTTCCATTTGTCTGTAAGCAGAGGAAATGGGACATGGGTAAAAGCCTCACTTTCTCACCTGACTTTTTTTGCTTTTATAACACAGAGAGAGTGGAGGAGGAAAAAATAAAATTGTGTTCCCATAAAAAATTTCTCTAATTTTTGTATATATTCCAGGGCTCTTCTAGCACTTAGTTCTCAGATGGGAAGGAATTTCATGTCAGGGCACTCTGTTTAGCTTGGTGCCATTTTGCTTTGAATGCCTTTGGGATCCATATCAAGTATTACTAATTTCTGTGCTAAGAGTCAGAAATAAATAAGACTTGCCCTTCATGAAAAGAAATACATAACTTTTCTTTCACTTCCTTTGATTATATGGGGCTTGGATAGCCTAGACATTAGCATCTCCTTACTGAGTCATACAAGCTGGCAGATAGATATATCTTAGTTCTGATGTCATCATGAACATATCTGAATACAAGAAAGTGGTACTTGGAATCTCAGGTTTAATATTTTAGCTGTGTAACTTTGGAAGTGTCTGCCATAGAGACCTTTAATTTTATGAAAAGAAAGCTTATTGGTCAGCTGATAGAAATCAATGAAAACAACACCAAATTGTGTGATTTATTCACTGTCTCTACCTCTATATGAATAAGGCGCTGTTTTGCTGAAGGAAAGGCCTTATATTCGGATTAATGGGAGGTTGTGCTGCAGATAGTCATGTCCAGGCAAATGTAATCCCACAGGCATGGGTAGCAGAACTCAGGAAGATTAAATACCTGAGTCCACTGTGCTAGCTTCAAAATATATTGGTCAGATTTCTTGCTACTCATGTTGAAGAAGGAGTGATGTCATCATTATTATTAGTATCTCTACTCATTGGTTTTAAGTTAAAATGGGTATGCTAATTATGTACTAGTACTATACTATAAGCAGAACTTCATGTATTGTAAACGTATCCTTAATAACGGCTGCTTTGACTTTTCATGAACTTATATCAGTAGGGATAGTTCATGAGTGATTATACGCCTGAAGGACATTACATTTTATACCTTTTAAAACTTCTACAATTACTAAATCTTTCTGCTGAAGTACTGGGTACTAGATGCTATTCCTGCATGAACAAACATGATAGCTGTTGTGTAACTGATTCCCTGTATACTAATTGTCAGGAGTGAAGCATTCGCAACAATCCTTATGAAAATATGCCTGAAGTTTTACATCGTTAAAGCCACTGAAGTAGTAAAGAAATATTTCCTAATCCACCCTTCTTCTATACTTACTGGTAGATTAGGATTTACCTTGCAGGAAAAATGAAAGTGAGATGTTCACTGTAGGTCAAATCCAATTAGTTAACATCTTTAGAATGAATTTCCAGAAAGATGTAGATGATATTTTCAGGGGGAAAAAAGGGGATTAGTTTTTTTAAAAGCTGTCATCTGGAGACACAGATAAGGTATTTTATACCACAGACTGTAAGAAGGTGAAGAATTCAAAGAAAAATGTCAGGTATAGTAATTATATGGGTTAGATACTTGACTTTATAATGATATTTTAAGCTGAAAGACAGTTAATTATCAATTTAAACTTCAATGCATCCAATTACCAAAAGGAACTTTAGTTATTTCAGAAAATGTTAAGTGGAGGGGAAAAGCAAGCCCCCAGTACTAAACACTTCATGTAATTTAACATTTGTATAGAAAAATGTAGATGCCATTTTATTGGAAAATAGCAATCACCATAATTTATTGTGAAATATTCTGGGGCAAAAGATTGTCAGAACAAACTCCTTACCAATTCTCCTGAAATGCCATATTCCAGAATCGATGAGTTAGATAAAATCTTTACTAAACTCACTAGACTTGTGTCAAGCCTTCTGCTGAAGTATCTGTGTGACCATGTGCTCAACGGGTGACCTCAGCTGTGTGTGTGTGGGGGAAATACAGAACCAGCTCTTGTTTAAAGAGGAAAATAGAGAAAAAATTTGTCTTGGATAAGACTATTGCAAGTGACTACTCCAGCTCAATGGTTGAAAACTTGCCTGCAAGAGCATCATGACCTTCAGTTTATAATTGGATTTATTGTTATCGCTTTTATTCTACAATAGCTACAAAAAAGGAGTTTCTGGTTTAGTGTGTGCTTGTCACAGTTTCTTGACACTTCTCACAGTTGCTGTGAGAAGACTGAAATTTTACCAGAATTTAAATACGTTTTCCATGGAGTAGCTTTCAAAAATATCTTGTAAAATACAACAACCCTTCTGGTTAGAATGTTTGTCCAGGAAGTGGGAGACTAAGTTCTTGGCCTCCAGAGACAGGAGGAACTCAAGCCTGCATTCCCATATTCACAAGCATATGCTGACTATCAGGCTATAAATTAGTGCAGGAGGGGCCCCCTGTGAACCTCCAGCTTTGGTGAAAAGCAAAATTCTTTTCTCTGTTCTTATTTATGTATCTCATATGAGATGATGATTAGATAGAAACAGAGATAAATCAAGAAATTGAGAACCAGAACTGCATACCTTCAACAGTAGAACCTAGGACAAATCTTCTCCCTACTTGTACTTTCTCTGGTCCAACAAAAATTGGCTTCATGGCTATGTAACAGCTAAGATCCAATAGTGTTGATAGAAAATGTCTTTTTCCAGCCTGCTCTAGAGGCTGGTGTCTGGAGATGGTCCTGGAAAGCTGGAGATGCGCCATGAATCTCTCCATGCTGAAGGGCAGTTGAATGCAGGGTTTTATGTATGTTTGAGCCCCCTGTACTTCTTTATTCTTGCTTGGATAACTACCACCTTTGAGAAAAACACTGAGCCGAATGAAGCTCAGTCATCTTGCCAGCGTCAGATACCAACTTTCTAAGCCAAAATCAGCCATCTGACATAGGTAATCTGAATCTGCACCTTATTAAGTTAATGACCATGTTATATAAAACTGATGCAGTTGAGAGAAGAGTGAAAGGAATCTGTTTTCTCTTAGGAAGACACAGGACATGCAAAGGACATAGTATGCTTATTTAACTCTTTGAAGTGATCTGGCAAATGTAAATCTTTGCAGTTCTAAGAGACTGAATAGAAAAAATATTGTGATGGAGTTTGACAGTTTGTGTTGTGATATTTTTTCTTACAATATATAGGAATTTGTTTCAGCTGAGCACTAATTTGTACACAAATTTCTTCTAACATAGCAACTGTATTAGTCATCACAAAAAGGAGCAAAGAGAGTACATGGTATGCCCTGGAGTTCAGCATGTATTGCTATAGTTGTTTTATTATTATATTTTATGATTGCTTTATTGAATGTCTCTTTCAAACAAGTGACTTTGAAAATGAGAATTATCTACAAGTCTTTGAACAGATACCAAAGTGGATGATAGAATTGCAGAAAAGTGAGGGACAGATGCTCTCATCTGAAACAGACACAAATTCAGAAACTAATTTGGAAGTGATAAAAATTAATTTGCACACTTTAATTGGAATCAGACTCCTGCATGAAAGAAAGGAAGGGTAGGCAGCTTGTGCTAAAAGCTGATTGAATTTTTTGTCAGGTAAGTATGTTGGACTTGGCCGCTTATCCTCTTGAGCCTTTCTGTGCAATATATTACATTCACCCTCTGACTGGTGTTCTTTAAAAGGATCAATGCTATTCCTGTTTTGTCCCTAGAGCCTGAAATTTCATTGATCTTGGGACTTGACATTTCTCATTACCTATTGTAGCTTCCAAGAGGATGGTCACAAGAGGTGTGAGAGTTAACCCTGATTTTTCTAACTGGAACTGTGCTGACCACTGGAAAACATTGGGTCCATCAGCCCTAAACTGGGTTTGTTTAGCATTATGACATAATCCTCAGAGGTGCAAACAATTCATCCTATCCCAGTGAATGTGTCCTGTATATACCTGAAAGGGAGAGTAAATTATCTTTGTCAAGTTAACCTGCACTTTTTTTTTAAGTCTGTCAGAAAGTATACTTTCATATGTTCCTTTTACATAAATTATTTTTTAAACAATTTAAAATTGTGGACATCACAGGTTTTGTGAGCTTATATCTTGAAAGAGTAGTTATTCTGAACTCAGCAAATGAACTTATTCTTTTATATCCCTCTACATTTTAATACCCTATAAGATATCCTAATTTAACCTTGAAAGGGCAGCAGTTTAAAAATAGCCACTGGTGTGATCTATACCAAGTGGACTGGATGACTGTCTGAAGGTCCTGTGTAAGAACGTTTTCACACACGCAACCTGCTTTGTCTGCTTAAGGAACTATTATGGTACTTGTATGTTAGTACGATTTAGGTATTAGTTTTTAAAATGCAGTATGTAAGCACTGTTTTGCCAGAGTAGAAGCTCTTTGAAAACTAGTGTGTAATTTTTACTGGTACTGTCTCTACTCTGGTAGCCAAAGACATCTCTCTCCTAAGACTGCTACACAAAAGTAATGAGCCTGTAAGACACCTGAAGTAATGCAGTTTTATCTAGAATTTTATTAACAGTTGCCTGTGCCCATGCTTTGCTGTATACCCCATGGGAGCTGTACAGTGCAGGGTGGTTCAGCAACTTGCCAAAGTTCCCAAAGCAATTTAGTGGAAGAAAATAGGAAGAGAAGCTGCAAATCTTTACTCTACTCTCCTCCGCTGTGTTTTTTTTCTTTTGGGCTCTGGATAGGTTTAAGGAACCGGAAAGTCTATTCGCCTGTGTGAATTGTTTGTAGATATATACAATGCTGCTCACATTCCTCAGCAAATAAATCAGTTCTGCCAGAGGTGAGAATATTTTGAATATATGAATATTTTTCTGTTAGCAACCTCCCTTTAAAGCCACTTCTCCCTCATATTGTGGACATTGTTATTGGCTATTTCACATTTAGAAATTTTCCTATTTATTGGTCATAGCCTTATCTTTTCATCGACTCCAAGATGTGTTTTTTCTGACAGTAAAAATTGAAGAACACTATTAGATTTTTCACTTCCATGAAAGCCACAGTATTTTTTAAGATTTTTGGGAGTCAAGCGTCGCCTCAAAAGTGCCAGGAGTAAAGTAAATAGTAAAGTAAATTATTTTCAACAAATAATGCAGCAATAGCCTTGTACTTGCTTCTGTCAAAGTCAGACATGAAATGGAAGCTGGAATTTGCCTTCTGCTCTCTTGTTTCTTTACACAGAAGACTCCTAGATGTGTCCCCGTAGCAATCTGTACATAATTCCTGGAAAGGGACAAAATGAGAGAAATAGTAACATTGTCTGTTCTCTTTCTTTTCTTCTTTTTTTTCCCCTTACCATGCAAGAGCACCGTTTGTTCCAGAAGAACCTTATAATAACATAAAGCATTATGTTTTTTAGAGAGAAGAGAAGATGTATTTAATTTAGATTTTGTCAAAACCATTACTTGTTTGGAAGTACAACGCAGATTATTTATTTTTTTTCTTCTGCCCTTCAGTAATTCAGTTCAAAGGTGCTCCCTTGGGGAAATTACAAGGGAGTGATGGTATCTCAGTTCATAGGTAGGATATTTTCACCTTCAGTTCCCTCAGAGCTGCAGCCTTTGACCTCTGGCTGCATCTATCAGTGGTGATGTGACAGTGACAGAATATTTTGCTAGATTTTGAATGATTCCTGGAGTTCACAGCTTCTGTCCTTAGCAATAAAATGTAATATGACTGAGGTTCTCTTCCCTGTGCCACGGCTTTTCCTGTAGGAAGTATCACTGAATAATTTTTTCTTCAAGCCCTAAGGGGAAAAAAAACATTTTCAATTACTGTTGAACTGTAACTCCGAATAATGATATTCCATTATTAATTTGTATTTACTGAAAAACAAGACTCAAAAGATCTATGTTTCAAGGCAGTTATTTCCTATAAGCATTTTCCTTTATAAATCAAGAAGTCAATTAAATATACTCATTTTTCATATTCTGACGTGATCTTATAGTGTTTTCCTAGAAAACACTGAGGAAAATGTCCTTTTCAAAATTCCATTATTTCTTTTCCCTTAAAAAATGTCTAACCATATAATAATTTCAGTCATTCACCATTGCAGTCTTATGACGTTACTGTATACACCTCTGTAATCAGAGTTTAAACCAGGATGACCCTTGAGCATAGTCCCCTTTTTTCTTAGGACATACAGAAGGAAAAAAACCTCTGAATTTAACTGAATTGGGTTTTTTTCACTTTTCTGTTATGTACTTGGAAGAAAAGGTAACCTCAAAAGGAGATGGGGTTCTCAACAGCAACATTGATGGGGAAATTATAAAAATCTCAATCTCAAAATATAGTTAATCTTTGATGAGATCCACAAAGTATCTTTCTCCGTTTCTTCCAACATCCATCCTTCCCTAGCAGTAAAACCCAGTTTTCAGTTCACATCTTCTGTTTCCAGACCAGAAAGATTCTTTTCCTGCAAGCTAGATTAAAGAATGAAAAACTAGGATTCACTGGGGCATCCGTTTGCATTAGAGATAGGGAAGTGTTAATGTGTCTATACAATGCAATTATAAAACCAGATAGATTGATCCCCACTGTACTATTTGGTCCAAAAAGTCCATAAGTCCATGGCTAGGAGTCCTCAGCTCATTCAGAAAGACACTAAAATACATGGAATTATTATTAAAATTTTGATGACAGGAAACATTAGGGTATGGCAAGAAATACTGTAGATTCACAATTTTCAAGAACTAAATATTTTCAAGAACTGTTGTTATATACAGTTCTGACTACCCAAATTTTAAGAAATATCTGGGAACTAAACAGGCACAGAAATGGGTTGCTGCAAAGACTAAAAAATGCCATCAGTTCAAAGGTGTTTATAAGAGTTTGGTTTGTTTAAGAGTGTCAAAAGGAAAGACTGAGAGGGGTGATTTATTCTATAATTGCATGAGCGGGGAAAACACAAGAGAGGGAGAGGACCTAAAGCCAAAGGACAGTGCTGACATGAGAACAAAGAGATACAAGGTAGACAGAACTAAATTCAGACTGAAAATAAGAATATTTCTCTCCTTTAGAATAGGAAAGGTCTGGAAAATCCTTTCAAGCCACATACCCAGTTAGACATTTCATTAATTTATTAACAGGTTTATATGATGTGAGTGTCCTCAATAAAAAAGACTGAATTCTTTGACCCACAAATGTCTATCCAAGCCTCCATTTCTAACACACATCTTTCAGAAAGCCATGCAATATTGCTTAGCTGCTCAGGTAGTTCACTTTTTAATTTGTTTTAGTGTTTAAGCATTTTTCCAGTTAGGAAACTGCATTTTATTGCAGGGTTGAAATGTGTGCAGCCATTCACCCATTGGACCTCACTGTGCCATTAGCTGCAAGATAAATTTCTGGGCTACTGGACATCTTTTATGCCAGTGACTCCCAGCTACGGTGGTCACATCACTGCTTTGCTGCCTGTGCAGTGAAGAGAGAAAACACTGTGCAGCCTCCTGCCTTATTCTCTATATCAGTTGTGTGACCTTCCTTTTAAGTTCATTTCTAAATGTGGGTACAAAGCTTTAATCTTTCTGGTCTACAGTGACAAGATAGCTTTTGACTCCTATTCGCCATTCTAGGGTGTTGCACTGAAAATTAATGTTGAGGGAGATTTTCCTTCTGGCTCCATAAATCCTTCTCTGTCTCACTGCCTTCCAGAACAGAATCTTCTCTCCAGTTAGCAGAGCTTGTGCTTGTCCAGGAGCGTCAACCTTCCACCTGGCTGTATTCAAAATTAAGACAATAAAACACTTTTTGCTACCTTTCTATTTAACTAGGTGATGCAGAGAATGTTATAATAATGACTTTATCTGAAGCTCTTATGATTTTCAACAAGGCCAAGTACCAGGTCCTGCACTTGGGCCACAAATGCATCACTACAGGCTTGGGGAAGTGTGGCTGGAGAGCTGCCTGACAGAAAGGGACCTGGGGGATTCTAGTTGACAAGTGGCTGAATATGAGCCAGCAGTGTGCCCAGGTGGCCAAGAAAGCCAACGGCATCCTGGCTTGTGTTAGATATAGTGTGACCAGCAGATGTAGGGAGGTCCCCCTGTACTCAGCACTGGTGAGGCCATACCTTGAGTGTTGTGTCCAGTTCTAGGCACCTCAACACAAGAGAGATGTTGAGGTGCTGGAGCAGGTGCAGAGAAGGGCAACGNTAGGGCTGATGGTTGGACTTGATGATCCCAAGGGTCTCTTCCAACCTGAATGATTCTATAATTTTTAATTTTACAGTTCGCTGTGAATCTTTCTATCAGTTTTATATCCAACCATATCTTCCCACCAAAGATTTTATACTCTCCTGTAGATATCATTATTGGTTAGTAGTTGATCAAGAATCAATTCCCAACTCCAAACTGGACAACCTAAATTCCAATATCACAATATGTAGCTGATAGTAGATAATTTTCTATGGACACATTATCTGTCATTGAACCAGCTTCTGTGACACGCATGTTGTCCACAGTCCTATATTAAACAGGTTTAAATCAAAACATTGTATTACTAAGACAAATATATTTTAAAAAATACATGGAGGCCATTTTAACACAGCCATCTTTATCAACTCTAACTGTCATCCTGCCTAAAACATGTAAGAAACTTGCTTGACAAGGCTCCCATTCCACTACAGCATGGTGACTACCTTTAATGAGGCTTTTGCTTCCAGGTTTTTATTGACATTTGTGGATTAACCATTTTGTTATTTTGCACAGGATTAACGTTACAGTAGATCATCTGTAGTTCCCTAGGTAATTTCTTGAACCGTTTTTTAAGTATTTGAACTACATATTCCTTTGGAATTTCCCAATTTTCTATATTTCATTTGTACAAAGCAAATATAACCAGATGAAATCTGTCTTATCTAGCAAGTTTTTAATTTTTTATTACTGATTAACTTTTTTTGCCTGGCAAAGTAATATCAAATACTGAGCAATTCCTTACTTCACATAGGAGTTTTGCTGTTTAAGATGTCGGCATCTACTATTATTAGAAACAACAGAAATGTTGCTATTTGTCATATAAACACTCCATAAATGCCCACTTGTTCAAACACAAACTAAAATATGTTTCACTCCTGAATCTAAAAGATAAATATTTAGGGGATAGTCTATCCTACTCTTTAATAAATTAAATGGGATAGAAATGGCATAGGTATCCATAGTGATATATATAAGATTATGTACCCATAATTATTTTTAGGTAAAATTTTAATCTGTAAGCATTCAATGTGTCTTTGAATCAATGTCTATGCAGCTGTATAATGTTTTTAGTACACTGCTGTTTATCTTCTTTTCCTACCCCCAGTTTCATGATACAAATTAAGATCATTAACATGTGAACATCCTCGGCTCATGCTACTCTTTAGGTTCCTAGCAGACATCTAGAGACATATATGTTCAATAGCAGACTTTTACATTACAGCTGCTTTTAATACCACTACAATTTGTGTTCTTTATCTGGAATATACATTTTCAGTATTTTTAAGTTGTCAAACAACAATATATTTTTATCATTCATGTGTTGTAAACAACTTACCATCCATAATTTCTAAACCAAAGAAGCTTTCTTTTTAATGTATTAATTAATGCATTGGGAAGCTGTAATTATGAAATTTGATATCTGAATGTATTTTTCCCAGAAACCTAAGTGTGAGATATTTAAGTATACTGCACATCTCCGATGCTTGCTAATTTAAGGCAAATTAAAACAAAGTTCTGTTGTTGATAAAGCAGGTCTGGTTTGACATTTCTTTGGGGTTTTTTTCCTGTTTTGGTTTGGGTTTTTATGTTTTTTGTTTTTCTTCTTGGTCGGGTTTTTTATTTTGGTGGCTTTTTTTTCCTAACAGGTGATTATCCTGCTCCTCGCGCTGTCCTAACTGGTCACGACCATGAAGTTGTCTGCGTGTCAGTTTGTGCAGAGCTGGGACTCGTTATCAGTGGTGCTAAAGGTCAGAAATGGTTTTGTGATTTACGTCTTAACATTTTTAGAGCCTTTTTTAGTGGTATTTATCAGTCTTCCCTCAAGCCACATATACTTTAATTATCCAAAGTCTCCTCTACTAAAATGTGTTGTAATTCTGGGGAAATCTGCAGCAGCTTACTCTGAAGGTTATTATTTTCTATCTGGATTTATGACATTCAGGCACCAATTTTGTTGATTGTCCCTTTCAAAGAGGATGTGTTACTATTCCCTCCAGATCTGGAAGAGTAGTTGATAAAAATTTATACAATAATTCATAATGACATCAACCTGTTGATAAAGACCTGTATTTAGGGGAGGGCCAGCTCCAAGTTCACCTGGATCTTAATTAAAGGGCGGTTTGTAGGACTGACCTCAGTCTCTTCAGCAAGGGAAACAGGGTCATTTTCGCTGTAAATGGATCTATGGACTGTTGCTGGTTGCATTTCATCCAGTAGTTTGGGCTTCTTTTTGTACCGGAGGAGTTTGCAGGCTTGCTGTTACCTCTATTCTGTTAAACTTTTTGAGCCATCTGTTCACACTTTCACCCTGTTACTTATCTATGGAATCCAGAGTATACAAAAATTGCTAATACAGATGTTCAAAATACCTTTCCAAGCCTGCAGCACTCTCCTGTGTAACTGGTAATCAACTTAAATAAAGCATCTGCCTCAATTAGTGTTTGATTAATCTTTCCTTATTCTGTTTCTCCTTCATTTGTTCCATTTTATTTGTACTGTCCACCTTCCCTTTTTTCCCTAATCTGTGTTCACTTTTCTTCCCCCACTGCCCTCTCTTGTTCAGTATCTTAATTTGGCAAACTGCATGACTTTTTCTCTTTTCCTTTGCTATTTGCCTCCCCCTTCCCCCTTCCCCCTTACTTTCTTTTGTTCTGCATTATCTCTTCTCCCTTCTTATTTCCTTTCTTTAAATTACCCTTGTCCTTTCTTAAGGTTGTTCTTCTTTATATATCTTCCTATATCATTTCCACTCCATGCCTACATCCATATCCAGCTGCTTGCTTTCTCTGTCCACAGCAATGCCTGTTTTATTTATCCCCATGGATATCTTTGTACTCCTTTTTAAAAAGTTTACTGCTTCCGAGGGCAATAAGGATGTGATGTTTGTTCTGCCTGCTTTTGCTCACAGCTGAGCTCCTGGGTTATCATTTTTATACTACCTTAGAGCTCATCATTTATTTTCAAAGCTATGTGAAACTTTTGAGTAAAGGCATTTTTAACAGGAAATCCTAATGGGTCGTTAACTCATGTAATGACATACTACATAACAGTCATAGGCAAAGTCAAGACATTTATGAAAAAATGTACAGTGATGCTGAACCTAAAGATTTTTCTTGCAGCACAGCTATTTCTTATCTTTTAAAGCAGCTTCATACACTCTTACTGCTGTAACAGAATACCCTTTCCAACTATCTTTTAGCAAATTTCCTCTTATTAAAATAGTTAGAATCTGTACTCAGTCATCTTCTCCTTCATTACGTATTTTTAGAGGTAAATGCTGCTGGAGGACCAAAGACTTTTACAACAAATCAAGAATAAGTTTGTCATCGATCAAAAGAAATGGAGGGCCAGTCTGAGTTAATCTTCTCATGTTCTTCCCCTTCAAACACTAGTCCATAAATGCAGAGAGAAAATCCCTTTGCTGTTTCTTGTTTCCAGAAGATGTCTGCTTTAAAGCTTCTTCGGTTTCTGTCCTTTCCAGTTCCTCAGATTGCATTTCCCAGCAGTGCTGCGTTGCTCTGCCATCCTGCCTGAGCTCCCTGGTGGAGAAGCTATTCCCCTGGAGCTGGCTGTGGCACTGCGATAACACGCACAGCACTCCAGAACCTGCTGAGGCAGGGAGACAGCGCATACAGGACTCCTCTGAGAAAAATCCTGTGTGTCGGGTTGATGTTTGCATGTTCTTATCCAACAACCCCAAAAAAGAGCAGTCACTCTCTGTGTCTTCACAGTAGCATCCTAAATCAGGTTTTCTTTGTGTATTTTTGTGTCCATGACCACACAGCTGTGAAGGTATTACACTTTTCTTTTTAAAAATCCAATGTGGTAATTGTTCTAAAGGTGGAGGCATCACTTCTTAATAATGCTCTGACACTTCAGCATTTCCAAAACTGAAACTCAACTATTTAAGAAAATAAATTAATTCCGTTGCACTCATACCCCATGGAGCCAGTCAGGTTTGAGGTATCTCTGCATAAGACTTTATGCAAACAAAGATAAAAACCTGCGCCATAGGCCCCACAGACAAATGTACTGATGCTGTGATTCATTCTACCTGGGCAAGCCCAGCTGCTGTGCGAATTTCAGACAAGTTAGAAGGGCTTAACATGAAGTGGCTGAGTCTGCCAGTATGAATTTACTTTCAAGGTCATAAGCCATTTGTATAAGGAAGAGATTACTGTGCTGTCCAGGAGTATCCTGTGATTCATAAAAGAAAGCATATTTTATTTACCTTGACTCATTGCATTTATCACAGAAGAGACTCTTTTTCTTAGTAGGAATACAGATCTCACTTTCAAAAGAGCTTTTTTTCACGTATCTTGAAATGGAAGTAGCCTAGTTTTGCATCTTAAAATGTACATTGTAGATTTCATAGCTGTTTTTTTTTTTATTTCTTTCACCAGCAGTAATCAAAAGACATTAAAATCTCAGATTAAAATCTCAATGTAAATGCAGTTACAATGTGGTCTCCTAAAAGCTCTTATAGTCCAAATATCATAGTAACTCTGTTGGCTGTCAGATGACTCCCAGTGTTCAAACAATTCAGGATGGAAATCTATGCATATAGTATATTCATGGGGGGAGACGACCTACAGGAACTGCCATTGTCTATAGGAGAAATATGCAGCAATATGGTTAGATGCCCTCTGGGAATTGCCCCTACTACACTGATTGGGCCCCATCTGTTTAATGTGAATGGGCAGGCTGGAGAGAGCTTGTGTTGTTGGAGGAAAGCAGTAAGTCTGGGCTTCTGAATGCTTGGAAAGAAGAGAGAATATTTTAGAAGATAGATTAATAAAAACTACCAGTTTAAGTAAATAATAAATTACTACTTCTAGGCATGCTGGATCTGTTTTCTTAATATGCTAGCTCTTGCATTTCCTTTTCTGTTGTGTATTTTAAAGTCCTTAAGCAAAGATTTCATCTTCTTATATCTATGCAGGACTAATGCGATATAAATGTGTATTATGCATTGACTTTGTGTACAGCATATATAGTTTGTATAAGCAGCGAATGTATCATACATTATGTTTTCATATACAGAAGGTCCTTGTCTGGTACACACAATTACTGGAGATTTGCTGAGAGCCCTGGAAGGAACAGAAAACTGCTTGTATCCTCGCTTAATTTCAGTATCTAGTGAAGGTCACTGCATCATCTACTACGAACGAGGACGGTTCAGCAATTTCAGCATTAATGGCAAACTCTTAGCTCAGATGGAGATCAATGATTCAACCAGGGTAAATCTAAATGCAAACAAACATTTGTTGTGTCTTGCCTTTATTTATTAAAATAAATTGAATTTATTTGCTGTGTGGCTTAAAGGAAATCACTGCCTCCTGATTAAGTCATAATCAAACACAGGTCCTCTTGTCTCCATCTCCAAATGTAAAAACAGACTTGAGCTTTTCCAGAATAAATAAGAACAAATTGTTTATAGTCCCACATGATTCCTGAAATTTTTGTTTGGAACTAAATTTCAGTGGAAAATACATCTTTAAAATAAAGTGCTCTGAAAAGAGTCCATTCTTCATTTCTTATCCAAGATGTGAATTTGTGCCTTCAGGGCTCTGCTGTGTCACGAGCACTTGAAGCAGCATTAGGAATGCAGATCACTGCTCTGCTGTAGGTGCTAGTGATGGCACTGAGTATTGTAGGACAAACATCAAAATGTTATGTGCTGAACTCAGGTCTTGGCAGATTCAGTTAAAGAGCTTTTTGGTTCTTTATCGTGTTTTAAAGCACACAATTGTTTTACTTAAAATGTGGAGATCAAAATTTTGATGGTTTATTTTTTGATTGGGAAGAAAGAAAGAGAAGTGGGAGCCTTTTTCTTCAAATTTAAAGTGGTCAGAGCAAAAGAAGTGCTTATAAGTTTATTAAATTTCTGCACTGTTGACCTGTTTCCATAAAAGCTAATGGTGTGCTTGGGATTTATCTTTTTCTCCTGAAGGCCATCCTCCTGAGCAGCGATGGGCAAAACCTGGTGACAGGGGGAGACAATGGTGTAGTGGAAGTATGGCAGGCCTGTGACTTCAAACAGCTCTATATTTACCCTGGCTGTGATGCTGGCATAAGAGCTATGGATCTGTCTCATGATCAGAGGTGAGTTCTTAAATAATATTTGTATGTTAGATATGCAAAGTATACCTAGCATTGTAGAATCATAGAATGGGTTGGGTTGGAAGGAACTTTTAAAGGTCATCTAGTCCAAGCCCCTGCAATAAGCAGGGACATCTTCAACTAGATTGTGTTGCTCAGAGCCCCGTCCAACCTGACCTTGAATGTTTCCTGGGATGGGGCATCTACCACTTCTCTGGGCAACCTGTTCCAGTTTTCACCGCCCTCACTGTAAAAAAAAATATTCCTTATATCTATTCTAAATCTTAAAGCCATTACCCCTCATCCTATTGCAACAAGCCCTTCTAAAAAGTTTGTCCCCGTCATTTCTGTAGGCCCCCTTTAAGTACTGAAAGGACAAAATAAGGTCTTCTGGGAGCTCCAGTCTGAACAAACCCCACTCTCTCAGCCTGTTTTCATAGGAGAGGTGTTCCATCCCTCTATCTCCATGGCCCTCCGCTGGACCCGCTCCAACAGGGCCATGTCGTTTGTGTGCTGAGGGCCCCAGAGCTGGATGCAGTACTCCAGATGGGGTCTCACCAAAGAGGAGTAGAGGGACAGAGCCACATCCCTCGACTTGCTGGCCATGGTTCTTTTGATGCAGCCCCGGATATGGTTGGCCTTATCAGCTGTGAGCACACATTGTCAGCTCATGTCCAGCTTTTCATCCACCAGTACCCCCATGTTCTTCTCAGAAGGGCTGCTCTCAATCCATTCATCCACCAGCCCATATTGATACCAGGGGTTGCCCCAAACCAGGTGCAAGACCCTGCACTTGGCCTTTTTGAGCCTCATGAGTTTCACACAAGCTCACTTTGTGAGCCTTTCCAGGTCCCTCTGGATGAATACCTCTCGGTGAACTTTAAGGTATGATTTTATGGTATGCAGTCATTAACAAAAACCGTTACCCCAGTTGTTACCTTGTTGATTTATCTGACTCAGCATTATTTCTGATCCTTGAGTCTGTCTCATAGCCCAAGCGCTTAACCTTAAGGTGAGCTCTGATATCATTGAAGTCAGTAAGCCAGAGACTCAACTAGCATAATATGAGTGAAATTACATTAACTTAAGAACATAGGAATAGTCAGACTGGATCAGAGTGCAGTAGTGCCTATTTACCAATGCCTTAAAAGCAATTACAAAAGTTTGTGGTGTGTTTCTGATTTTCAGCTGTGTAGAGCTTGAGAACTTCTTGGGGTTGTATCTAGACCATAATGTGTAATATTATCAGTAGATCTATCCACCAGGAGTGAATGTAGTCCTTTCCTTGGCTTTTCTTGAGCCATGGAAATGAAAGTGTATAAGCCTAGATTTTTGCGGTCACTGCTGTGGCACTAAAATGCACTCTGTAAATATAAAAGATATATGAACCTCATCCATCAGTCTTCTATTGTAATGCAATTATAATGTAAGCCTATATGTTACATTTATGCAGGGTTATGAGTGGATTTGCTGTTTGCATCATGCACCAGTCTTGTATTTCTTATTAATATACAAACTCATGACATGCAAGGAACTCACAGGTTATTAGAAAGATCATACAACACTCATTTAAGTTTATTTTTCCTACACTGTTTAGCATTCCTGTGCAATGTACCCATTTTGTAAAGCAACAAACACACCTATAAACTAAATACATACCTAATTTACTTGTGTATGAGTAGATGACTTGAAACAGCTTTTTTGTCTCAAACTTAGTCTAATTGAAACTAACTTAGTGGAAGAGGCCTATTTGCTTCTGGAGCTTTGCCAGTTTATGAGTACACTACTGTGCTCTGTTCAAAGAGATCTATTTGCACTGCAGAACATTTCAGCTAGCCTTTTTTCTCTATCCCTTATTGTAATACCAGGCTGGGAAGCCTCAGCTGTGGAAAGTGCTTTAAGTACCTGCTTAGCGTTAGTCACATAATTAAGCAGAGAAAAGCTTTTGTATGGTGTGATAGAAGTGGTGATAGATACCTAATCCAATTTTAAAACTCAGCTCCAGGAATCAGAGGATGTGTGATAGCTGGAAAATCACCTAAACTATTGCCACCAGAACAATGTGAATAGGGGCTACATTTCAATATGAAGCTTTTTAAGAGTACCAAGGTATGATCAGTTTATGATTAAGGGATCAGTTCAGTTGTCTTCACAGAGGCGTGTCATTCTGTCTGGAAGGTCCTAGGATACCTGGCTGATCCCAACTACAGCCCCTAGTGCAGGTCGCTCCACAGGTCTTGTGTCCCAACTGCCAGCCAGCATAGATCTGTTGGCCAGCCTGGAGCACCTCCAGTGGCACAAGGTGCCTAAAATTAGGCATCTGGGTTCTAAAACATCTGAATGAATGTGTTTTGGCATGGGTGACTTCATGTGAGCTACAGGAATAAGCTCTTGTAATAACTGTGGGGATTTCCTTGCTACAGGTTGTGGAGTCTAGAGGATAATTAAGCTCACCCTAAAGTACATGCCCAGTGACCTGTAGAGAGTTGGTCTCAGGCTGCACTGAGGGTACTGATTAGGGCCTAATTCAGTTGCATATCAAATTCAGTTGCCTACCATAGCTACTTATTACTGTTTGAGGTATACCACTATATATACTAATATAAACATACTCTGAGGTATGTTTGAGATACCTCAGAGGTCTGAGGTATACACCTGGGATAGCACATGTGATCCACACCCTTCTGGAGAGGCATCTGGAGGCAAGGCAGGATGTGCACGAGAGTCTCAAGTGGCATGATGGTTTTACCTGTGTGAAGGTGACTGAATGGACCTCTAGAGCTAGGGCGTAATGGGGAACATGGAAATTTGTCTCATATCTCAATACCTAAATGTAGCGTCTCCATCATAAACTCAATCCCATCCGTGAGTTTAATCTTCAGCATTGCAAAAAGTGCCTGGTTCTTTTATCCTTTTTAATGTTTATGGTAAGCCATTTGTTGAGAAGGTGAAGAGGATTAACAGACCGCCTTTTCTATCTTTTTCAGAACTCTGATTACTGGCATGGCATCTGGCAGCATCGTAGCTTTTAATATAGATTTTAACCGGTGGCATTATGAACACCAGAACAGATACTAAAGTGGAATGAAGAACTGAAAGCCCAGGTAAAGCTGAGAGCACAAGTGCTGCAATGAAAGGTGTAGTCTCTGGTGGAAAACCACGTCTGCATTGACCTCCGTTGTACATTCCATTACACCCAGCAATAGCTGTACATTGTAGTCAGCAACCATTTTACTTTGTGTGTTTTTTCACAACTGAACACCAGCTGCTGAAAAGCAAGCTTGTATCATGTAAATTATATGAATTAGGAGATGTTTTGGTAATTATTTCATATATCTTTGTTTATTGAGAAAAGGTAGTAGGATGCGCCACAAAAGACTTTTGAAAATTCTGGGGAACCTTGTGTCCAGTTATTTCAATGTTTAGGCTTTGAACCTAACATGCATCCCATCTCCAGCCTCTTTTCAAGCTGAGATAAAAAAAATACGTTTGATACTTTGTACATCAGATGCACATCTTAACTTTAAAGGGATACTTTTGTAAAAGTAAAACCTTGTATAAAGAACAAAACCGTTTCTTAATTTTATTGTGGAGTTACAACTTGCATGTACTTTAAACCTGATGTCTTGAAGGAACCAGTGCATTCACACAAATCAAACTGGAGATCTGCCTGAGGGTACAGCTTGTGTTAAAGGGTTGAATTGGGGCGCAAACAGTAATTTTGACATTTCCACCAACACATGTTTTTCAGTTTTTGAATCTAAACTTTACCCCTCTTAAGTGGAGTTCGGCTCATGAAGCATTTGGATGAAAAGCCATCATTTGCCATATTTATACTTTATACAATAGAAATTAAATCCCTCCCTTTTAAATTCAAAGACTAGACAGAAAGGGAGCAAAGAGGGAAGTTCACTTTAATGCTTAATGACTCCCAATACAGACAAAGTGCTATACTTGTGGATTATCAACATTTGGCATATAAATCATGGGCAAGATTTTTTCCCTTATTTTTCCTCTGAGCAGCTTGGTTTATTTGACAGCCTTAGCTTCATTGTAAAGGTGACTGAGACTATTCTTTTTTGGTTCTCCTGAAAATCTCACCTGAAGCCACTCAGACTAAGGCACTTCACGTTTTACAATACCATAATGATAACTATTGGAATAATTTTCTGCACATTGTACTGATCAAATTACACACCCAGGGGTATATACACTTTAATTCATGTTTCTTCTTTGTATATTTGGTGACTGTATTGTCATAGATGTACATATTGTGTCGGTAGGGCTATGAGGCATGTAACAGGAATGTAATTTTCTCAGAATTTACACTCACTTGCAGTCATTTATTTAAAAAGATAATGGATTCTTTGTATTGGCACTTTGCACCAGAAACATATCATTATTTATTGATGTGATTACTTATTTGTTATCCACCTTGTATTAGTAAGTTTAGCACTGAATTTCCTTCTTCATTGTTGTTTGTATTTATAAGATTCAGAAATCATGGGGATCACCTAATGATTAAGTTATTCATCACCCGTCTGTAAGCAATATCTTGAGTTTGTAGCTTAGAATTGGGAGACTATTGAACATCTGGAAGACAAGTTCATTTCATCTTGAGATCATGGTGAAATATTTTGGATATATAAATTCCTTAAGCTATTGTAACCATGTTTTATTGCAAAGATGTAAAATATGCCAGATGTGTGTGAGTTGGAAATCAAAAAGAAAAATAAAATATGCAAAGAATTCAGTGATTGTTTTTCATTTCAATGAACTTGTCATCAAAACATTCACATTATCATTAGGAACAAACAAATATTTTAAGAAATCCTCTCTTATATGCTAAGTATATGCCAAAAAATTATGCCTGCCTGGGTGGTTGTATTTTCTGGGGTTTCAGGAAATAAAATAGAGTGTTTGCAACATTTTGATTGTCAGTATATGAAGAGAAACTACTAATGATACTTTGATCAGCAGAAGTGAAATATCAAAGCCTTTAAGGCTTAGGATCCTTGTGAACAGGCCATAATCCCTTATGATGAGAGCGGTGTTGGGTATCTGTCAATATCTAATAAGATGGAACTAATCTAATCTTATTGTGGACATTGGACATTAAATACCTACATTCCCTGCATAACGGAAAGAAAAAGGTGGGATAAATCGCTTTTTAGAATTGCTGAGGTCTCTACAAAGTTTATAGCAGATGAATGGAGACATAGTTATCTAAATGTCAAATGTCTAATTCAATGATAATGTCTAATGCTAGTGGTAAGCAATATACTTTCTTCATAATTAGAAAACTCCTAATTGAAAGGCAGAGTAACAGCCTATATTTCAATTTGTTGCCCTTCTCATTGCCTTTCCATTTAAAAGGATTTTTCTTTAAACAATTACCAAAATGAACTAAAGCCCATATTTGAGAATGTTATTAGAATACAGTATACATTTTAGCAGATATCTATTTATATCAAACTACTTTTGAAGTCGATAACATAACTTGATTGGTTTGGTCCTGGAGGAGAGATAGGGGAGGAGGTGAGAGGACTGATATGTTAATAGTGGCATGTGAAAGAGTTTGTTAATATGTCTCAACCTCCATTCCATTCTTATACAAGTATCACCCCTAATTTCATATTTTATTCAACAAAAAGATTTAAGAAAATGCACCATTGCCGTTAGATCAAAAATGAGTATTACTATTATGCTAATTAATACTGTTGCTTGCATGAAGTATCTCAGCATTACATGAAATACAGTTTAGTCACAAATTAGAAAGTTTTGCACCCAAGCAAACCTTTTTATGAGAAGTTGGCCATGGGTTATAAAATACAAAAATAAAAATAAAATCTTACTGTATTGCATTCATATGTAGGGGTACCCAGACATGTCAGACTCACAGTAGTAGCAGTACTAGTAGTAAGAGTAATAATAACAGTAATGATGTGCTGTCTCCATTATGGTTTAAGTTATAAAAATGGTGTTTCCACAAAGGCACAGGACAAGGAGAGTGTATTAACGGGGTGGTATAATCACATAGACCAGCTTGGTGCATTTTTTGTAGTCGAATACCACTTCTACCTTTTACTCTCTAATTTCTGGAGTTTTTTTAAGAAAAAGAAATTATGATTGTGCCAGGGTATTTACATTTCTTTGATTCTATTGATTTGTATTAATTACATTAGTATACACCTATCTCTTGCAGGGGGTCTTAATGTAAAAATCCAATATACACAGATTTCTGGTTTCTTTCACAAGATTTCTCCAAAGATTCAGCTGTCCCATTTCTGTCTCACAGTAAAGATGGGCTGACTCACCTTTTTTCTCCGTAGAAATGAGAGTTACTAATTCCAGGGAGTCTCTCAGGGTTTCCTGTGGAAGATCAAGCAACTCTTACCAAACCAGTTAAGTGTGACCAATCTCTAAGCTAAGGGAGATGTAGCATTAAGGATACAAATGTGCAACTAAAATTTATCTACAATGAAAATGACGCATAGTTATT
The DNA here is from genome assembly GCA_013400055.1 of Nycticryphes semicollaris. NCBI lineage: Eukaryota > Metazoa > Chordata > Aves > Charadriiformes > Rostratulidae > Nycticryphes > Nycticryphes semicollaris. The sequence goes on along the minus strand of VXBJ01003288.1, from coordinate 148,038 downwards.
GTCTGTGTTCCTGCCATACAGTCCTAGGTTAAGAATTGGACTATAAGCCAATGCCACACCAGGAGGATGATGCAACAGCTATGAGGCTTATTCCTTTTCCAGATCCTACCACTGCTGAGGAGGATGCTGCTTTCTCTACAAGAGCAACAATAAAAGAAAGGCTGCTGCATTTTATGCCAAGGAAAGACTAGTTAGGCTCAATTTACTGGAAGAGCCTCAGATAAATAATGATTATGTTGATAGAGAATCTCACGGGTTGTGCTCGTAGAGCTAAAAATGCTGCCTGTGAACAGCAGTTGCAGTGAAGGCTTGTTATAATATAGTGCATCAACCCTGCTGACAAGCAAGCAGGATGTTTGTAGCAATCCTCGTGCTGCCAGGGATAGAAGTGTTTGAAGCAGACACAGGGAGCGAAGGGCTGACTTCTGATAACAGCAAGAGACCCACCTCCTGATACAAGATGTCTAGTACATATAAATATTTCATTTGGAGACTTCTAGCTGGAGTTTGTATGCACATTTTCCAAGGGTTTAATTGTGGACTGGTTTTATTATGCTTTTTTGTGTGTTACTTGCAAACACTAAGGATCAGTGGACTAAAACTTAAACTGGTATTCAAAGAAGGAAAGAAGTACTAGAAATTTATAAGTCTATGCAACACAGTACAGTTTATAGACTCTGTAATCCCTGTGATTAGTTTTGCAACATCTACAGTTAAACTTCAAGATCTGCAATCGACACGAAAAACAAGTCTGGAGATTGCCTTCTTGTAAAGTTTATAAGCTGTGGCCATATAATTAGTTTACTGAGGATCTTACATAGATGAAAATCTGCCAAGCAGCTAACTTGGTTTATGAGTCCCTCCATGGTGACATCATGCCTAAACAGCGCTACAACTCCACATTATCAGTTAGAAGTAAGTCCTGTTTCAGTTGCACCATATTTGCACGGACAAAGACCTGGGTAACTCACATGGGTACCTATGTGCAAAATTCAGAGCCTGGAGTGCTTTTTATTCATTGGCATAAGGTCTTTGTGTGCCTAAGGGTGCCACAATGCTGGGCTACCTTCAGCCTAGTGTTCCTAACATCAAGAGGAGAATATGCTTTCATCTACAAAACTAGACAGGAAAAAAAAATGAATCTCCTCTGGTGCCAGAAGATTACAGATCGCTAAAAGCTGTCAGCATCAGTGGATTTGTCTTAAAAGTTTCATGTCTGTTTATACTTTAAAGAGACTTCCTCTTGGCAGGATGCTGCAATGACCAAGCCCTGTGGCAAAGCTAATCCTGGTATCGTAGCTGTGCAAATTTAAGAATGACGCACTTAGTTTCCCTCACTGTGTAACAGAACTAGTGATTTTCAGAAAAGGCAGCAGAACAATTGAAAGTGGACTTTCAGACTCACTGTACAGCTATACATATAAATCCAGTGCCCATGGCTGTTCAGACACATTAGTTTGTACAGAGCTATCACACAGGAAGTAATATAGTGCCTGGAGGACAGTGTACCTGCATGCACATCTTTTCAAATAACAGTAACAGAAAATAAAGAGTCTGCTTCTGTAGGAAGGCAGCAGGACTCTGAAGAGGGGCCAGGGGCTTGGAGAAAAATCAGAGGTACAGATTTCATCTGCAACAAAACACTTGGTCCCTTTCTTCCAAATAGGACCAAACAGGTTGTCCTAGTTCTGCTCCTGCAATGTCCCGTCCCTCTCTCTTTCCTCTACTGAGTCCTTTTGCCCTCTTTGTTTTAACTTATTGTGAAGAGCAGGCTGTAAGTTGGGTTTTCTCTCTCCTGCAACCATGTCCCTCTTGGTATTCATCACATATCCTCATTCCTCCTAACTGCCAGGGAGAACTAAAGTAAATTCAGCGCAAAACATACACATGTGAGGCTCTGGAAGGCCCATACAAATCTTTTCACCAAGCTCCTTGCTGTCCCAGTGTGAGTTACAGGAGGTAAAAACCTGAAATGAAAATGGTATCCTATCTTTCAGCTGTCTGTTCGAGCAGAACCAGCAGTCATTTGGGAGGTATTATTCTCCTGGTAATTAACACAGGTCAGGGCACTTCTCTGACCCGAAAGCAAGTGGCATGACAGCTTCTAGCCATGCCGCCAGACTCCATGGGACCAGCCCTTAACCCATCCTAGCCCCTGCACACTGCAGGATGTTGTTTAGAGAGTGATAGGTTAAAGACACGCCAGTTGCACCTTGCAGATGAACACAGCACAGTGCCCAAGCTTCCACTTTTCATTGCTTGTGTTGCTAGATGTACCCAAGGCACCTACAAGAGGTCCCTTGGGCTTCATGATCATCAATGTATCAACAATATCACACAAGCATGACAGATGGGTCTTGGGACTCCATAATAACTCCCAGCCACAAGTTTATTCACAAGATCTGTCTATTCTGTTTGAGCACTACACCCTAAGACTACACTGCATCACTGACCACAGCTGTTGCAATAACTTACATGAAAGGTGTTTGGCTTGTTAAGACCTTAGTGCTTTTAGGCATGCTCAGACTCACGTTGCCGTTGACATTGACTTATGTATACCTTTACATAAGGGAACATCACTATTGACTGGAAAGAGCTTCTGCTCGCTCTGTAGCCCTCAAGAACTATGCACCCAGGAGTCCTCCTTGCCCATTCCTTCATGAAGCTCATTGACACCAGCTTCAGATCCAGGAAACTGAATACCTCAGAAAGAGGTAATAAACTACCATCACCGCTGCTATAGCTTCCTGTGCTGTTGGAGCCTCATTGCACAGGCTTATGCCCTAACTCGTTAAGTCCCTCAACTGTAAGAAGTTATCTTGTGAGAAATAAGCCTGCTAGCCAGACACCTACTGCAGCGTTTATGAAAGTCAGGTGGGAAGGATTCATCTGTGATATAAAACTCCAGACAAGTAATGAATGAAAATGTCTCCTGTGCAGGAGCTGGCTACAGATAGCATATTCATGTGCACCTCATTCCCTGTAGACCAGGATTAGCTTCCCAAGGCGTGCTGATCCTTCTCCACTGATGGATGATCTGGCCAGGACACTACTCAGGAATACCTTCTGGGTTCCATGTCAGTCCATAATGAATGTGATGACGCAACACATGTACATTTAGAGAGCCCAAGGTTATGGTTTTCTGCAAAGTTCAATCTGTTAATTGAGGGATAGGTGGAAAGATGGATTTTGAATGTACATAAGGAAAAAAACTTGAAAAAAAAGATTCCTTGCCTGCAACTTTTCTTCAAGATAAGTTGCTTATAGGGACATTTTCAACCTACTGCTCAACCCCTCTCTCCAAATTCTCTCCCTTTTTCTGGGATTTTGAGGATCCCCTTGTCACCATGTGTTTGCCTTGTGGAGGAAAGGGACCACTGTGCCTTTTAGATGCCCTCACTGCACAAGTATGCATGCTTGCATGTGTGTGCGCAAGGCAGCTCAACTACAGTTCAGTTTTTTTTGCTACTTAGGGAACTTCCAGCAAAAACTAGGCCAAAACAAAACAAATAAATCATTAAATCACAGGGTTAGATGATACCAATGAGGATAAATGGTACAGTGGAAATTCAGGGAATCTAGTCAGGAAATCTGGCAGGACATGGGCTCAGGGCAAAACTAGCAGACCAAGACCAATTCCAATTTTTGTATCTAAGGCAAAAAGAGATAAGGCATTTCCATTAACAATCCTAGAACAGACTGGGGATGTGCATAGGAACCTTTCCAGATTAACAGATGCAGCTGTTCACAAACCAGGGTTTGAAGGGTAAAACACTTGTATTATATTGCCACTACTTAAATTATACTCAAATCTTGTTTTAAGAAGCTAGTATCTCTCTATATTTGGCCTGTAGATAATCACATTATGTGACTGTAACTCCTGGAAATGTCCATGTCTAGGCATTTAATGTGGATCTACTTATAAGTGCATAAAACCTCTGGTCCCTCTTGAAGACTGTTCTTCTTTTCAGACATCAATGTTTGTGGTAATTTCTTTTAAGCATATTGTCAGTAAATGCCCTCTTCCTCCTCCTTAATAATGCTCTTTTTCACAACACTTAGCTGAAAATATTTCTGTACTTTCCATAAAAAATAGCACTCGAATACAAACTATGCATGTTTCAAAGGATAAAAGGCTAAGAGAAGAGGGATACTTAAAGCAAACATTAACATAACTCTAAAGTAGACCCACTGAAAGGCTCTTCCAAAAAAAGAAAACATTTGAAATCCCAAATCAATGAGAAATTCATGAACTCAGAAGCAAATCTTTTTTTGACAGATAAAATAAAAAAAATGGGATTCTGCCTTGGGCAAATGTGGGACAGTCAGAGTGTCCTCTTGATGTGTCCTCCATTGCTTTTAGCCTTTGAAAGGGAGTTTCTGATGGAAAAAAACTTTTCTGCAGGATTCCAGCAGAAACAACTACATCTTGAACCTTGGAAACAATTACATTTTGGATATTGACATGGATGTGACTGTTATTTCATCATCAAAATACTATGCAATGTTAGTCAAATGCCTTTCATGAAACCATTGTTATTCCTTTAGACACATTTGTTATCTCATCAAAATTATATCAAATCTGTCTATTTTTCACAAATTATTGTGATAGCAAATTATCTCATTATTTTAACTCATCTGTAAATTCCTTATTAGCTACTCTTTTCCATGGGATCCTGTCAGCATGGCAGGCCTGTCATAATTTGATTAATTTTTCCTTTTAATATACTGACAAGGATTTTTGTGTTTTAGTCACCCAAAGCAAAAATCGGTAATTCAAAGACACCTCATCCAGAACCTTTAAAATGTTAGACCTTTAAACATCCAGACCCTTTAAACTCTATAACTCTTAAGTTACAGGGTACACTACCTTGAGTTACCTTACATTAGCAGAATGTTTAATCTCAAGCACATGGAAGTTTTCACTGAGAAACAGGTGACTACTTGTGCTGTTCAAACCAGTATGATACGTTCATTAAGAACTCCTAGAACGTTATAGTGACACCTTTACAGGTCATTTCTTTGTTTTGTGTAACATTCCAGTCTAGAGGGATTCTACTAGAAGTCCTCAGCTCCCTCATCATTCCAGAAGACTGAAAAGCCGCAAACCAATGGGGAGAACAGACCTGCTCTGTCCTGAAGTTGAAGCACTAATATCTTTCTCTGGTGTGGAAAATTTGTGAATGGATGTGACTTATCTTGACCAATTCATGAAACTGTTGAGAGGCTTTCAACAAGATATTTGGAAGGAAAAAAGGTGATCCCCCTTCACATTAGCTGAGATAGGCGTTTCTCCCATAGAGATGTCTTTGTTCCAATTAAGCCCTTCACTGCATTTTCTGAAATAAAGAAATTGAGTGAAAACAATGTTGGAAAGAAATCTGTTCTTACAAAAAGTGGTAGAGGTGGCAGCCAGGAAAACACCAAATGATAGCATATCTTGAAGGGACAATGCAGATACACAGGGCCTTCTCTTTCTTCTGACACCCCATGTTTTGCTTCTGTGGGCTTTATTGATACAACATAGAATCATAGAATTGTCTAGGTTAGAAGGGACCTTTAAGATCAGCTAGTCCAACCATGAACCCAACTCCGATAAAAACCATCACTTAACAATGTCACTAAGCACTATGTCAACGGTCTTTAAAATACCTCCAGGGATGGTGGCTCAACTACTTCCTTAGGCAGCTCATTCCAATGTTTAAAAACCCTTTCAGTGAAGAAATTTTTCCTAATATCTAATCTGAACCTCCCCTGGTGCAACTTAAGGCTGTTCCTTCTTGTCGTGTCGCCTGTGACTTGGGAGAAGAAATCGATCCCCACCTGTCCTCAACCTCCTTTCAGGCAATTATAGAGAGTGAAAAGGTCTTCCCTCAGCCTTTTTCTCCAGGCTGAACAACCCCAGCTCCCTCAGCCTCTTCTCATAAGGCTTACTCTCCAGACCCCTCACCAGCTTCATTGCCCTTTTCTGGACCCGCTCCAGCACCTCAATGACTTTTTTTGTGGTAAGGAGCCCAAAACTAGACACAGAACTCAAGGTGAGGCCTCGCCAGTGCCAAGCACAGAGTTTCAATCACCTCCCGAGTCCTACTAACTATGCTGTTCCTGATACAGGCCAGGATGCTGTTGGCCTTCTTAGCCACCTGGGCACAATGCTGGCTCACTTTCAGCTGACAGATGACCAACACCACCAGGTCCTTTCTGCCAGGCAGCTCTCCAGCCACTCTTCCCCACGTTTGTATCGCTGCGTGGGGTTGTTGTGACCCAAGTGAAACATGGAAAACAAGATTTGCTGAAGGCAAACCCAAGCACTTTCTCCTCCTCAGAGAGAGTGGTTGAATACACCAATTCCTGTCAATCTGCACTGTAGAGACATCCAGAGCAATTACCTTCTGCTAGCAAACCTGAAGTTGTCCCATCTCTCTGAGATGTCCCTTATCATGACATTGTGATAAAAAGTGGTGGCTTTTTTTAAATCTGAAGAAGAATTACTTGCGGAGCCAAATGCGTGTTTTATGAAACCAAAGGCAAGAGTATACAGATATTGGATGAGAAGAGACAAAGATTTATATCCAACAGGCTGGAAGTCCAGAAAACATGTTACAAGGACTGATTTCACGTTTGTGTCCCAAACAGGCTCAGTTTCCAGGCTGAAACAAGGAGGATACAGATTACTGACTGATTCCCAGGCTCTGCACCTGACTCATCAGGTCGAACCACCTTACACATGGCCAATAACAGCAGCTGCCACAGGGCCAAATTAGGTGCTCAGTTACACCTGTGTTGCCCCAGGCCACAGATTAGTCTGGCAGTGATAGGGGTGTAATCCCAGGGCGGTGGCAGGGCCGGGCGGGTGTCACTGCCTGAACTCATTATGCGATTATGTTGACGATGTGTGACAGGCACCAGCTGCCCCCCATCAAGGTGGGGCACCAGCAGCCTTTGCACGTGGTGGCTGTGGCAATAAAGCATGGAGCTGAAACACCTGAGCTAAATCAAATTACTCTATTGACACTCTCTCTGCTCTTTCCTTTCCATCTGGTTATTAATCCCATATCTGTTTCAAGCCAATGGCATGAAAGAGTAGGGGAAAAAGAGCTGGGGCTTCAAACCCTTCCTCCGAGAAAGCCATGTGCCTGGTCAAGGAAGGAAGAGAACAGCAATTTTGAGCATACAATGGGGAAATTTCATATAAAAAAAAGTGTGTTCCTTGTGCACTGGACACTTCCGGGGGCTGCCAGGGGCGGGTGGGTGACAACACCCACAGTCCACCTAATTCTTCATTTGAAGCCAGCTTGCTCCCTTGTTGGACTAAAGCAATTAGACACGTTATGGTACAGGCTGGCCTTTTAACCACATATGACAATAAATAAGAAAAAGCAGCTTTTGTGGATTTACAGGCAACTAGCTAGCTCTTGTAATAAAAAATAAAGGACTCAGGAACGTACTTAGTGCTTGACTGGAAAGTAAATGACTGGGGAGAAAACCATCAAGATATAAAAGGCAATCTTATAAATGTCACTGCAGATGCATATAGAGCAACATTTTAGACAGAAAAATTGTTACTCCAAAAAAGGGAGATATCTTCCAGTTTAATGAGTGTCCTAAGTGCCAGTGATGATGTATACTGACTGGAGATCTTTTGCATATGTTCTGGGATTGTCCAGAGTAGCAAGCAATTGGCAACAGACACTAATAAGCAAATGTCTACAATCCCTTTGCAGTCTGAAGTAAAGCTACTCATTTGCAAGACTGGTTCAGGAGGCACTATGGTCTCTCCTGTCTAACACTTTCTTGTCAGTGAACTTGAGAATACTTCACCTTTCTTCAGTCTGATATTGATCTCAATGTCTTTTGATGTTCAGAGGGAGGAGACTTTATATATAAAACCTGGATTTTTAAATACATCTAATACAATATGAAATGAGATCAACATAACGTGGTAATAAACAAAGTAAATGATATTTTCTATAATAAACAAGATCTATAAACAAGAAAATAAATTTAATGTAAAAAAATTATTTTTACATATAAAGTCACTTCTGAGAAGACTCTATGGAACTTAAAGGGGATTTTATAGAAATATCCCATTACTATTCATGTGTAGACAACAGCTAAAGAAGGATTAGAGTGACAAGAGCAAAAACACAGAGTTCATTAACAATTAGTTTCTATCATCTACCACTTATTCCTTCATCTGCTATCTAGAATTCTTCTGTTACTTATGTCCGTTATTACACTATTTGCTGCAAATTTTTCATGGAGATTTTTGTACAATCCTTTAAAATTATTTTCTGCTGGTGATGGTGATGGACTTGACAAATAAGAGAAGCAATTTGTCAACTACTCAGCAGTGTGCAGATTGTCAGGCAGCAGGCAGATAGTTCATATAGCTCTGATTTCCAAAAGACATTTCCCGAGAAGGCTAGATGTGCAAACTGGACTTTTGCTGAGCAGTATTAGGTCATATCAGACAGAAAACAAAATCTCACACCCTGGCACAGCTTTCCAAAGCTTTGCTAAAAGCACTGTATTGTCCTCCTTTCAAAGCAGAGGAATCAAGTTGCCCTGCAAAAATCATAGAAAACACACCTGTGTTGTTCCCCGAAGTAGGAATACCTAGATGAAAGTAACTGGGAGCAGCACCACTATCGTCTGAATAACAAAAGTGCCCCCAGCTTCTTAACAAGTAAAGCCATGTTGCTGACAAGCACCCTATTAGCTCTGTCTTTCAAAGCCTTATCTAGGGAGACTGCTGTGAAATCAGGGAAGAAAATAAGAATACAGCTGTCATAACACCCTGAGTGAATCACCTGAGTGAACTCTCTATCTTCAGAAACCAGTCACTGTAACCGCAAAGCAGAGCTGGAGAGCCCACCTTCCTGCCAGTTCCAGCTGATAAGTAGAAAGTGACACTTGGTAATGTTAGGCTAAATGCTTCTCAGAAAGTCCATATCTGAATTAAGGAAAGACTAGATGCATTCCTTGATTTCACTAACAAGGTCACTTTTCCTTATCTATCCACTACACTAAAAATCAATGTGTAATTGAAAATGTGGAGGCTAAAGGGACTCAAGACACTTATTACACAAGACACTTAAACTCAGTGCTATTATTGTAGAAAACTACACTTGCCTACAAGTTAGTTGTGTGGAAAAGTTTTTTTTAAATTTTAAAAGTGTTTCATATTTTTCAAAAAATTATAATTACACATATCTCATGCAAAAGAAGACTCAAAGAAGGTATTTAGATACCTTCTAGATATTTAGGTTTAGAAGGAAGACATTTTGAATTTACTCTACCACTACTAAAAATCTAGATTACAGCGATATACTGGCTTATAGGCCTAGTTAAATTCCAGAGAAACACTCTTCATGGCAACATTTATCTGTATATCACACTTGACACTTAATTTATCATAGTTTTCTCTGTGTCTTTCGGGGAAGAAGAGAACTAGGCTGAAGTCTGAATTTCTAACAAAAGTCTGGTGTGGCCCCCTGAATTAACTATCTGATTCATTAGCATTTGAAGTGTAACATCTTGTAAAAACATCTCCTGAAGACTGAGACTCAAAGCTTACTGATTCTAGTTTAGTGTGTCCCCAAATGAACTGAATCCCACTGAGGCAAGTCAAGTCTGTACATGTGTCCATGTCATTTAGCTGTTTACCAATGCACAGATGGGTTTCGAGTCCACCGGTCAGAATACGCTCAGCATGGAAATGCATCCACCAAACCCAGGATTTGTTTCACCCAGTGCTTCAGCTGTCTAAGATCAGATATCCAAATCCATACATGTCACCCCACGATACCCTTATCATCAACGGAAAAATGTAAACAGGTGCTTGTGGAGAGTCACTTGAACTATTGAAATACCTGTCTTTGGTACCTAATGAGAGAATAAATGCTTATTTCTCTCCACTGATAGCAAATGTACCTTGGGGTGACTTTTTCTTATATAAATACCTCCCATATATATGAGTTAAGATATTTCAAGCCAGTGTTGCCCATTCAGCTCCTCCTTTCCATTTGGTCCAACGAAACCTGGACTCTTCCTGCCCAGTAGGTATGGCTTCTACTCCCATCTGCCAGGTAAAGAGGGTCAGGAAGTGGATCAGGCTGGAAAGACATACCTTCTCTCCTTTTTTTATTCCCCACTGGCTTCATTCTTGTCTAGATCTGTTCTTTGGATGGATTGAAGCTTAGCCACACTGTCCAATCATCCCCTCACTGAGCTGTGTTATAGGTGTCCCTGGAATAACGTTGAAGGAGGTAGTGTGTAAAGAGGTGGGAAGTGGAAGGGGGGAGGAACACTAAGGAGACCAGGAAAGGGCTATAAAGCCTGGCTTCTCTGCCATGAGCAGGTTGGGGAGCCCAGCCTGAAGTGCAGGTTGTGTACAAAGAATACATCAGGAAAGCATCTATGAGTAAAGCAAATACAAGGAAAGGAGCTTTTCTGGTTGGATCTTGGTGGCAGTATTTTCAGCATATTCTTTTTCCTGTGTTTCTTTTTAAACACCTGCAACTGTGATTTCTGTTATCATGTTATAAATTAATACACTGATTTGCATTTTGCTGTATCCTGATTTGAATTAAGGATGATTTCCTGCAACCTGTTTACAACAAAACATTCTTTACACAGGATAGAGTAAATCTAAACCACAAGGTCAGGGCTACAAGAATAAGTGTCAAACTTACCAAGACACTCCTTAAAGGTACTTAAAGAAGAGCTCAGCTCGCCTCTGTAAATGGTCCACAAGCCAGACTAAGATCCAGGGATCAGGCGAAGAAATGTCTCTGAGATGCCAGTAATAGTCAGAAAAATTTTACAGTGTTTCCAGCATATTTGAGTACCGTCCTTGGACCCAGAAATATATCTTAGCTTGTGAGATTTCTGACAATTCCAAATATTCATTTAAGGGAATGTCTTTCTCAACAGACTTGGGAGTACTGTGTGCACAGCAGGAGCTTGCAGCCAGACCTGTCCTTTGGGCAGAGGAAGGGGAAACGTGGACAGGAGAGAAGCTTCGGCATGCTCCAACAGGTCTCTGATCTAAAGACAGGAGGCATATCAAAGGACAAAAATGAAACCTACAGCATCATGCCCTCATAAGAAGCCAGAAAACAGCATGTATTTTCTGTATTTTCTATCTGCTTTTTAATCTCAATTGGCTAATGAAGCATACAGCTCCAACAGTGTCACATTTTCTGTTCCTTAGCTATGGAGCACAGATGCAGCAAACAGTTAGAGACAAAGCAGAATTAATTTGTTAAATAATTTAACTAAGCAGGGTGAGTGAAGTAGGTTCCCACAAAATGAAATTCATTATAGAAAGAGGGCCTTACTGATAGCACGAACACCTGCCTGAAATACCTGGAGAAACACCACAGAGAATATTTCAAAATCTCCCATGAAACTGTAAAAATTGTCTTGCATAAACTGTTGTGCATTTTACATTTTATTTGTTATACTGAATTTATTTTATTGTTGGAGGGAAAGAAGACTGGTTATTAAAAACACTTGATTTCAGTCCAACATTGTCTATAATTTTATTTTGTCAACAGATGGGGGGATATCTACTGAGCACGTAATGGGTTTATCACTTCTCAAATGTAACTGCTGCCAAATCTCTAAGGTTAGAGTCTTCTCTCAGCTATAACATTATGAAATCCACAACTGTATTGAAATTCACAAATGTTTCTTTATTACATTTTAAATTAAACCAACTTTTTTATACTAAAACAGTACAAATATACTAAAATTAATATATTTGTGTTACTTGTGTAATTAACAAGTAATTAACCTGGTAATTAACAAGTATTATCATCGAAGCAGAATGGTTTGGTGATAATGTTCACTGGGCTCCTGAATGGCTGTCGACCTTTGTTCTTAGCTAATGCTGATACAGAAGCGTATAAAAGACCAAATGTGATATATCACAATTTCTAAGCTTGGTTTGAATTATACTACTGACATTTTATTATATATATCAGGCTGGCCAGCGTTTAAAATTTTATGTAGTGTTTGTTTTGGAATGGAGGTCATTTCTGTGGTTATGGATTAGTAGTGCAGTTTGGTTTTTCCCACTCCCTGTTACCTCAGGCTATAGCAGGAGAATATGTTTTGTTTGATAGTGCCAGCTTACAATTTATAGGTGCACAGCTCACACCACCAGTTGCCAGAGGCACTCATAAACCCTTCTTCCTAGCACAAACTATCAATATATATCCTGATCAGGAGCACACACTGAAAGTAATGGCTCTTTGTTTCCCTCTGGCTACAAAGTGCCATGGCTGGCCATGCAGGCTTTGGGTAAGAGGAATGCAGTGATAGTTACTGTGCTCCGACAGATGCCTCAGCAATTTTAATCTGCTGATATACAGTACAATGAAATGGCCTTACTTGGAGCCATTCTACAGAGAAAATCTGTCCAAAACTCATATTTGGTCTGAATGAGACCAGAAGGACTCAGGACTCAGAACTTAACAGAGAGTCAGAAGAGGAGGACACATCAACGTGAAGGTCCTCTGCCTTCTCTGCTTAATCAGACTATTACTGGCAAAGTGGAATTTCTTCAACAAATCACACTTTTTTCAGAAATCTGAGAAGTCTGCAAGAAACATCTTTTTAAGTAGAGACTTTATGAGAGAAAGGAAGCCCAGAGTTGTGTCTGTAAGGTGCTGATCTGAGATGTGAGGGGGTCCTTATTTCAGAACAGTTTTTTAATGTCAAGACCAGTTTGAGGAAGACTGAGCAGGGTCTGATTCCTGGGTGGGTATTGCTCACATACCACTGCATGCATACAGGCATGGAAAGAGTTCACCCTTCATCAGAGTGTTCAAAAGAGGCTTTTATTGCATTCCAATGGTAACAAAAAACCTTTCCTAAACCATAGGAGTTATTACTGAAAAAAAAATCAATAAAATATTTGTCCTTTATTCAAATCTGCCACGGAAAGATCTTTCTAATATCAATGAGAATGCAAAATTTTTGCTGTGTGTAGGGGAGGCTTTTAATAAAGGCATAAAAGGAGAATGGATGCTAAGCATGACAAACATCTGCCCAAGAACAAAGCAGGTGAAAACCAACTTCATCTGCCCAGGCCTACAAATGCTGCCTGTGCCCTTCCTGCCATAGAAACAGGACACTGAAGGTTCAGCTTTCACCATCTCCAAAGGCTTGGCCAGAAATGTGGAATGGTTGAAAAATACTTTAGATGGTATAATTTAGGAGATCATAAAACCAGTAGGAGAGTTTGAGAATTATTTAGATTTATGAGCTGATGGAAGTTACTTAGACATCCACACAGTCAAAATCTCTTCCATGAAGTCAAACTGCTTAAAGATCAAAGTATCTGTATCAACATTATCACCAGGCTTCGAAAAAAAGCTGCGACATACAACAGATGCCCCCTCTGTCTGCCCTCAAATTGTCAACAGTTAGCAATTTTCAGAGCTATTGGGCAGGGCACACATAACATACACATGGAACACAGAAGAGGAGGAAGACCAGGGGGAAAGGACAAAGACACTATTGAACAAGCATTTGGATGGAACACTAAAACCAGCCAAAATTGTACATATCCTTGCTGACTTTTGTTCTTTATTTATAATTTTCATGCCTTATATGCCACTGCACGTTAGCAACTCTCAACATTAGGAAGTGTGCACATTTCCAGCAGTGATGGTGACCAACAAGCATGTCTAAGCTGAAGCAGAAAATGAAATAAACTACTAATATGCCTTTAAAGGAAGTGTCATCTTCACGGTCTATGTCAGGTAATGAGGATTCTGAAAATTACAATACTGGAAATAAACATTTGTAACTTCGTAAGCGTCACACAAATACACATGGTTTTCTTCAGGAAGTAATCTCCATTGTGGCTGTTCATTCTTTCATGTTCTGACCTGATAGTTTGTGAAATAAGGATAAACCTGAGGGAAAATCAGCAATCCACAGTTAATCCTTTACCATTCTACATTTAAATATAAACCAAATGCACTTTTTTCCCCCCTTTATAAGTAAAATGAGTTCTCTAAAAGTCAGTGAGATTTAGATTTCTGAAAGTTGTTATTTCATATACAGGGAGACCTTTAAACATGTAAACACCCTTTGTCTTCTTAACAAAGCCCAAAAGCTGTTATGCAGAGAAGTTGTGCAGATAACAAAGTCTGTTGCTCACAACTGGTTAAACACAGCACATGGCTGTTTTCTTCCCTAGGCAGTGGAGCTCCAGTGATTCCAGTGGAAAGAAGTGGGGCTTGTATGCCAAAGGAGTTATCCAAAGGCTGTCATGTGATAAGCCATGCTTCAAATATGCACAAAAGTAGATATGACTAGACTATCTGTCTATTTTTTGGTGCTTCTAATACACTTAAAGTAAACCATGGGTATTTATAGTTGTGAATCCTTACCACTGCCATTCTCAAATCTCTAGATACCAACTCTGTCTTAACATCTGAGGTTCCACTGCTGAAGTGCTCCTGGTATTTACAATTTTGCTCTTCTGCACACAAAGAAGTGCCTCTGCGTGAGCAGTGCTAAGTTTCATAACACTTAATTCCACCTTAAATCCTATTTGCTGTGGAAACTAGGCAGGAAAATTTCAGTCTATCTCAGTAGCAAGAACATGTAGATCAGACAAATTCAGATACAACCCTTTCCCACCAGCAGCGCGATTCTCCTTCTCAAGATGTGGTCAAACAAGACCATGGTACTTTGGTTGAAGGGGTTAGACAAATGCTGCATGGTGCAGGGCCTAGCCTGTCATGCCTCTGTGCAGATAGGGACACAGAATGGGAAATTTCAGGCAAGACAGCCAAGGCACATTGAATTTCTGTCCTGACAAGTCCCAGCTGCCATAGTCTTCCTGTTCCCAGGCAATGTGATGTACCTCTAAAAGAGATTAAAAAAATTATCAAATTCGCCTCCTCTGTGGGTTGCTTCCAGCAGAATGAGGCTCTGGTAATGCCATTAGAAAAAATATGGCAATGAGATTTCATCAGAAGTGTGGTACAATTTCCTGGTCAACCATTCTTAGGAGAAATCAATCCAAAATGTGATAGGCATAGAGAAGAGTTACCAGGTCTGATAGGTTGTAAGTAGATCAGGAGAGAAAACACAAAGGAAGTATTTTTAAACACAGGATGATTCTGGCAGAAGAATCAAAAGGTAGAAACCCTATATAAAATAATTTAGACTGAAAATCAGAAGGTTTTTAGTGATTGCACAGGGGAGATGCCATGATGTGTTTGCCTTCCAGGGCAGTGGACTCAACTCAGATGGCCCAGGAGCTGGCTTTCTTAGTGTGTGAAAATCAAAGGAAGAAAGATGTTAGTAAAACCCATTAAAAAACAAAGGCTGATTTAGAGAAACTGAAGCCTCTTCTCAGCCCTAAGTGGTTGGCCTCTTGGGCAAGGAGGTTCCTGAGGAACCTGTAAAAATTAAAGGGACATTAAAAACAGCTCCTGGACTTGGAAGGCTCTTACTAGAAGAAAATGAATAATTAGAAGGGACCAGTAATCCTGAATGGAAAACAGACCAAAAGTTTGATGAACGGTCAGGAATGGGGACGTAAATGAATACCCGCTTTCCCTATCTCTTTGTTACCTGCTATGCTGTCTGAAGAAACCCAGAGCTGCTTCAGAGCTCCTACAGTGAAATACGCAGTTACTTGCTTCAACTACAACATGACTCGGAAAGGATAAACTGCCAGGGAAAGGGATTAAGCGAACTGAAGTCTTACAGGTTTCTCCAACCCAGAGTAATGGAGGCTAGAATTCAACCTCCGGGAAGCTATAGAAGAGTCTGTGGCTGGGAAGTGTACCAGAAAGCTGCTGCGTGTCTGACACAAAGTGGAAGGCAAGCCTTAAAGGAAGGTGATACCCCACCCACAACATGTATATACCCAGTCTGTGCATACTCCACCCACAACATGTATATACCCGATTAAAGAGCCCTGGAGAGATGTTCTGAGATAAGTAGTCCTGTATTCCAAACTGACATCCACAGAAAACAGTATATGTGTAGAAAGCAAAAAGAACAGATTCCACATGAAGACCTTGGATTCCCATATGCGTTTCACCAATTACTTTTTTAGCCCTTATTCTGAGAAAATCAGTCTCAAACTCTTCTGCCCTAGAAGTACCTTGACCCTTTCCAAGCCTGCAGTCTTCCACTTGGGAGCCTGTCCACTTCTCACGCCACAGGTCCTACTCCTTTATTTTATGGGGTAATCTAATTTGATCAAGATGTACAGTATGTCTAGGCTGAAGCAGGAGCAAAGTGGAAACCACACTGACCTCAGCTGAAGCAGGGAAAAGAAGGCTATTTGAGATAAGAGTTCAGCAAAAAATATCACCTCCAGGAGACTCAGCACCTGTAAAAGATCTTCCAGCAGAGGGAGAGCCCCCTTCTCCACTTATGAAATGAGTGGGTGCCGGAACGGCCACCTCTACTACAACAACTAACTGCAAATCCATCCCTCCCACCATGAACCTTACCTGGTTAAGCAGGACTCCAGCAGAGGACTCTGCTTGCAAGGTGAAGAGCCACTTATTTTCCTCCTGAACAACGAAGCCCATTGTAATGTGTCTTGCAGGAATTTTTCCAAAGTCCCTTCCCAGCTGTGGTGGGAACCAAGCTGCCTCCCATGCACCCCCCCAAGCTCACTGCTAGTTTTATTGTTTCCAGTGAAGGCAGTTGCTGTGGGACAAAGGTAAAGGGGGCTGTTCCCAAAGACAGCTCTGAACACAGGATAAACATTCTGAAACACAATCTGAATTGATTCAAAAAAAGACTGGGAAATAGAAAACTGAGACCAGGAGTGGCATGTTCACATTAACACATTACTTAATGGACAACCTGCTGTAACTGGATCTCTTGGAGCTTTATCAGGGTGAGACTTTCACTCTTAATAGACAATGGCAATTATTAAGTATTAAAATGCTTAGGTCTGTGCTCAGTTAGTACCGGGCCACTCACAAACAGACACAGACATTAAGACTGTTGTTATCTCGTAACAAGTTGTATTGGAGGGATCTACAGGAAACCCACTGAGAACAACTATCCCATAATATACATATTATGAATGAGATACTCTGTAGATCCTAGCAGTTTTATCTCAGTTTTTCTGGAATTCAACTTAAACCAGTTTCCTTTGTTTACAAAGATTTCTATTCCCAGTTTCCCTTTTTTGCAAAGGAAACATCCTTTCAAATAGCAGAGAGGGAAGAGCCATTGCCATTTTCCTTTGTGCTCACTCAGCTTTCAGTCTGGGGTGGACACAGGGCCAGCTTTACCCAAAGCAGCCTATTTGCAGCTAGCTCAGGCATGGTTATGTGAGCTGCAGCTACATTTATGACTTCCATTCAGACATAGCCTCCAAGAGTCATCCTTCACATTACCATGGCACTGCTCTGCACTGACAGTACTTTGCACTACAGGGGCACCTTCAACGCAAGGACTGTAAAGCACTCTAAACCACCAGACTGCTTATGAATTAAGCCTTGCTTGCATTGGCAAGCAATTCCTGTAGTGAATTAAATAACCCTTCCAAGCCCCTAAATAAATTCATGAGACTACAGAAATCATCTCAAAGGATAGGTAGGATCCATTGCCTTCCCAGCTCTCCTCTATTCCTCACAGATGTATGCAGTGTTGATTATTGCCTGCATCAAGACAAATTATATTTAATAGAACTGAAGCTGTACATATTTTTAAAGCAGACTGGTTCTGTGTGCCTGTGTTGAACAAACAGTCTTACTGAGGCAGTAGTTCACAGTTATTGCTTGGTTCTCTGTTTTCTGCTTTTTGATTTAAAAAAAAAAAATGCTTCCCTATAAAACTTGGGATGCAATAAAAAAAGGAGATGAAGGAAACAAAGGATTGTGAAACCATTCAGAACCCTGATTAATGGGAAAAATCCCAGCAGAATCGAATTCTTTGATTCTCACATTTCTATGTTAAGAGAGACTTCCCAGGAAGCTCATTCTCACATCAGCAGTGTACCCGATATCCACAGAGTAAATGAGCAGGAACTCACCGCCGTGCCAGACTTCTATCAGCCATTAGAGCAGGAAAGATTTACAGCATGAGGCTGTATAATAAACCACCCTTATGGTGATAAATCAATTCTTAGAAAAGAGAGAGGAATGTGCTCCTATGGGTTGCTGTGGTTAAGACACCGGAGTAGATGTCAAAAAAAAGAAAAAAAGAACATCATGCAAAACATACTATATGCCATCACAGTGCTGCTGTGTGAGTTTTGGCAAGTCATGAAACCTTTTCCTGCACTGTCTGTCTTTCCAGTGTGATATTTCCTTTTCTTTCACGTATTCATGCCTGGGAAGGGCTCTGGCATTCTTAGGTAGGGGATGCTGCAGGATCACGGTTTTGCAATGCTTTTCTGAAAGGGCAAAAAGGGTTTAAAATGCATTTTAGTGTTTTACAGGTCTGAAACATGGTTGAGGAGAAATATACATTTCTTAGGGGAAGCATAACAATGAATTTTTAATGAAGAGTGGTCAAAAGGTCAAAAGACCACAATGTGACTCCTTTCAAAGTGATGTGATACGCTGGGACCACACGTCTGCAAAAGACTTACCGGGAATAAAGCAAGCATCCTGATAACCAGAGTTAATCAACTGTCATGGCCTCACCAGCACATAGTACCCTCCTTGGAAAGGGAAGGGAACAAGTAATCTTAAAAAGGAACAGCATTACAGGCACAAAGTCCTGAAAGAAGAGCCGTATGGCAAACAGGAAAACCATCAAGTTTGTAACTGATGAAAATGAAAATCTCATTTACCAGCCATGCAAGAGACAAATGTGAATAGTGGGAAGTATCTGTTTAACAGCTTCAAGCTTCTGTTGTTTTCAGCAACAGATCAGTCAAGGAAGAAGAAGTGAATAAGAAATATATACTGGGACCTTCCTGTCCATGGGAACAGAATGGAGCAAGAAATGGAAGGTGCTCAGCTGTGACTTAGTTTATACAGCTCCTATGTGCTAAGCTGGACATCCACAGTGGAGCTAGTTGTCCTCAGTTCTCTTTACTGACAAAGGAGAAAAACAAAATCTTCAAGAATTCAATTCCTTTCATTCTAAAACAAACTCTTGGAATAGAGATCTGCTGTTTTAAAATGCTTGTTTCTGTCTTTTATCTATAAAGAGAGTTCAGGATGACTAACTCCAATGGAGACATCTGAAGGTGGTATGAGGAATCCCATTCCAAGATTCATCCCAAGATGAATTTCCTCTTCCAGTTGTTCTGCTACAATGATATCTGTCTCAGTGACATGGTAATTCCTTACAGAAATGGAGCTGCTGGGAATATTCCTGTCTATCAAAAGAAAGTAAATCTGAGAATGGTATTTTGCAAACAAAGGTGTTTGGACTTTAGAACAGTTTTAACCATTTCCCTGTGTTACTATTTCCATGTTCCTGTTCCAAGCTCACACCAAAATTGATTGTGCTTTTTTGCACTGTTATTCATACACCTGCATGAAAGCCTCAAATTTAACTCTGCATCTGAATTCTAAGTGCATCTGAAATCCTACAGGATCTCAAATTTGCAAGTGGTTATTGTTTAAACAAAAATGAATCCCAGGGAAAACTATAAAGCTCATTTTGATGTTAGGTATGAAACAATGCCTAACAATGGTATAAACAAAACTTGCTGGTATTTGCTAGCAAAATATAAAACTTTCAAGCTTAAAAATGGGAGTGAACATATACTAAGCAAGCAAGTAGTTGGCCTGGGCTGGAGAGCAGACTACTTTCTGCCACTGTCAAAGTGCAGCAGCACCTTAGGAGAAGGATTGCATAAATATTTTTACAAAACATAGCAAGACAGGCCCATGGAGCTTAGTGACACTAAATGTTAACATAATATAAATATTTAACAACTTCTGCTTCCAAGAAAATTCAGGACACGTGAAACATAGATTAGGACTGTGTGTCATGAGCCTATTCCAGTATTAGCATTAATGAGATCTAAACTGGCCAGCCAAAATAACAAAACAGTTGTTAGAAAACAGTGGCTAAGCTGTCTGCCATGCTGTCTTCATCTGTCTTACAACAGTCTGAGTCCAAGGTGCAGTCAGTGATACTAACCCAAAAGTCAGAGGAGATTAGTAACTCGGGTGTCCTGGTCCACAGTACTGGGCTGAAAGATAAAGTGGAATTCATTTAATCTGTTAATCAGGATTCTAACATTCAAATGCCCTATCCTTAAGCTTTTCAAACTGACATTGTGTTGAATGATAAAGTTAATATCAGTTGACAGTTTGCCAGAAGCCATTAATTTAAATGCTCAGTTTTGTTTCAGGGCTTGTTAATTTTGTTGTGGCCTTAGAAGAGGAAGAATCCCAGTAAAGAAACACCATGTTCCTTATTCTGTTTTTTTTTTTTCAGCAGAAAGGTAATTGGTAAAATTTTTTTCCTGCACACTTTTCTTTTTTTTAAAAGAAGTAAAAATGAAATGAGACCTTTATTTATACAATACTCTGCATTGGTCCTGGATTTGTTTTTGAAAGTTGGTAAACTCTCTTTCCATTTTAAATTGATTAAATAGGTACAGCTGAGTAAATGGACAGAGTTAGGCTGTAAGTCATATGTTTTCATTTTAAAATTACATGTAAAAGAACACAGAGAAAGGAAGCAAAGAAGAAAAAGTGTGCAGACGAGAGTTCACTGTTTTCAAGATTAAGAAAATAAAATTACAAGCAAGACTTGATGCTCACTGCATTTTGTTGTCATGTAGCAGATGCTGTGGTCAGCTGCACTCACACCAGTGGCATGTGATGAATAGCACACACCTTACTAAGTAGCACTTGTGTGTTCTTTGGAAGATTCTGTGTTGCATGTTGCATCAGCTGATGGATTTTCACAATTTGTTGTCCAAAACATGGAGTAGGTACACAAAACCCACTAGCGAAATGCAGCTGCAATACTTTCATAATAAATTAGTCAACTCAAAAACATTTATTTTCTCTTAAAAATAAAGAATATCCCCAGTCTCATGTAGCAAGCAGCATCTGTAAGTCTTCAAGGAAGGAATCTAGTAATTCTAGGTAATTCTATTATTTCTCTACCAAAAGCACATATTAGACTGTAAGCCAATTCCTTTGTGTACAAGAAATAATTAAGGTACTGCAATGAACTAAATTATTCCCACAAAAATTAAAATTAAAGGCTATTCCATGTACTCAAAAGGGATTTTATACACTTTTTGTTAAACTGTGAAGAATAAAACAGGCATAATTTTCTTAGTATTGGATTTTTTCCCCTTGATAATTTGAAATGTTAAACACATATGAATCTTTATACATACGAAATATAAAAAGAAATATATGGAAATATTAAAAATCCAGTACAATGGCATTGTGGAATCTGATGGCTGCCACATCTTGAAAAATATGTACGTTTTTGCTGGAAAGAATCTGTGTAGGCTAATTGCAAAGCATTTTTGTCACCCCTAAAAGAAGACTGTGGAAACAGCTTCTGTACCTGCTCTGAAAACTGTTGAAGGTACTATAGCAGCAGAAAGACATATTTCTTTCCTTAGCGTATACACAAGGCTAATAAACCAAACAATTTTGTTTCTTTTCTGTATTTTATGTCTTCGTGATACAGCACTTGGGGCCTGCCTATAATAGGAATTTAATCTGCTTTCACCAATGCTTTTCTACAGTATTTACAGTAACCCTTGTTGAGTTATTTTCATCCACATTCCACATGAATGCTTTCCCTTTCGGGCTTGTTTGCTCTAGGCAAACACAAAGAGCAGACTTACACTGTGAGATCCAGTTCTTACTTTTATTTAATGGGTCAAACATACTTTCCATATTACGTTGTTCATTATATCTCAATATTTGGTCACAGAGCCAGCCACAGATCTAATCACTACATGACAGAAGTGATATAATATATGTGAACCATTTCCAACACATACAGTCAAAATGCTGCTAAAAATATTTTTTTCTGAGTGGGGAAATTTGTTGAACAAGCAAATGGGGATCCTTCCCATTGCACATAGTAGAAGTCCAAGGTGCTCTCAGACTTACTGTTTTATCATCTGTTGCTTCTTACTCTTGGGCCCCTGAAATGCCCAGTTAGAAGACCGGCAACACAGTTCTCAAAGCAAATATTGTACTGTTTCTGATTTGCAAAAGTCAAATTTCTACCTCACCAAGAGTGAGAGGTGACAACTCTATGCTTTGCACCAGAGACACCATGGAGACTTCTCACAGACTCCACAGGGGAGCTGTTCTGTGAGTCTGCAAGCTCCCAAAAGAGACAGACAGACAAATAGAACAAGCAATGTTTATTAAGTAATGAAGCTGGTGAAGGGTCCTGAGCCCAAGTCTTATGAGGAGTGCCTGAGGGAACTGCAGTTGTTTAGCCTGGAGCAAAGGAGGCTGAGGGAAGACCTTACCTAGACCTTAGCTCTCTAGAACTACCTGAAAGGAGATTGTAACGAGGTGGGGGTTGGTCTCTTCTCCCAAGTAGTAAGTGATAGAACAAGAGGAAACAGCCTCAAGTTGTGACAGGGGAGGTTTAGGTTGGATGTAAGGAAAAATTTCTTCCCTAAAGGGTTATCAGACATTGGGACAGGCTGCCCACAGAAGTGGTTGAGTCACCCACCTCCATCCCATGGAGGTATTTATAAGACATGTAGATGTGGTGCTGAGGAACATGGCTTAGTGGTGGATTTAGCAGTATTAGATTAATGATTGGACTTGATCTCAAGGTCTTTTCCAACAAAAATGATTCTAAAACAGAGTGAACAATAGTTGCCTTATGAATATCCTTGTTTACTACAGATATGATATATATATATATAAAGATAAATTTTGTTCTCCAGTAAATAAAAAGCTCTGAAAACTCTTTTAGACCAGGTGAATTAGTAAATTATAAGCACTGTTTTATTGATCCTGCATGAAGTAGCTTTCAGAACATAGTAGGAGCTACACTGATACACTGAGTTCCAGTCCAGGGCATTTTCTGGATTTCTTCTAAAAATCAGGACCTTTCATCACCATTTTCCCCTCTGCCATTCAAGCCACCTCCTATGAAACCTTCAAGTATACTATTAAAACCCAGAATGGTGATTTCCTCGAGCAAAGTAACTTCTCCATTTCTAGCAAGCATAAATATTAATTCTTTACCTGGATTT
Source organism: Nycticryphes semicollaris (assembly GCA_013400055.1). NCBI lineage: Eukaryota > Metazoa > Chordata > Aves > Charadriiformes > Rostratulidae > Nycticryphes > Nycticryphes semicollaris. The sequence continues at coordinate 124,859 of VXBJ01003288.1, read as the reverse complement.
CTGTTTTGACTTTTTATTGTTTCTTAGCCTTCAGGAAGAGAAATATTTAGAACAGGTGGTCTGTGTTAAATCTACATATAATCAGATTTCTATAAATAGCTGCCCTTCTCTGTGGTGCTAGTTTTTACTTTAAGAAAATGTAGTTATTCCCAAGAAGAGGGTTATGCATGTGAACAACTGATCTCCAAATTATTATTATACACATATACTATTGAAGAAAAGTGTTTTTACATAAGCTTTCAGCCTTTAAATCTATTCTGGTACTTGATGAAGTTTGGTAGTCAGCAAATTTCTTGGTATGTCTGAATGCAGCGTAGACCATACAGCCACATATTATAACAGTCTCATACACATCCAGAAGGACCCTATCTCAGCACAACCACTGTGCAAATGAGAGTGACCTGGAAAAGTTTGCTTTAGCATTCACTTAGTCAGTGGAGAAGAATAAGGCCTGCACTGTGGACATCAGAAGTCAGGCAAGAGGAATTCCACCCAGCCTGACCTCCCCAGGAAGCATCACTGCACGTGCCGGGCCACCAGCTTTCTCAGAAGGCAAGACTATGTCACAGATCGAGCTGGGCAAGGGCTAGGGACATTGCTGTAGTGTAAACAGTTTGGTAGGACAAAGACCTTCCACTCACTGAATCTGAAATCAGGAAGGCACAAGGTGATTTAAGAGTTTGTGTCCTTCCACCTGAAGGACCACGAGTATATCTCAGGTAAATCTCTAATCAGGTGCAGTTAAAGAGTGTGTTTCCCCGTTTCCTACCTCATAGATATCTCCCTTTGCTACAACAAGACAAAGAGAGAAGCTATGCTGCTCACTGTGGGGAGAGCATCTCTCCAGAACAAAGCCCCAGCCTTTATTTTTAAGTCTTCAAGGAGCTAATACTCGAAGGACAGAATCTTTCATTAGTGGTTCCAGTGATGTGTCACCTTGCATAAACAAGGGTAGCTGCTAAGAATAGAAGCTGTACTCATAAATAAAGCCTCCACCCCCAAAATGCCAGGAGGCATGAATTTGGTTCTAATTCCAGCAGCTTTTCTTGACTGATCCATTCAACACCAGAAGTGATGAAACGGCAACAGAGATAGAGCATATATATTTTATAACCAGCAGTAATGGAGATCTGAGGATTCAAAACATCAGGCTGAAAATATACCAGGAGAGGGTCAGAACACTGGAGAACATCAAGACACCAGAGACATCAGTGCATTAGGCCTGATCATGTCTGCAAGCATGGTATTAAAATAGTTGTCTCGGTCCATCTCCCAGTGCTGCTCTCTGTGCAGTTGTCACCTGAGGTCAAGCTGAAGCTCACTCAGACATTGCTGCAGCAGTCCCAGCCTTCAGCTTCAGGTCAGCTTTGGCTCCAAGGCTTGCAGGCTGTTCTGCTGCAAGGTGTGATACATGGATTCCACCTTCCACTGCTGCTCCAATACAAAACCCACTATTTAAATATTTACCTATCACACCCTCTTCTATCCTGTATCTCAGGCTCTAACAACTGTCAACTATCTTTTTGTCCTTTCATTTCACATTATCAGTTTAGTTTTGATTGTTAGTCACAGCAAAAGGTCACACAAGATGGAACATCGCTGGTTTAAAAAGTATCTGAAAAATATGGAAAATCCTGCTGATGTATAGCTGAGGAAACTTTCCAAATTTGTCAGTTTTCTGCATAGGAAATATTACTGTGCTGAACTAAGAGTTTACCAAAATCAAATCAGTGTTCAGCTGGTGGAAGCTGACTTTTATTTATAGCACTCAAAGCCTTTTTTAAAAAGCTCACCCAGCAAGAATTTCTATTTAGCAGCAGACTGGGGCAATTTTCAGTAGCTTTTCTGGGGTGGGTGCCCTCAAGCCCCAAGAAACAAACAGCCCTGCATTGGTGTGTGCCCACACTTACTCAGTACTGAACTGTCCTGTTAAACAACTGAATGCTCACACCAGTAGCAGAATTAATGTTTAGCCACTTCTACAGGAAAGCACTTTGCAGTTTCAAACATTGGTCTTCCCATTTTAAAATCTGACCCCAAGATTAGGTTTGTGAACTGAGAAATAAATGGGCTGACTTCAGAAACAGAGATAGATCAGTAAAGTTACTACATCAAAGCTTAATATTTTTGTCTCTGTTTCACATTAAAGAAACACTACAAGTGAAAGAGATTGCAAATATTAGTACTTTATTCGAAATATCCATCTCTCTGTTTTTTTTCACCCTACATGAATTGAGTGACCTTGTACTGACAATCATACATTTTTCCTTGTCATATACTTCAGTTGTTGTGCAACCTAGATATAGAGAGGTACCAGGGGACTTGAAAAGGGAGAGTTACCAGGAAAGGACAGCCACACCACTTAATCTAAGTTATAGACTCTTTCAAAGAGCAGCAGTGAACCATGGAATATATTTATTATCTCTCTTCACACTTCAAACTTTCTTCACAGAAGAGTTTGTAATAGAGCAATAGACACAGAGCTGAACAGATAAAACAAAAAAAAAAATACCGTGGGATCATGAAATTGCCTGTTCTTACCCCAGAGAAAAAAAGAGATTGCTAGATCTCTCTTATGCTTGTGATGTCTAACTCTTTCCTGCTTTTGTCAATATTTTTAAAATAAAATATTTATGGTGATCTACTCTAAAATGGAGCTTACCTTGGCAGTGCAGGCAAGAGAAGATCAAACCAGAGCAATGACCTGAAGACAGGCAATTTCTCAAGATGGATTAAAAAAAATAAATCATGAAAGAAAAAGAAAACAACTATAGCCTCTGAGAAGATGGCCCAAAGCAAAATGCTCTGCACCCCTCCCTGAGGTTTGTGATGTGACCATGGCAGGAGATATAAGGAGAAGAATTGAAAATATCAAGTTCCCCACCTCAGCACACACAAAGCTGAGTGTTCAGGCCCTGTGTGTTTTAGAAGCCAAAGCTGCAAGTTGGCAGCTGAGATGGGCACTGCTGAGTCGAGCACAGTGGCCTTGCAGAGAGCAGCATGCCAGCAGCAGGTCCAACCCACATTCTCACCTACAGCCTTACAAACAGGTGTGCTTCCCCGGTGCTGCTTCCTCTCCTCCTTGTGACAATGCACCATTAGGGAGTTGGTTTGTGTCTGTAGCTGTCTGCATTTCCACGTATGTGTATGTTTAGCTATTTCCTAGCTATGTCTATTGGTTCATGATTATTAAAAATATATTGCACCAGGGAAATTACACCCATGTGCTTTACCTTGGGCTTTTGAGGGTGCAGGAACAACTCTTCAATGAAGACCTTTTTGTTTCCTACCTTACTTTCACCCCAGGGCACCTAGACAAAAAAGCAGTTGTAGTTTGAATGCTGCTTAATCCATGGTAGCACAGCAGCAAAACTGAGCTTGAACTGGCAAGACAAACTTGGTAGCCAAAATGGCCAACTGTGTCCTGGGGTGCATGAAGGGCAGCATAGCTTGTCAAGGAAGGTGATTGTCCAACTCTACACTACACTGGTGCAGCCCCACCTCGAGTACTGTGTGCAGTTTTGGCAGTCTCAACATAAGGAGGACATCAAACTTTTAGAGTGTGTCCAGAGAAGTGCAACCAAGATGGTGAAAAGTCTTGAGGGTAAGACTTACAAGGAGCGGCTGAGGTCACTTGGTTTCTTCAGCTTGGAAAAGAGAAGGCTGAGGTGTGACCTCATCAGAGTCTACAATTTCCTCAAGGGGAACAGTGTAGGGGGAGGCACTGATCTCCTCTTTCTGGTGATCAGTGATAGGACACAAGGAAATGGAATGAAGTTACATCAGGAGAAGTTCAGACTGGACATTAGGAAGAGGTTCTTCTCTGAGAGGGTGGTCAGTCACTGGAACGGGCTTCCCAGGAAGGAGGTTGAGGTGCCAAGCCTGTCAGAGTCAAGGAGAATCTGGGTGATGCTCTTAGCTGTATGGTTTAGTGTTTAGGTAGTCCTTCAGGGACCAGGAAGTTGGACTCGATGATCCTTATGGCTTCCTTACAACTTGATATATTCTATGATCTATGATACCATCTAAGTCTGCTATTCTCTGTATGGAAATATCTCCATTTATAACAAGTCCTGGGGCGGCTCAGTACAAGCAACTCGGGCAGCCTTCATCTAAACCTCACTGACTATGGCTTCTCAGGCAGCCCCTCAACAGGGACATGTAGCCATGAAAATTCACAGAAAATGCCATATGAGAAGGGATTTGTTACTGTTAGACAAGGGCAGTTTTCAGTTATGTGATGATATACACAACTGTTGCCGTTTCCATTTCTCCCCACACATCATTGGTGTTCTTTGAATTAAACTCATGCTCCTGATCTCTTCCTGAGAAGCTAATGGAGCAGATGTTATTTGGAACATACTAAATGGAAACATGGCATGTATTTTGTTAATGGACTATGCAGATTTTTGTGAGGCAGAACTGAGGAAATCATCCTGTTGCTATTTTTGGCTTCACTGGCCGGATGTTTTTAGCATAATGTTTGCATACAGAAAAGCCAAGTCCTACAACTGCAAAGGCTAGCACAGCCTGGCATTTAGACAGAACAGGCAGAAGGTTGGCTGGGGAATACTGTAATAAACTGAATGTACAGTGGATGTAGCTATGCTAAAATCTAGATTTTATTTCTGCCCTTGCCAGAAATTACTTTTTCGAAACCTGTGCATCACGTAACTCGCAAAATGGGTAGAAAATGCTTGCAAACTGGGGGCCAGAGGCATTGCAGCAAAATAAATATTAAGAATAGCACAGCATTATTGGTAGCAGTTGGTAGACAACACCAATTTACAACCCCTTGGTTTCCAGGCTAATGCAGTGTTTTTCTAATACACAAGGTCTCCACTTCTCTTAAAGAGGTGGGGAAAGCAGAAAGGAGGTCTTCTATGAAAGACATATAACATGTGGGATGCTCTGAAGGTCAATGGCAACGAGACAACTAAAGGCCTATCACTAGGTCAGCTGTATGATATCATGTAGTACCAAGGAGACCTGTAATGCCTTGCACTGGACCAGTTCAAAACCTTGAAGAAAACAGATGTCCTTTAGCACATGCAAGTCTTTTTTAGTCTGAAAGACATGCATTAAACCTCAAGCCAAGCACCAAGAGAGAGCAACATACTGCTGTTCCGGGATCAAAAGAGAAATGAAGTAAAATTCAACAGTAGAGTACCCAGGCAGTGAGGGCTGGCTCTGTCACTGGTGACAGACCAGACAGACTGGCTCAAGAGAGTATAACACCATCTAGCAGTTAAAAAACGAGGTACAAGGGACTTCTTATCCTAAGTCTTTCTTTCTGCTACAACTGTGTTGGATGTAACTTCAGTCAGCATCAATTTAATTTTTTTTTTTTAAATTAAATGAAACCTTCAGCTACGGAAAAAAAAAAAAGATAATAACAACAATCACAGGATCAATGCGGACAGTGATTTATTTGGCAAAAAAAATAATCTTCTGTTCATTCTGGCATAGCTCATAGACTAAGCTGAGTCAGTCAGTCTGAATTAAAACACCAAGTACTTGGGATAAAGCTCTTGCATGTCTGCATGTGAAGATCATACACTTGAAAGCTAAAGCAGAAGTTTGTAAGCAGAAACAAGCATTTAAATGGGTTGGTCTAATCCCAGTAGAGGTCGAAAGTATGAAACTATGATGGAAAATGAAGATGCAATAAAACAATTCAATTCTGAGTCAAGAACATAACTTTTTAATATCTAAAAGTGTGACAAAACCATATTTTTTTGCATTTCTTCCTATGAGCAAGGACTGTGAAGCTGTGTCCTCCCCTTTAACTGGACCTGTAAAAGGCAAGTGTTTGATGTCAAGACACCTGACAGTGACTGTCATGTCAGACAGTCATTTGTTGGATTTTCTCCTGGCAATCACATTGCAGATAACTTTCCATTTTGCCATCTAATCACTGGCCATTTTGCTGAATTGTTCTCTTCATTAATCTTAGCTTTCCCAGAGACAAAGTCACATGTTTTTTGACTAGTTTCACAGACCAGCTCTGCCTTTGCTCTGGAATTCACTGCTTTGGGCTAAAAGGGACTCTGAAATTCAGGTTCTTCTATTATAACAGTCCAGCACCTGGGCTGAGGGTTGAGAGGGTTGGGTGGCAAGGCACGGGCTGATCATGAAAACCAAAAAGCGCAGTGTCAGGCCTAATTCCACCTAAAGATACACACACACAAAAATGAGTCTGTCCCATTTATTTTGCTTTCCATATTAATAAAGCTGCAACTTTTTATGTAAACCATATGCTCTCTCCTCAGTTGGATGCATTAATAAAATCCTCTGAAGAGGGAAGCTTGATTTTTTCTATTGAAAGTGGGAACTTTTCTTCTTTTGCTAAAATCCCTTTCCCCATCTTTTGCCAATTTGCATTTAGTCACAGTCTCCTCAAATCCACTTCTTACTCTTCAGTTAAAAATGTGACTAAGGTTTTCCAAAAGGGCAGGGGAAAGAGGGAAGTAGAGAGTTGACAGGAACAAGAAATTATTTTCTCCAGCATTTCATGATCATTTTTTAAGTACTTCTTTTGATTTCTCTTCCTTACACCCATGTAACTTCCCTGTGTAAGCAATAACAGATGTTGCAACAAGCAGAGTTCACCCTTTGACCCTGAGATCTCGTTGCTTCTTTTCTCTGGTGCATGTTTGGATTTAGAACGAAAACCCTTCAAAAATGCGCGGGGGTGGTGTGAGATGTGAGGCAGGGGAAGAATCTAATTTTGGAAAGTCTTCCCTAGCAAACCCTCTCCAACTTCCACTTGTCTCATTTTATTTGTGAATGCCTCAGTCCCAGAAGCTAAAGATGTCTGAAATGGGCTCAGATACTGCACTAAGCGGCATTGTATCAGAGTACCCAAGTGTCTAAATTAAATCTCCTTCTCCAAAATTATTTCAGAAGACACGACCTATTGCCATTCCTACTGTGCATAATATGCTGCAGCAGATGACAGCCCCTTGTCCACATTAGCCCCATGCACAGACCCCTGTGTCCTGTAAATTTGCAACTCTCTTCCACACACAAACAAATTTTTTACTCGTCAGCAATTAAAAGAAAAGACAACCCCCAAATCTATTGCAATACTATCACTTCCTGGTTTTGCTTAGTTTTTTCCTATTGTTTTTGCCATACTTTTTGCACAGACTCTGCTCAAGGTGCCCCTGCCGCCCCCATAATCACACTCCCATTTCTGCCCAGTGTGAGACACACCCTCTGCTCTGCTCCCAGCCACCTTGTCCCAGCTCCCTGTCCTTGTCACACCCAGCTGGCTGGAGGCAGGGTAGGGAAGGCAGGCGTGAAGCCAGCTGCCGGCATCTGCTACAAACAGCTGGCGAGTGCTAAGGAGCTTGCTGAGAACGGCTGCTAGCTGTGCTGTGCAGGGCTGCTGGTAGGGACCCTAGCTGGTCTCTGAGACGGTTTGAAAAGTGAGCCCTGCCCCAAGGAAAGCAATGCTCTGGAACAACCTGCCTTGCCCACCGCTGCTTGCCAGGACACCTCCAGAGGAGGACGATAGAGGCTTCCCAAATGCTGTGTGACAGACATACTAAAGCAGGCTGGCCTGGAAGCTTTCAACCAAGCTGCCTGAGGGATCCCAGGACATGTCTCTGCAGCCAGCATAGGGTCCCGTGAACGTCTCCACTCACACAACTCCCTTCCCAATCCTGTTTTTTCTCTCTGTTTGCATTGCTTGTGTAGACAGGACCATGCAGCCCCATCTGTCTGCAGGAAGAAAGTGTTGCCATCCTCTCCCATGGGCCTCCCATCCCCATGCTCCCTTTTGTGCTGCTGAGTGAGTAGCACAGCCAGTGACATGCAGATGACAATGTTGGGTCCTTGCCCCTACCAGAATCAACTCATGCTCCCCAGGAAAACCCACTCCAAGAGCTGCAAGAAAGAAAAACAAACAAGAAAAACCAATGCAATTACAGCCATTATATCTCAGCACATAATTCTGAACTTTTTATAGCCCTTTGTCTGGCCTGGTTTTGTTTGTTCAGAGGACCTTTCCCCAGGGAGATTACTTCTCAGCCACATACCCTGTCAAATATTTTCTCAGCAGCCACAGTTTTCCACTCTGTTCTTTTCCTCTTTGTGCTTCTTTTGATATACCTATAGTGCACCTTCCCTTTCATCCTCACATATATATCTTAAAGTATTTGTAGATATGAGAGGTCTATCCATCCTAACCATCCAAATGCTTTGTTTTCTAACAACTAATGTACAAGACTTGGCTTTCTAAATCTTGATACTAAATACAATTCTCCAAGGCATTTAAACACCTTAGAATATGGATTCTTTGTTTACATACATCCTGTATTATAAAGGAAAAACTAATCAATATTTAACAGATGCAGAAGGGTACCTTTGAAACTAATATTCTATAAAATGAAAGAGTACTTTCTGAGAATGGAGAAAAGACTTAAGGATTAGAGCTGGCAGCTCTCCGTTGTGTGACCACTTACTGTCACAGAATCCGGCAAGAGACAGCTCCTGCTATTTCCTTTTGATTTCTCTGTATAAATCTTCCCTCACCTAAACCTTGACCACATGACAGTACATACTTACATTAAACTGATTATTTCTGGCTGAACTGGTTGTAGAAAAGGCAATTTTAACTTCCACATAAAAAAATGTCCCTTCTGGAAATGTCCCCATTCACTGCAGAAGAGATGCATTTCACATCCCTAAGAGACCCCTCCATTTTATGTTAACTTCTTGATGATAACCAGGCAAAAAACAGTCCAGCCTAACACCTGCATTCGACATTGATTAAAATATCCAGGTAAGGTAGCCAGACATGCAGATTAACCTAAAAGTCTACAGGTTCAGGATACAATTGATCAGATTAAAATTTTACCATTTCTAACCAATACCAGCTACTTGCCACAAAATATGTTCACAAATTTACTTGACTAACCTGAAAATAGTTTATAGTTAACCAAGCCCCATCAGGATGCAGAGGCGTGAGAGATAATTCCTGACCTATTGAACTGGTGTTCCTCCACAGGTAGAGTGCAAGCACAGAAAGTAAGGATGAGCAGCTGGGTTTGCACAGGGGGCTAAATATTCTGACTGCAGAGATTTCTCCTAGTGATAGCTAGGCCTCCCTCTTCCTGCAGATACACCATATATCCGGAGAAAAACGGTGCATCTTGAGGGTGGGATTGAGTGAGTTGGAATAACAAAAGTACTGAGCATCCTGCTGTTTGATTCACCAAACTATCTCTACAGTCTCTCTGGAGCAAGGGAAGTATGGCTCTACTTTCTCTAACCTCACAGCTGTTGGGTCAAAGGATGCTTTAAATCCACTAATCAGACAAAAATTTATAGCAAAATCCAATCAGATGCATTTTGTTAATCTCTTGCAGAAGATGCTGACATCATACATATGCAGGTTTGTAGTTATTTTATTTGGAAAATTAAGCTATAATAGAACAAAGCAGATAAATCAGTCAGACCAAGTATGTGAACAGTTGTAGAATTTCAAGAAGAAAAGCCTCTTCATAGCATGGACATGATTTAGAATGTTTTATTAAACAGAACAGGATGCAGCATTTCAAATGTTTCACCATCTCTAGCTTTGCGATGAAGGTTTCAGGAACTCACAAAATTAAGCTGTTCGCATTGTTGGTTACACGTCATTCCTGAAGCCACAAGGAAGTACCTATCATCACTTTATTTGACTTCCCCTCTCAGGTTTGTGGTATGCTGTTGGACTGCACACAAGAATGGAGTCCAGAAACTCCCCATTTAGGATTTTGTGTATGACCTTACACAAGTTACAAGCATTTCTGAGCAACCCAAAGATCCTCATACATAAAAGTTACAGGGCAGCATCCTGCTGTGCTGGGTGGCATACAAACAAGGACTGCTTTGAAGGGCTCACAAACTGAATAACAGAAGAAACAGAGTTTGCAAGCACACAGCCAAGGGACTCCATCAAAGAGTAAGATCATTATGGCCAGCAGGATAGGCAATGGTCTCAAAGGAATAACTAGCAAGAAGCTTCCCAGTAAAGCCAGGGAGAAAGTATTCTAGGAGAACAGCGGAATGGGAAGGCAAGCCAAGGGAAACAGAAAGATCTTGTGCCATTTTTGTCAGCTTTGATCAAAAGCAGTGAGGACTGTGGGACCACTTCCAGGATCACTACGAGACTCTTTGTAGCACCCCAACAAATGCCCCTTTTGACAGTATATTTGACTACCATAATTTTGATTCAAACTTTGTCCATACTCTCTGTTGTTATATTGTCACTATCTACCATATAATCATATACAATCTACCTTTCTAATTTAACTTTTACATCTGTCTTTCTGAACTGTATGCACTTTTCAGCAGCTGATGTAGGCAATGTAGCTATTCTAACAGATTTCTCTTATCCCTCTAAAATCTGCTTGCACCTGTGAAGCCAGGAGTTCTTTATATTTTTTTCCCATTTGGTGGATTTTCATATTTTTATGTATTAAATCTAAGCATGGAGACTATAAAAGTGTCTGCTGAGTTTGCTTTTCTGTTTCCAAGGTTAGAGATCTCCTTACCCGTTGTGCTAGTCTGAGTCCCAAAAGCCTGAAATCTGGTTATTTCAGGAGAGTCCGCAGAAATTTAAAATATGTTTCCTCTATGAATTCTTCTCAATAGTCAATATGACAAAGTTTCTCTAAAAATTCAAACCTGGATACTGTCTTCATAGCTTTGTCAATCTTGAGTCCTGCTTTTCTATCAAATAGGAAGATTCTTCAGAGGACCAATGGAATTTTCATTTTTTTGAGTAACTTTGCTGACCCAGACATTTATCTTTCATCTATTTCAGTGGGAATTTGGGAGTACCACCTGCCCTCCATTGAAAGCTGACCCATGGATTTTATTCCAGAGTACTTCCCAGCCTTATGTGCATCCCTAGAAAATCCTTTTGTTTTCTGCATCTATTTAGTGCGGACCTTGCATCTCACAGTAATGAGTTCTCATTTGGTTCATAAAATATTATATTCTTTCTGTTCAAACAAATTTCACATTCCACTCTGATTTTTGTCTGTCCTCATCATCTCTTTTTCTGTCTTGTCTCTCTCGGTGTCATAATTATCTGAATAATATCTGTGTCCTTCTTTACACTCCAGTCTTGGACTACATAGGCTGTTCTTTCTCTGCCAAGGCTGGTTGCCCTTTTCCACTTGTCACCTATCTTCTTTCTTTTTTTTTCCTTGTCATTCTTCTGCACGGCAAAACTATCCATTGATTTTATTTCTCTTCACTAGGCAAACTCTGTTGTCTTCCCATATCCATTTTTGCCACATCTCTCCTTAGCTAGCTGTCTGACTTCCACATCTTTTTGTTTGAAAGGTGATTTAACTTGACTGCAGACCCTCTTCTAAACCCCATGAAATCCATTGTCTTACCACCTCCTCCATCTCCTACTGGAGTATATCTTGTCTAGGAAATGTGTAGTAGGAACCCACTTCAGAAGAATGTAGACCTCATGGATTCTACTTTTTTCTTTCTTCTTTTTTTTTTTTTCCCAAGATCCACTCCATTTTTGTCTCAGCAGCCACATCCCTTTCTCTTCTTAATCCCTGCACTTAAAGTAGAAAAGAAAATCCCACAAATAATTTCTTAGAGTCTTTCAGATACCTAATCCTATTTTCTGTATGGTATTTCATTAGAAGTGTGTAATCCAAAGTCACACACAGCAAAATTACATTTATACAAGGAACATTCCTTTTCATGTCACGGCTGAACATTTAGAGAAAACATTGACATTGGTATAATTTATAAATGCAATGTTTATCACTATCTTGCTATTGTTATGATTCAGTGAAAATAATTTCTGAGACTTTTCACTGCTATGGCTTTCCTGTTCACTTGAAATGTCGATATGAATAATTGTCAGAATAAAACCTTTGCTTTTCCATTTCTCACTCTCATTTGCTGTGTAGCGCTGTGTGTTGTTCACCTAATGTGTTTCTCACATGAAGTTGTTGCTGTTCAAGTTTCTTATCCATAGATATATTTTTCATCCTTCTCTGACATCTTCCATTTTTCTTCCACAAAACATTTTATGAATTCACCAGCTCTTGCTCTATAAGGAGATATGATATTTACATTGGATCTACTACTTAACCTTACTTATCTGATTTTACCTTATCTGACATCTGGTGGCCGAGATGTAGGGGGTTTTTGTGTGTGTATGGTTAGACTCAATGATCTCAGAGGTCCTTTCCAACCATGAAGGTTCTGTGATTCTGTGATTTTGTTTCTCAGCCCACATACATGTATGCAAATCTGTTTAGAGTATTTCCCATTCCTTTATAATTTTTTGTTCCCACAACTGCATATCTTCTACAGATTTATTCAACTCCCTATTCACTGTTGACATCTTGACACTAGCAAACAGCCATTCACTGCAAATCTTTTCCCATGACTTAACTTGGGAATCAGTTTTTCCCTATTTCCTTTGTCTGCCTGTAAGTTTAAGTGCTGAAGGTTTTCCTCTACAGGAGCCACACTGGTTTAAGCCGACTGAATTAGCTTTCCTCACATCCTGCACCTTAGTGATCCTCCCAACCCAGAAACTGCAAGGAAGCTGATCCAGGCAGCAGATCCTGGAACAAACCTTCCTCTGCAGAGGCAAAAAGAATCAAATTAGTTGAATCAAATCAGTTTAAAGCCCTCAGTAACAATCACCGTAGATGGAAGGACCTCATCATTGTCTCCACTATTTCACAGTTTATTTCTTTCAGATTCCTCAGATTAATACCATCTGCTCCTGGTAATTCACTGCATTTGTCTTTCTCAAGTTGCTTCATCACTTCCTCCTGAGAGACTGCAATCTCTCTTAAGGCCAACGTCTGATTTCCCATAGGAAATGCCCTCTGAATAGCACCTTCCACAGAAAACACAGATGCAGGAAATTTGTTCAACTTCACTCTTAGCTACACCTCCTTTCCCACCGACTCCTCGTTGCCTTACAGTGCACAGTCACTTGCGCAGTTTTCTAAACACTAACAGGTACCTGTGGCTTTCTTGTCTTGGAAATATTTTTATATTTCAGACAAAAGTTTCTTGTGCTAATATGTCACAAAGTCTCTTTATAGTCTCAAGGTTTCTTATAGTGTTTATCTCCAACATTTATCGGGGTAGAATGTTTCAGATAAAGAATGAATAAGGATTCTAATAAATCTTTTCCTCATTTTACCGACTAATTTTTAATGTTCACAACCATTATGTCTCCAAGGAAGAACTTCTATTGATTAGAAGCAAGTTGAGCCTTCTATATTCCTCACCTCAGTTAACTGCTGCAATTACATGATGAATCTCTTCCTTTTTCAGTCTTCAAAAGGAGTTATCAAATAATCAGTTACTTGCACTCTCAGTAAACTGCTCCAACCCACCATTCTGCAAAGGCCAATGAGGTGATGCACTAATTATGCATCGCTAGATCTGCCAGTTTAGCAAGTATCTTACAAAGGAATGGCTTTGGCTAAGACAATAGTTTGGGTTTGAATGTCATGTATGGGTGCTGCTTGTTCAAACAGAACCAGTAACATTATTTAAATCTCACTGACTCAGGACAATATGGAGAGGCATGCAAATACTTCTGTCGAGCCAACAAAGTAAATAAACTACGACACAATGGGATTAAAAGATGGGATAAAAGTCTGACATCAATGAACCCTCATCAGAAACTCTTATGCACCACCAGTTACTTCTCATGCAAATTGGGTTGCAACTATACTGAAATCAGACAGGTAGAAAAAGCAATCTCCAGAACAAGCAGAGCTGTTTGTTTCCAAGGGGTTTACAGCATCAAATACATTTCCTTATAATACTGGTATAAACAATTTGGAAACTGGTAAATGCTGCAGAGAACAGGTGTAGAGTACTTCCTGCAAGTATTTCCAATCAATAGGCAGCCGTATTCTGCACTTCCGTTTTACAGCTACAGCAGATCCAATAGCAGTGAACCTTGTTTTCTAATTATGATGTGCCAAGTGGCTTAATAAGTTTGCAATCTTTCATTTTCAGGTAAATCAAAACAGGATTAAATAAATAGTGTACAAAAGGTAGGAGGGTATCCTCTAAGCTAAATAATTAGGTGCCAGGTAATGCTGAACTGAACTGTTATCAACATCTGATGACAATGTGGGAGAATCAGTCACAGAGTACTTTTGTGAAGCTTGGAAGGAAGAAATTGTGTAAAAATAATATAATGAGTAAAATCTTGCTAACACCATCTAATACTTATAGGATGCCCTGTCTACAGTTTCGGATATTATTTATGACAAATTTTTCTACTGCAAATACAGTATTTACATTCCTTATAGTCAGTTTTTGAAGAATCTTAGTAAATCCTCTAACGCTGGAGTCAATTGTGTGACTATTTTACTGTGTGTAAAATCCTTGACTAACTGAGTTTCTATTGGTTTTCTCAAGACAGGTGGGACTTTCAAATATTATAAGGAAATTAACCTGCAGACTGTATCAACAGTAGAGCCATATTAATCAAGAAAGAAAAGAAACTTCCTGTGAGCCAGTCATAGACTGACTTACTGGTGACATTTGTTTCTACTTACCAGCATTTGAAAATTGGCTCCTACTTTGAAGCACACAGATGCCTTCAAATCTTTATTAAAATTATTCCCTAGAGAATTTCAGATATTTTGTTAAAAGCTTCCTACTCTATTTGAGATTATTTTTAAACTCAGTTTATGAAGTTGTTGCAGGTTTTGCAGGTATTTCTTACCTTGTAGAATAGCTGCAGACTGTACAGCAAGTGGAGGTCCATTTGATATGTACTGTTTTCCAATTTCCTTGAACAGACTCGTATTTCTGTATTCTGAGAATGGGTGTAAAAAATAGTGCATGTTCATTTTGTGTTTATCAGTTATTTCTTAGTACATTTGTATTATGACTCTTTTCCCTCTCTTCTGCCCTAAAGAAAACAGGTCAGTGTATGAATGAACCATTTTACTTTTTCTAAATGCTTGTCAAGAATACATCCCTTCCCAATGGGATAAACTGAATTAACATGTTATATAGTACTATTTCTGTTCTGAAATAACTAGTTATTTATGTAGATGAGTTTATAATACCTCCAGAATTGTCATTGTCCCTTTTCTAAAATATTGCTGAGGTTGGATTTTTCACTGATTTTGCACATGGGTAGAAGTCATAATTATGTTCCCATAATAGTACCCAGGTGTCTTTCCTGAGTTAATTTAGAATTCAGCAAGGCGTATGACTAATTAAAACTTCATTTAAGAACCAGATACTCTTGAGGGCTGTGCATAAATGACTTTATGACATTTTTAAACGTACAGAAAAATGATCTGTGGGGTATGTCAGCTGCTCCACACCTCTACTGTGTTATAAGCAATTATATTTTTTAAAAGTATATCCTTCTCTGTCTTAGACTTTTGACTGTATAGAATGAGCAACAGATAAACATTTTTTTCTTGTATGTAGAAAAAAAAAAGGTAAATGAAGAAATCATAACCCACAATGTAATGTTAGTTGTTTTAGCTATTGAGGTAGATTTTACAAGAAAGGGCCAGGAAAGAGATTATGCAATGTGATTATCTAAAGCCAGACTAGTCTTGGTCTTGATTCCTGCTTATAGACTCAGAAGATTACTAACCCTGCAGGTAACAAAATATGGCTTTGGAACTGAAAAGGAGTATAAAGTTATAAATAGAAATTTACTGTCAAATATTTCTTCAGCATCAGTGGAGATGAGACACAGACGGAAAGGAGATTAAATCTACAGGAGACCTGGGGTATATTAATTAAGTGTCTGACATTACAGAACACATGTCTGGAGTGCACATAACCAATCTCATCTTGGTGAATTGATTTTCTGATAGTGTCTTAAAGACTAGTGGCCAGTATCCTCGATAAAAATCTTTACATCTACATTACTTAGTGAAATCAGGAAATAAGTATCACATTCTGGGCATTTATTAGATTTAGCTTAAATGTTAAATTCTTGCATGGCAAACAGCCACTTTCTCTAGAGTTACTGAACTTATTCCCTATCAGATGGAAAAGCAACTGTGAAAAATCTTTACATAAGCCTGCTGGGACTCCATCAAAGCCAGGTGTTTTGGCAAGAGAGAATTCCTCATCTGATCTCCAAGTTTCCTAAAACATTATTGCCTTTTCTGATATTAGCTAGAAGAGACAGGAACTGTTGTTTAACTTACTGACTGAAATGGAAAACAGAGATGTGCTGGGTACCATAACACCATGTTTTTATCATGCCTTTAAAAAGATTCAAACATAGATAAAACTAAGCAAAAGCTGTATTAAAATAATCTGAGTAAGCTTGCAAAGTCAAGTAGCAAAAATAAGGAAAATTGAGACAGACTTCACCCAATACTCCTTTTACTTGTTCATTACACTACAGGACAATAAATACACACAATAAATAAATACCTTTTTTAATTTTATTAAATTTTATTTTACTTTATGTAAAAAAATCCCAGCACAATAAATGATGCAGTCCCCATTATAATTGAAAATAGTCTTCAGAAAATTTGGGAAAAAAACCCAAGTTTCAGAATTAAAAGTTTTATTACCCATCCCAACAGGATATATATAGAGCCTTGACATACACACTGATATTTTATCCTTTTGTAAATTATTTCCCCAACCCCTACTTACCAGTAACCTTTTTTTTACTGCAGCTTAGTGATTTTCCTTTCCTTTGCATGCAGGTAGGAACTGTTATAATTTTCCATTCCATATGCACTGATGCAGTGAAGCTTTCTGCTCTTCTCACCTTTCCAACCTCACTTCATCTAAGCATACATATGAAATCAATGACTAATGTGAAAATGAATTGTCTTTTTGCCCCTTAAAGAGCACTGCATCAACAAGATGAGACAAAAAAGAAAACTGTTAAGAGATCTATGTTCAGAACTTCTAAATCTAGAACCCCATCTTGACAAATGTAACAGGAGGAGCGGGCAGGATAAGGACGGATGGAATAGGTTTTATCTGAGAAAAAGAAATAAAGAGTAAATTGTTGCACAGTAAGCTGAAATCCCAGCTCCTTAACAACTGTGTCCTGCTCCAAGACTTCTACTTAAATGTACAGTAAAATGTTCATTTTACAGTTAGCTCTGAATTTTTCAGAACTTACTCATGATCTTTTTCTTCTCTTTTATAGCCTCTACTGCAATGAGGTCCTGCTTTGTGTTTGGTGCTTCTGTGCACTACTTTATGGCAATAAAAAAAGCCTTCTATTTCAGATTTATTTCAGAGGATTTCTTAGCCACCATAGCCAACATTATAGTTGTCATATTAATTTAAAGTGTCATGGCACTTTACAGGTATTAAACACACAAACTGTTTTCTTTTCTAGCTCCGAATCTGTGCTGCAGGTACCTCTCCTGGCCATTTGTTCTATGTAGGTTGGATCATCAACAGCTAACATAAGCTTCTAAAGCCAATCTTTAAGTTTTAGTCAAAGAGTTTTGTCAATCTACTCAAGTAGAAAGACCAATACATTATATATACATAAATTATACATATATATAATATGTATGTGAGTGCATATATGTGTGTGTATACATACTCAAACAGGTATAAGTATGTGTATATATATATATATACACTACTTGCAAAGGAGTAGCAGGTGCAATGAATAGAAGAATTATCCTTATTTAATTTTTCATTAGTAAGGACTGGAAAAGTTTAGGGAATTTGTTAAAGCAACATTGAACTCAGCAGTAGTATTAGGGCAAGACCTTGTTGTGTTTTCCTTTCGACAGGGGTCATGCCCCTTATAGTGTTTTGTTTTTATAGCGCTTCAGAACTGAACAAACCAGAAACTAAATTAAACTCAGCTAAAACCATTGTGGTTAATCTAGGTGTGAAGCACAACATCATGAAAAACGGAGTTTTGGACCAATTTCCACGTGAAATAGTAATTAGCCATGGCTGACTCACAAAAGTCAGCCTATGCTCACCAGAAACAGCTGAAACTTTGTTTTCCTTATGGAAGTTGTCTGGAGTTTTGGAGGTATTTTTTTTTTAGTTTTTATGGAATGAAAATTAAGAAATCATGGAAAAGACTGTAAAATTCAATCCTATCCTGTATGTTTGAATATACAGGGGCAACCCAATATGAAAATGCAACAGCAAGAACAAAACACACAAAAAAAAAAAAAAAAAAAAGGAAGTTCTCATAATGAAGATGCTTTTGGAGACCTCAGCATTATACCAGAAAAGATCTACTTGAGTTTTCTTCTCAGTCACGAAGAAGTACACACATTCAGAGCTTAAAATTATGTTTCTGCAAGTGAAGCAATTAGCTTCATATATCAACTTTAGCATTCAGATCAACCCATAACCCAATTCTTGTCACAAAACAATACATCAGTGAAAATGTACGTTACCTTGCTAATTTTATACTCATTAGGTGTAGAGGTCTTTCCTTTTCCTGAAACTATTTGTAACTCTCTTAAATTCAGATCATTTATAGTCACTGCCCTCAATGCCCAGCATGAAACAGATTACTACAAAATATGATTTCTTTACTTTTCTGTAAAAACTTTATACTGTAAAAGTGCTGCTAGCTTGTGTGACAGATAGTACTTGGGGTTTTTTCCCTTCTTGTCCACAATTCCTTGATACTCCTGTAAAGGAGAGTGGGCCAGGTGGAACTCCCAGGGAGAGCAGAAATCGCGGCCACCACAGGTCAGCATTCTGAGGCTTCAGCCAGCATGAGAAGAGCTACAGACAGGATTAGAACTCTATCTGAACTCTAATCCTATCCACAAAATGTACAGGAAAGGGCAGCACTGTACTACACCAATGTTGCTTCTTCCACTTCTTTCTGACCTGGACCATCCATGGTGCTGGGAACCTCAGCCTCAGCCCCAAACTGCCATTGCCATTAGGGTTAGGGTTGAGAGAGCCACAAAGCCTACAGCTCCAGTGACTTTGGGTCTGGAAAAGATATGCCAAGGGGAGCAAAGCACTGTACCAACATTGTTGACTCTACGCGTTTCTAATCCAGGCCACTGAGTTGGATTTGCATTGCAAGATTTTGGTAGAAGGGGGGCTATAGGGATGGCTTCTATGAGAAGCTGCTTCCCCTATATCTGATAGAGACAACACCAGCTGGCTCCAAGATGGACCCACCACTGGCCAAGGCTGAGCCTCTTCAACAACAGTGGTAGTGCCTCTGGGAAAACATACTTAAGAAGGAAGGGGGAGAAGCAGGGGGGCACCAAAACAAGTCAATTACTGCTAGAGAGAGAACTAAGAGTGTGTGAAAGGAATAACTGTGCAGACAAAAAGGTCTGTGAAGATGGAGGGGTTGGAGGTGCTCCGGGCACTGGAGCAGAGATGCCCTTGAAGCCTGTGGTGAAGACCGTAGTGAGGTAGACTGTCCTCTGCAATGCATGGAGGTCCACATAGGAGCAGGTATCCACCTGCAGCCCATGGAGATCCTCATGCCAGAGTAGGCAGATTTGCCCTGAAGAAGCTGTGACCCTGTGGGAAACGCACTGGAGCAGACTTCTGACAGGACCTGTGGACTCATGGAGAGAGATGATCCCACATTGGAGCAGGTTTGCTGTCAGTACGTGTGATCCCATAGGGGATCCACACTGGAGCAGTCTGTTCCTGAAGGACTGCATATCATGGAAAGAACCCATTCTGGAACAGTTCATGAAAAAAATGTAGCCAGTAGGAAGGACTCACACTGGAGAAGTTCATGGAGAACAGTCTACCATGGGAGGGACACTGCACTGGAACAGGGGAAGAGTGTGACAAGTCTTCCTGCTAAGGAGGAAGGAACAACAGAATCAGTGTGATGAACTGATCACAAGCCCCATGCCCTGTTCCCCTGTGCTGGTTGGGACTAGGAGGTAGAGAAAAGCTGGGGGAAAGTTAAGCCCAGGAAGAAGGGAGGGGTGGGGGGAAGGTGTTTTTAAGATTTGTTTTTTATTTCTCTTTATCCTACGCTGCTTTGGTTGGTAATAAATCAAACTAATTTTTCCCAAGTTGAGTCTAGCTTGCCCATGATGGTAGTTGTTGAATGACCTCTCCCTGTCTTTATCTCAACCCACGAGCCTTTCATTATGTTTTTTCTTTCTCCTGTCCAGCTGAGGAGGGGAAGTGATAAAGCAGTCTTGGTGGACACCTGACATCCAGCCAGGGTCAATCAAAACGAGACATTCATGGTGCTGGGGACATCAGTCTCAGCCCCAAACTGACATTACTGTTAGGGTCTGAAGCTGAGCTCCCCAGCAGTATGGGTGGCCCCAATTAGAAAGGTGTGGAAGGAGCAATGTTAGTGTATTGATGTGCTCTCCTTGACATACCCTTCCTAGCCCCAGTGTTCTTGGAGCTGTAGGCTTTGTTAGCCTCTGAAGATGATTCCTGAAATACCATTTCCCTTGAATGCTTGTGGCAGGAAAATATACCTTCCACATGAAAGTATACCTTAGATAAAATGGACTAAAACTCTTTCATTTAATGATTCCTTTCCCTGTTTTTATTGAAGAAAAAGGTTCCACATAATGGTCTGGTTGAAGGAAATATACTATTATTTGTCTTCGTAGGGCCAGGGTAAAAGATGTGTCACAACCAGTTAGGAGTGAAACAAGATTCCACAGCAAAAAGTTTTAAAAATAATTGAAATAGCCATAAATATATAATAAATAAATCCACATTTTAGTTACAGTGCTGTGAGACCCATAAATTACTGCAGTGGGAGAGTAACTTCTTTATCAACACAATCAATACGATTAAAAAAGAAAAACCTGGGTTTGGGCACTTCACTGGCATGAGGTTATGATGTTATATTATAGCAGACGTATTCAGCACGTTTTCCTTCAGAGGGTTACACTCAAAGATTTTGAGTGTAATTTTGATTTACCTTTGCCCAGTCAGAATCTCTGGCTGAAAGAGTTTCAGGACAAGTTCCAAGACCTGAAGCGGTGTCTCCTTTGCCCTTTCTAACCGGAGTGTGGCCATGCCTGTCACACCTGTGAGCGAGAGTTATGGCATTGCTGCATGTTTTTCCTATTGCCTTGCTTGTCCTCTAGACATCATACTGTCCCCTGAGCCAAAATAGTTTTACTGCTTCCTGTGTCTCTCCCTGGGTTTGTGCGTGTCTTGTTTCAGAGACATCAGAAAAAAGAATAGTCCTACCTGCCTTCCCCTCCCTTCTCCTTCACAGCACTCATCATTGTGCACTGTGTCTGCTCCCAAAGTGTTTTTTCCTGCATTTCTTTCCTATAAGGACCCAATTTACTTTTATTTAAGGGACCAAATCTACTTGGGTGCCCACAGCTGGCTCCCTTCTCATTGCATTGCAACATGCGTCCCAGGCAAACATCAGGTCCTGCAGTGCTCCCTTCCTTGCTGGGACTCTCAAATTGAATTTCAGAATTGAGGCACCTTCTTCTTTGGGTTTTGTTTTTTTTTAGGTTTCCTAAAATGCAGTAGCAAAGACAAAACAGAGAGTCAAGGCATGATGAAAATACATGAGCAAATGAGTACCCACACCTTGGGGAAACACCATTTGTTCTGTCTTCAACCTTTTTTTGAAACATATGAATTTCTCACCTCATGCTTCCAAAATACTCACTGACTGAATGCTTAGGAAACCCTGCTAGGATCTAAATAATCAGCATCAATCACTGAATGATACTAGTTATTTGGGCATATAATATATCACATCTGAGGATGCAAAATTATTTTTATTGTGAAATAAAGCTTTTGGCTATTGGTGGTTTAAAGAGGCTCCATCTGGTTGTTCACTGAGCCCACAACACCTGACACCAAGAATTGTGGAGGAATTCTGCCACTGGGAAAACGTTACAGGAACATCATGGCAGAGTTTGGGAGATAAACAGTACAGGGGACTGAAGCAGAGAAATTGGAAAGGATTATTCCCAAATAATGCTAGCTTTATGGATGTCTGTGTCTGAGCAAGTCATACAGCTATAGATACATGTGACATTTTTCATATGATGTCAAGATGAGAAGAGTCATGTCTTGTAAATTCCTGTTTCTCTACATTGACTACAAATGTATATTGGAGTGATGAGCTGTGATGTAGACACATATATAGTACCTCCTATTCTGCCAGTCTGTATTTCTCTGTGAACCTGCCCCATGGAGCAGGCTGACCTGACTCACTCCTGGACCACAGAGCATCCCCAGGGACCATCATGTGCCTCTGCCTCTGGAGGCCCTTCATTGAATCTGCGGAGTGTCAATTTATTTAGCAGCAGCTGCAACTGGTCAGTGCCTGTACCAAGGTCTGATTTCTCCACGATGAGGCAGCACGTGGCCTGTGCATCCTCGTGCTCTGCCTCCTATGCTTTGAGCCATTTAATGAATTCACTATAATGGAGGAAAAAAAGCTTAATTCTCTTGTTTCCCAGTGCAATGGTATTTGCCATGGTGTTGTCTGTGGCAGAGGGATGTTGTTGACACCTTCCATCATAGCAGAGAGCTTCTGCTTCACCAACGGGGAGCTGGGAGGTATTTATGCTTTTCCTGACTCCTGTGTTGGCTTCCCAAGTAGTTCAGATGGGCCTGATCTGTTGGATCCCTTGGATGCAGTGGACAAGGTGCAGGAGAGAGGCCAGGGAGAAGAACACCATGCTGCTGCTGGATGGTGTTGTGGTTTAACCCCAGCCAGCATCTAGGAGCAGGCAGCCACTTGTGCAATTCTCTTCCTTCCCACAAAAGGGCAAGGAGAAAAGAGAAAAAAGGAGGGGAAAGGGAAAAAACCTCATGGGCTGAGATAAAAACAGATTAATAGAACAATACGAGAAAAGGAAAAAACCTAATAAAATAATAATAATAATAATAGTAAAAAAATAGGCAAGACAGGTCAGTTTCACCACCTGGTAAATTGGTGAATTGTCACAGTAGTCACAAGTACCCTCCTCGCCCTGGCTATAATGGGCTATAAAAGGGGTCCCTGGCTATAAATGGGGCCCCAGGCCCCTTTTATGTACTGAGCAAGTTGTCTATGCTATGCAGTATTTCACTGACCATTCCATTTTCTATCTATGCTCCTTATCAGCTTCTGTGGGAAGCTGAAAAGAACTCCTTGAAAAGTATAAACATCACCTGTCAAGCACTAAAACAATATGCATTATTGGCATTGGTTTCATACCAAATATGAAATAGAGCAGCCACTAGGAAAAAAAAAAAAAAAAAGTATTA